>OX382338.1:9706815-10312498 GCA_947507615.1 Hemithea aestivaria
ATTTGATCTTTATCCATATCTAGGCAAATTTTCATCAAATTATACTAACTTGTGTTTCTGTATCTCGGTGATGCCCCCTCGTTGGTACCCGAGCCTCTCAGCAGGGTTGTCGCGGCACAATTTCTTGATCAAGTTGGCTGCGTTTCTTGTGATGCACCGCGGGAACTCCACCGCGTCGATACCCTTGAGGATCTTGTTGTACGTCTTCATTGGATCGGTGCCCGTGAACGGAGGTGAGCCGGTGAGTAACTCGAACATTAGCACCCCTGGAATAAGACGTGGATTTTAAGGGTTGAATATTCTATGGTAGAAATCAGTCTGAAAATTTCTGTGCACGGTTAGGGTCTATTCATAAAGTATTTTACGTTTTTAAGATTAAATTATTGATGAATGTTTGAAGAGTGCAGAGTCTAATATCACATACAATCTTATTCCAGTATTTTACTATTTTTTTTGTAACAGCACTAAAAACGTTGAGTAATATTAGAGCATGAAAAACTTTCCGTTTTTTAAATAATTTACTAGTGTTAGGCCTCGGTCGTGGCTGTTTTAGTTACCAGCCGCTAGCCAAAAACGTGTCGCCAAGCGATCATTGTGACCGTGTTCCGGCATGATGTCCAGTGAAGCCAGCGAGGGATTTATCCCGCCTTCTAGGTTTAGTCTGCTATCATCTACGGCTGCATCGTCGCTTAACATCACGCAAGATCGTGATCAAAGACTCACCCATAATGAATAAAAAACCGGATGGGCCAGATGGGAAAGCAGGAAAAATATGGTTTTGACTAAAGAGAGGTTTCTTACCAAGTGACCAGTAATCAGCACTAATATCATGACCCCTATTCATGATGACCTCGGGTGCGACGTACTCTGGCGTTCCGCAGAAGGTCCAGGTCTTGCGGCTCGCCTGCAGTTTCTTTGAGAAACCGAAGTCGACTAGCTTCACGTAGCCTTTCGAATCTAGTAGCAGGTTCTCGGGTTTGAGATCCCTGGAAGAAAATTAAGAGAAGCTAAGTCAAGATGTCTAGAAATTTATACCAGGTGTAGACTTCCTTTGCAAGAGGTCCACTAAGTGGGTACCCTAACAGTGCCAGTTATTATACTGTCTGAGCAGTATATAATATAAAATAAAAACATTGAATTTTAGTAGGAGAGCACTGTAATTAGTGAAATTACTTGCCATCAAAAGAGCATCTTGTTCGCCACATTGTTGACTTTGACTTTATGAATTTTATACTCATTAATAGATAGAGTCACCAGCGATAGATCACATTTAATAGATTTATGAGAAGGGTTTATCATGGGCCACTGGGCTCATTTGAACCATACCTGTATATTATATTCCTAGAATGCAAATAATGGAAGGCTTCCACTACGCAGGCGGTGTAGAATCTCGTCGTTGCATCATCGAATTGTCCTGAAACACGATAACGAATAAAATAAACATCATAATATTATAATTTATTATTCTATTAAGATTTCTCTGTACTTAGATATTCTTTGGAAAACAAATGAGAAAAACAAATTTTAAATACACGGTATACTCTCGTATCTAGTTATCTAAATCTTTCTAAATCACACCTACCTTTTACTACATCTTTTAATGACTCACTGTAGACATATACATATTTTTTAAAATATATAAAAATATTACCTCTATCTCTCAATATCGTCCACAACTCTCCACCAAGGCACGTTTCCATCAGCATGTACAAATACTTCCTATCTTTAAACGTCTTGTACAACTTCACTATAAACTCGCAGTTCATTTCAGACATAATTTCCTTCTCAGACATTATGTGCTGCTGCTGTCTCGTCTCAACGATCTGGGCTTTCTTCATTTGTTTCAGAGCGAAGGATCGACTCGGGTCGCCAGATATTTGGACTAGTTCCACACGTCCGAACCCGCCGATGCCGAGTGTTGCAATGATGCGTAGGTCTGAGAGGCGCAGGTTGGCGAATTCTTCGTTTAATCTGCGGGTAGGTAAAAAATATGTAAATTTAATCAAACCTTCAGAAATTTTTAAGCTGAATCTTTGCAATATTTAGAACTATGGCTGTGGCTTAAAATCCGTCTAATGACTGACCTATTATATGGACCGAAGCGAACGACTGTATGACGGAGCGAAGTAGTCATAGTAGTTTTCGTTTCATACAAAAGTTCCGACAACATACAGAAATCGGATGGCTGTAGTGAGTACTGCATTAGCTACCATACAAAATGCCGGATAGTCATTTTACGGATTTGAATCTGACTTTTATCGGATGAAGTATTATATTATAGCACAATAACTGTGGTAAGTTTTGCACAAACTGCAGCTATTTTCGATCAACTTACGCGCTTATACTATGACTAAAAATTGTTAGTGCTTCAATTACGAAACTATAAAAGCCCTGAGACAAAATGTACTTATAAACAATTTGAAAGCCTCCAAATTGTTGGCAACAACCATTAGCAAACGACAATACGTGTGACGCATCGATTTGCGCATGCCCATGATTGTGAATTTGCTTACAAAACATTGCAGATAATAATGTGTAATTATGTCGTCATTCGTCACGAATTTATTTTTACTACTCTATTATTATATAGCCTTTTATAAAAAGTAGCTACTTATTGTTATAATTTATGTATTGTTAGTAGCTACATGAATATTAATGTTTTTTTTGCATTTTATTTTGTTGCTACTCAGTCAATCTCTAATTTAAGTTAGCCTTGGAACACATATTTTCCTGATGTTAAGAAACGATGCAGTGGAAGATGAAAGAATTAAGAAACAGGTACTAAAGGCCTAAAGGTCAAAAAGAAGAATGAGTATATAATAGCCCGTCTTCGTACTTCGTTTCAAAAACAAAGATACAGGGGATTGCAGGGTTCAAAGGATCAATATCTTAAACAATTCGCTATATATCGGATATTTATCATAATATATCAGATATATATCATAATATATGTCGGATATAACAGTTTTTGTGAATATAACAATGATATTTTCATTGATTTATAACCTTCGAACCCTGCAAAACTTATCTTTGTTTTTGAAACGAAGTATAGGTTGTCTACTACCATCTTCAGCATTATCATCGTTTCTGGAGAAATCAAAGACATAATCATAGGTTGTATAATAAAAGTTCATGATTCCTCGATTCTTGATATTAATGATATCAAAAGAATTTAGTTTGATGACCGACACTTTCTCAATCAAATTGCAATCGTCACTGATTGCAGTAAAAGTAACGTAATGTAACAAAGGCGGATCTTGCAATAATTGTTAGCTCAGATATGTAAGAAAAAATTGCATTGATTGCGGGTTACGACAGAACAGATTTATGGGAAAGTACCTAATCAATACAGAATACTAACATGTATTGTCTTTGATAGATATTGAAAAAATCTTTGATAGAATTTGCTTTATAGAAATTTGTTGTTAACATACTGAAATTAGGTATTGAGTAACTCTATTCATAGAGCTACTCAAGTTAACAGACTATGGAACTTAGATTCTTAGATCATTGCGACAAGACCAAAATCTCGAGGCCGTAGAGGCGGGGTGACCTTATGTCGTAAGGAACCATTTTATGAGAGCTTTCCGAACGAAGTAGAGGGAAGCAAATCAGAAAGTTATCATCACTTGACTCTTGCTCTTATCCCATATTAAATAGGGTAGGCACAATATTATTTCCTCTTCTATTCTATTACTCTATCATATACATCATATCTTCATTAACACCTCAGTCCCCAGCAAGCTGATTCTTTTTCACACAGTTCTTACAAACCTTTTTCGTACACCCTCTTCCCTAGTCCCCATTTATCACTACATTCATGGACTTTTTAGTCAGAAGAAAACCATGTCGGTTTTCTTCCCTTCTCATCATAATATTATATCCATTCCAGGACAGCCTTCCACACTTTAATTTCCTAGTTACTGACGATACTTTCAAGCTGCCCTTCATACTACATATGAAGAAGAAGCATGACACATACACATAAATCTACCTATTTGTACCGAGACAAATAAAAGTTTGATGTCTTCATTCCCTGTACATTTCACACTGTCATCTTGCATCTTTTTGCAACACACGGATCTAATAGCTAACCAGCTGCGCCTATTGTTTGAATCGAACATTACAATAGCTCTGCATTTAGCACAAAAACTTGGGAAAACATAATTGTTCTGGTATCAATCTTATCGGAGACAATTCTATAGTTCAGATGAAAGTTGACAATTTACTTCCACTGATTTTTGACATTGAGTGGAGAAAGTCTTTGTGATAATTTCACACCAATTAAATGGGCGGAGATGGCATGTCGTTCAAGATCATAGCAAAGCATATGGGCCTAGCCCAATGTGTCTTGTTTTGCTGTCAAGTTGAACTGATATCCCATACATTGTACTATTGAGAATGTGTGAGATGATATTTTGACTTAACAGCAAGATGAAATCCCGCATACTCTGAGCTAGGCTTATATTCACAGTGTGTTCGTAGTTGGTTGACAAAAATATTTTTAAAAAACTTGGATTTATTAAAAACAATACGGACCTAGTGCGAAACTTAAGAGAATGCTTGTTTTGGGAAAAGTTCAAAGTCTGCATATTAAACATATTCCAAATTCATTATATTGGCTATATTTATTGGTTTATAGCAGTGTTTCTAAATAGATAATGCGTATTCTATAAAATTGATTCTTTTTTTCATAGCCTTTGTTATGGGTTGACGTGGAGAAACAGATTTCACATAAGATTATTGTACTCACCATTTGCAAAATTAAATCCAAAAGTTAGCATTGTAACAAAAACAAAAGCGTTATACAGTTTAATCAAGATAAGAAATAACATTATTCATCAGCTGTCATACACGAAAATAACCATTGTTTTAACAATCGAAATGATAATGAACAAAACAAATGAATTTCGGTTTTAGAGTGACGATTCATACACAGGAAAACAGGAAGAATAGCGACTGTAATAAGCTTTTAAACACACTAAAATCGTGTGTAAAACACAGTCTAAGGTTTTTAAACACACTAAAATTGTGTGTAAACCACAGTCCAAAGCTGTAATACACACTAAAATTATGTTTAAACCACAGTCTAAAGCTTTTAACACACTAATATTGTGTGTGTGTACCAGTCTCAACGCTACAACTAATAACATTTGGTTTATATATCTTATATCTTTTTCTGAATTGACAACGCTGATTGTTACAAAAAATATAGCGACCGATCTAATCTTAACAACTTATCATTGCTTCACACAGTCGACAGTCAACAACCTTAGAACTAAAATACCTTTTGAATTTTTATGATGATTTCATTAACATGACAAATACAAAAATTCACTGAGACAAAGTTCCAAAGAGCTATTGTTACAGTGTTGCCATTTGCAAAACAATATGTGAACTTGACACACGTCGCAACGAAATTCTCAAAATAATAAAGCGGTTCACAAAATAAAAGTAACAATGTCTCTCATGCACAATATGAATGAGTCATGTGATGATGAAACTTTGATGATAAAATTTAAAAACTAAGTAAAATACTGAGGGATGATACAACAGTCAAAATGTCAGTAACTAAGCTATGTGTTTACTTATTTTTAAAGGGGATTCACTTTCCCACGTAGCTTTAATGACATCCTTGTTTAGTAATCATTGACGTCCCACCAATCAAAATTTTGTTGGATTTTTTGCGAGTTAATTCGTCTGGGTGTCACGTTTTTTTTGGAATATATATCAATGGCGCAATAACATGCGAAGTTCTCATACAAATTAGCGAGAGAAAAGATGTAGCAGCCACAGTTACTATAGGTATAAAGTGAATGATTGCAATGAACTTTGATAGAGAAATTGCACTCACAAATTGAGTAAGTACTAAGAAAGTATCTATGAGTTAAAGAAGTATAGCCATAACATCGCTTAATAAACTTGTACTTGTCTACTGTCTCTCCGATAGGAAGGGCGCAAAGGGCCCGCCGATGTAAGGACAAGAGGTCGTCAAAGGGGGACTTTTTTTTGTTTTCGCCGGGAAAAAATGCGTTACGCATACCCTCCCATAGGGGGTATGGAAGGGTTATGTGGGACTCCCCGTGCAGATTGCCTTCACGGGTATACCCACTAAAACAACCCGGCGGCACTCCCGCATCGTCTTTGTGAAAGAGGACAGGGAATCGGCAAAGCCTTGGCACCCAGTCCCCCATCGACGATCAAAGGGGGACTGGATTCTGAATGTTAAGGCTATGCCAATTTCCTAGTCTTTCATCTGTTCAGTATATACGGAAGTGCCACTAAGTGTTTTAAGTAGGTGTACCCCTTGCAGTTGTCTTGCACGGGGAGTCCCACTTAACCCTCCCGTACCCTTCGAAGGGTACGTAACGAGTTTTAACTCAGGCGTAAAAAAAAATTGACTACTTCAAATACATTAAAGCAAACGGGGGAAAATACACCAAAATTGGTTCAAGAACGACGGTCACATGAATACATAAAAATACAGTCTTAAATTTCACTGTTTTTATAAGACAAGTAATAACGGAAGCGTCTTTATACCAGTAATTAGCTGAGTCGTTGAAATTTTTCAAGGGAGTTAACTTTCGCTCTCTACGAGATTTCCAATTGGTACCGATCCAAAAAGCGTACACATCGTGATCAAATGAATATAAATGGTTTGTTTAAGCACATTTTATACAGGGTTGCCAAATTGCGAGTGATCCTAGCGGTGATACATGAAAAAGTAAAAATTTAAAATATGTACTCAAAAATCCTCCTGCTTGCGCTTTCAAGTCATCTTGGTACAGAATCGACATGATTTTATCGACATTCTAGTTATTCCACTCCACTTCTGAAGTTGGAAATTATCGTACTTTAGCGTACGATATTAAAAAAATGTATCGTCATTATCTTATGCCGAAATTATCGTACAAAATGTATAATAATTATTGTACGACTGGCAACCCTGATTTTATCATATAAGTGTACCTACTACTATATTGGTAGGTATCGTTTGAATTCCTCGCCACCTCTAAAATCTTAGTTAATAACGAATAATTATCATGCATTTTCGCAACTTAATTAAATTTAGTAATTAATTATTAAAAGTATACATAACATACCTTGCTCTGCTTTCGCCTTCGTCCTTGTATTTAGTGCGGATCTCGTCGAGAGTAGATATCAGCTGGTTAAAGGTTTCTCTGTCGATGACAAGGCACGTGACTCCTTCAGGGGTGTCACAAACTATGTTCGCAGTTCGTAGATCATCTCTGAAATAAGAATAATGTACTTTTAATATATTTTTTTATATTGTTAGGTATTTTTTAGATACATTCTTGAATAATTTTTTTTCAGCTTTAAGTGTGTAATTTAATTTGTTAATATTTTCGTGAATATCATAAGTTTTTTAAACAAACAACTGGTTCTGTTATTATATAGCTAACATATAGATTCAGAATAAAAATATACTATGTATTCTAATTCATTAGTATATTAGTGTTTCACTTTATCGATAGCAAAATCTTAATTACTCGTAGAGGAAATTTATACCTCTATTAAATGAGATGATTAAATAAATATTATGCCAATTATAATCTCTTTGCAGATAAATAAGAATTAAGATTTATATAATTTCAATTGGATCTACAAAAAAAATATATTTCACGGTAGTAATAACGTGACTAAGTTGCACTTCTATCATTAGTGCTTAGATTTTTTTTAATACTTTTACTATTTTTACCAGTTATTTAGTCTTCTAGACTGAATTCTAGTATATTTTATGTACAAAACTTTCATTTGATAGGTGTTATAGCATCCAATGAATACTTCGTAAAGCCATATATTGAGTTTTACGATGATTGTGAATTTAAAGCTCAGATTTTATGGCGAAACATAAACGCGGAGCCTAAGCAGTCAAATCTCACTTAGAGAAACTACGATCCTAGATTCAAATCAAAATATTTCATGTGAGACGTAAATTTATAGATATCTATATTATTTAAAAACTCGCGACTTCGCTCACATAAGTGGAAATAAAGAAATAACATAATAATATTACAGACACAGTGCCAATATTTAATCCCAAGCTAAATGATAAATCTTTTCTTATCGCAAATCTACGCTATAAAATTTATTGTGTGTCAAATTATCCCACTTTCCATTGAGCTGCTTTGACTTGAGCTTTGATAAATCAGTCAGTCAATCAGTCACGTTTTAAAGAACCTTAGTTTATTCTTTTTAAAAAACCTTTCATAACGAATATCCATGTGTCAAATACTGTGTCTGTATACCAAATTTCAACCCAATCCATTCAGATGTATACGCTATTCTTTGATAACATTCATTTCATATACTCATGATCAACTTGATTCTGGAGGTACTAAATAATATTTTATTATCGATATCTTACCCTTGCAACGCCTTTTCGCCGAAGAAATCGCCTTTAGTGAGCGTTCGGATGAATTTCTCATCGTTGCTGTTGGGCAGCTTTTGCGTAACTTTGACCTGTAATTGACCAATAAATCAATGGTTAATAAAACTGATTTCTCCAAATTTACGAAGGTTTTATTCTAGTTTTTATCAGCTTTTTTTTCAAATTTCTGTAAATATTTTTAAAGCCATG
This sequence comes from Hemithea aestivaria, assembly GCA_947507615.1. NCBI lineage: Eukaryota > Metazoa > Arthropoda > Insecta > Lepidoptera > Geometridae > Hemithea > Hemithea aestivaria. The sequence goes on from OX382338.1 coordinate 9,715,418, forward strand.
CTCAATAACTACATCAACTAAAAGTACATAAGCTTTGTTGACTACCCTACTAAAGTTTTGAGTTTATACTTCAACAGAACAACTAAGTTGCTTCTAAAAGGACCGGCAACGCTCTGAAACACCAAGTGTTGGAAGGTTCAATAGGCGGCGGGAATCGCTCAACAAGTTAGCCGCTTATTTAATAAAAAAAAAAAACAATTGAAGCCCATTTGATTAGCTTCACTGTAAAAGAACAACAACCGCACTCATCATTCACACACATCCTTCCCCATTGAAAATATTACTCGGAAGCGTGATCACTCTCTGTCATTTCAACTTTAACGATATTAGCTTCTGTATGACCAACATGCGTGTTTTCCACAAATTAAATCGCTTTGTCTTGCATCACCATATTATAACCTTGAGACTCGATACCTTTTGTGTATCGTGACTTTCAATGTGTCTTACTTTATATACCTACTGTAGGGCTGATTTGAACGTTATCGTGTAAGGAATGAGGAAGTCATTGATTTAGCACGTAGGATTTCTTAATTTAAAAATATGAACTTAATGAAAAAAACAAGATGTAAAATTGTTAAAGAGTAAATTTGCCTGTGAATGTCATCATTAACAAGTTACTAATAAAACAAATCAGTTAATTTAGCTAATAAAACAAATCAGTTGACGGTTGTCCAACCGTCCACCACCATCCAATCAATCCTGATTTGATCAAACGTTATCATGTAAGGAAGAAGGAAGATAAGATGAACTTAATGAAAAGACAAGATGTAAAATTGTTAGACGAGTAAATTTGCCCGTGTATCTCAGTGGCTATCAAAAAGAAAAAGAATCTCAACATTTAGATTGCTGAAATTCTTTTGAATAATACAGTTAATTTAGCAAATAAAACAAATCAGTTGATGGGCCAATTGTATTAAGAAGAAGGACTATATTTCCTGACTTATAATTGTTATAACAATGATTGATCAGATTCTGACTTATAATTTTTATAGCAATGATTAATCAAATAAACCGAGCTATCTAAACGTTATGTTAGCGCCACAGGTTTTTTTTTATCAAATTAACCCTGCGTCGCTGCGTCAAATTACTGCGACTAAGAGTAGGTAACCTTAATGCTAAGTAGTGATTATTACGCTTAATCTTATAGCCACAGGCTGCAGACCTCCATCTCTCTCTCTCTGTTGCATAAAAAGGAGCATTATTAAAGCTAATTTGCCACTAGAAACGACAACAAAATAGCCCCTGGTCTTTACTAGATGGTACTAGTTAAGACCGGTATTGCAAGTCATTATGCCTGCCATAAAAATGTGAAACGTTTTAGCATCGAAAGTTAGTATTAAGATGAGCACAAAATTGCTCATTATTTAAGAATACTTTACATTAACTGCAGATGAATCCAAAATTGTCTAGACTTTAGACAAATAATAGATTTTAAATCATCGATTAGATACGAAGTTTCGAATAATTTGGGTAAAAAAACCTAGTGGTTTCTAGTTACGTACAAGTTTCTAGACATATAACACTTTAAACTTTCGCGATTTGAACTTATGTTATTTTATTAATAGGGTCATTTCGCGCAACTGCAAACTACTTCAGCAAACTGCTCGTGACCAAGGTGCATGTAACAGTGCCGAAACGTCGAGATTGGTTTTATAATGATTTTGTGAAACTTACATAAAAATAATTAAACTAATTCAAGAAAACATTCTATACACAAGTTTTAAACCATTGCTAAAATTCCCAACATTGAAAGAAGAAGGATTTACGCATAGATCGAAAGAGTTGATCGAAGCACTCCAAGCTACGAGTACAATCTCACTCACTAATAGGCTTATAGTAATATGTAGGTACTGTGAAGAAGGGATCAGGACACAGTTATTGAAGATCAAATGAAGTGAACAGGAAAAAACCTAACAGGAAAATAAATTTCGGATTCATATATGAATGAATTTGCAAAGGAAGTATGGCAATCAGTCACTGACGAAAGGTTGACCGACTGACAACAAAACCCAATCATGCATCAACTAAATGGAAAATAAAACACTGTTCACACTTCGTTACCAATTGGATCAGTAAACATTCGTCATTCTTTTGTTTTAAGGTCAAATAAAAAGGTTTGGATGTTTATGGTGCCTTAACACACTATGAAAATTTTAACGTTGATGCCAGAAATAGTTTCTTTGTCTTTTGAGTTAGCCCCGGATACCAAATGCTTTTTGTGTGTTTCTAACATTCTTTAGATTAAGTAAACATAAATATACCAAGGTCTACAAAATATGCCCCAAATCATTTTTATAGCTTCCTTTGTATTGTAATTCTTAAAGAAAATTGTTTATTGCTGAACATACTTTTGCTCACTTTTGGGCTCAATATGTTCTAAATGTCCTTTTTTTTATTTGCTAAGGTGAAATATTATAATATGGTATTTTTAGTAGATATAGGTTTAGCGCACGACACACTCGTATGAATTCAGTTCGTGAAAAGCAAAGTCATATCATGTATTTAATTCAATCTTAATAAAATTTTGATCGTCACTATTTATTGAATATGGGTTACAAATATTTATTTTGAACCGATTTCCATAAAAGGATTTTTTAACGCGAGAAAAACCGCGAGCAAACTCTAGTAAAGAATAAAAAGCTTGGCCTGAATTCTCAATCATTTCAAAGTTCTTAAGATATGAAAAGTAAAAAGTTTGTTAGCAAACCAAACACCGGTGAGATAACAGCGGAAATGAATGAGATAATGTGCCTTGAAGCAACATTCGTCTACGGTCAAATGGTCCGTACAATTTCACAACCGACGGTTTTCGACACGGTTTGGTGGCTATTAAACGGATTTATAAATAGACTGTTTCTTGGAAAAACAATACGAGAAAACCAAATAACCAAAGTAGGAGACGAAATTACAATTCAATGCGAATGTAAAGTCAAGGTTGGAAGAATGAAGGGAAAATCGGTTTTGTTTGATTTTTCATTGGCATTGGCTGTTTAAAATAGACCAGAGTGACGTGAATTTAAATTATTTTCATGAGAAATTCATTGTTTATCTACAGTGACATGGAAGAAGATTTAATCTGACCCTAAAAAATGACCAAAATCGTGGTTGCTTTTAACTGAAAAAAAAAATTAACATGAGTATTATAGTCGTGTATATTATTGAAATTAATAACGCTTTGGTAGTTTTACTTTCAAAATCGCATATATTCCAAATTATCTGCATAGGCTCTGCCTGTGACCCAAATACAGTTCCCCTATTCAACTTATTACCAAATGCAAAAGTTATTGCAAAATCAAGACTAGTCTCAAAACTGTCTCGAATTGACTAAGTTTCGATTAAGACATATTCAAGAGAACATTTCTAAACCGTATTTCTAATTCAAGGTTTACGAAAAATGTATTATTGTTCGAAATGTTGAAAACAGTTTATATGTGAAGAACTTTTGATGCAACGAACAGCCTGAGAAGGTCACTAAGATCTTTTAACATATAAAATATAGGTTTCTCAATGTACTTAAATAGTCTTCATGTGAAAATCAGTTGACAGAAGTGGATGGGAAAATATAAGAACCAGGCTCTGCGCTCCCAATCAGAAGATATGTCTCTTTCCAGCAGTAGACAAATTTAGGGTGATAATAATTTAAATAGCGAATATTATGTTGATGTTCTGTATACTCGTAAAGTAACAAAGTAATCAATTAAAAGCTCTAATTTCTGGATGCATAAAGCTGAAATTTGGAACACATATTTTTTATGACGTAGATCTCTGCTGAGATAAGAATTTCTTATTCTCTAAGGAGAAAATCGTGATTATAGAAATACATTTTTGTATTTTTTTTTGTTCTATAATGATAACTATCAAAAGTTCACAAAAGTTTAGAATTAATGCATGTTAAATCTAAAAACAAAATACTAGTGGATTTATTAACTCAAGTTGATGTCATCACCTACTTCGAGATGTAACTATAATAATATTTTATGCAAATATGAAAATAGAAAACTTGTTTCTTAGAAATACATCTCGTATTTCGATGCTCTTCCGTATTCACATTAGCTATTCAAGAGTCAAGACGCATATATCATAGGAATAAGGCCAAAGGTCCAAATTAGCAAATCACTTCTTTTTTTGTAAATAAATATTGCCGCTTTTAAATATTGGCACAGTATTTTTTTGTAAATATAACATATTAGAATATTAGGTATCGATAATAATTTGCTATTTCATTTGTAGTGATACCATAAATTTATCTAAGTTTGTGCTAGTATATCTACAGTTTGATAGTAATTACACTAGCTAACTGCTAAGTACCTGAAGTAAGTTTTACCTGAAGAAAATCTGTGTTACTCACGGGATAAGAATCTTTACATACTAAATCTCGGCTCGATAGATTTAGCTATTTAGACCAGAAGATAACATAAACAAAAATCCAATAAATCAAGTAGTTCTATTTAGAATCTTTTTCAAGCTTTATTCGTATCATTTTTAATGTTATTCAAATACCTACAGATTTGAAAGTTCTGTCCAAAGCAACGTGTTTTGGACTGGACAGAATACAATCGCAGCTTGCAGAACCTAAATGCCAAGGTGAACGGCACAGTCACCGTCTGCTACGTCAATTATACTATTTAATGCCAACTGCCTTATATAGAACCAAAATATAAATAAAATCAAAGCAGTTCCGTGAATAAGAGACATTAGACACATTAACAAATGATTATGAATGTTATGTCAAAATAGCATTTCCATATTAAATACTATTTATAATAGGTTTATAATAGGTCATAATATTATAATATAGTAAAACTATATACGGCATAATTTTCTAGGATTTATTTTTGTGTGACTCAGGAAATGTAACTGCAGTCAAAATATGTCCCAAAAAAACCTGCACTATAAAATTCAGTACACTCACTAGAACTACTTTGACGAGACTTACTGGAATTTAGCTGATATTTAGTTGGCATAGCTCATAATAATCACACTAATATTATAAATGCAAAAGTTTGTGAGTGTGTATGTGGACCGGGTGGACCGATTGAGCTGCAATTTGGTATAGGGATATCATAGTCTCCGTAACAATACATAGGCTTCATACAGCGGGTAAAATTGGGCGCAGCTGCTAGTATCTAAATATACTCGTACAAAAGTAAAAAGTGACTGAGAGTGAGTGAGTGACTGACTGATCTATCAAGACACAGCCCTAACTGCTGAACGAATTCGCTTGAAATTGGAATATAGATAGGTTTTATCATGTGGACTTTCGCTAAGGGATTTTGGCATGCGGGTAAAGCCACGAACGACTACAAGCTAGTAATAACAAAGAGGCTAATGTTATTTCAGAAATATAATCAAGTTCCCGAACAAAAAATAAAAATCCTGATTTGAAAACGTGAGACATGAACAACGCTGCAGGTAAAGCTAGTATTTAAATGACATTAGATAAGATGTTAGATAATGTATAATAAACAGTTGTATAAAATGCCAATTTAATAGGCATTGTGTTTACAAAACACGGAGGCGTGGTCAAAAGATTATACTCGTTATTTACACCTCGAGGCGATTCTCGAAAGTTGAACGAAAGTGAAACTGCGGCTGATCATCTTCACGTAATATTTTCTTGACTAAAATCAAACGAAAATAAACCTTATGCAGTTGACATAAGATCTCGCGAGAATGAGGTGACATCGGATATGCATGAGAAAATAATGATAAATATCAAAATTCACGATTCATGTGATCGACGGAGGTTTTATCACGGATCATTACGTGTTCAATGTGTATTATTAGGAACTCGTAAGAAAGGGGATTTAATATTGTATAAGCGGCAATTTAAAGCTTCGGTGACATCTTGATGATTTAAGGAAATACCTGGGTACGATCCTCGAAACAGAAATAAGCTAATATAAGTGGGACACACTGTAGGGCTGTAGGAAGAATCAAAGCCAGAAACTAATAGCGTAGGAAATTCAAAATACGGGTTGACTGGTATTATACCAGAAAATTTATAATAATCAATATTTCCTTCTTGACAGCCTTCTTCCAGGACGTAGTCCTGCTGTTAAAGTCGCAAAAGGGAAATGTGTCCACACAATGATTTTTATTTGTACGAGACTAAAGAAAATACAAATATCGCTCCATGGCAAATGCCCTATCAGACTGTGTATCATATAAGTCATATAAGACAAGACATCATTTCAAGTTGAGCAGCTTAGTCATCGGTACTTTGTTAGATTAATTGAGCATCTATCTGTTTACAAAACTTTTTTAAGATTTTAAAACGATGACTAACCGGTTTTAATTTTGTACAGTTTTTGCTCCAATCAAATTGATAAACAAAATATCCGAACCACTTTTTGATTGATTCACACTTCGTCAAAGTAACTGGCCTTTCAAAAATAAGCTTATAAGTCTCAAAAAGAGAACTTTTGGGAATTTGATACTAGCGAAATAAATATGCGTCAATCCGGGAAAGCCGATGGCTCAAAGTTATGTAGAGCAACCTTGGTTAATAAATTGATGAAGCAACCAAGTTGTGGTGTATTATGGGAATCAGTTCATTTTGTAATGGACATATTTCTGGAATGAAGTTGAGGTTGTATAGCCGGAAAGCAGACCCTGGTAGTTTGGCAGTAGCCGAGAAAATGGTCAGTATAAGGAAGAAGAAGAGAAGAATAATGTATATCTTCATGGTGATGATGATTATAAACCGTCACATCTCTAATATTATTAGATAACTCTTTATTGATATAAAAAAAATAGTCCTTTAGCCACCAAGGAGGAAAAACTACTCGTACATACATAAGAGAATAAGAAAATATATTTACCTGTCCTTTACTGATGATGAAGAATGTATCACCCCTGGCGCCTTGTCTGATGATGTAGTCACCATTCTGGTAATGTGTTTCTTCTAGAACGTCCGAGATCTTGATCAGGGTGTCTTCTGGTAGATTCTTGAATATTGGAACACTGTTGACAAATTAAGTTAAATGTGAGATACGCATTTTTAAATTCACGTTCATTTTCAATTAAACCTAATTTAATATTATCAATGCCCTGTGCATTAATGTTTATTTTTAATTATTTGCTATGTACAAAAATTCATTCCTGATTAAACCATAATATATATTTTCTATCGTATTCCTGAGTTACTCTAGCATAGCAAAGTATGTAAATCTTCAATATATAATTTATTCTCACATCCAAGGTTTATAAACTGCTTGTATATTTTTATACGCCAAAGGTTTCATTCAATAAACATGTGGTACATTTAATACGAGTTACGAAATACGAAATGATAATGTTATAGGTAACATTTTTTTACACGGTAGATATTATGGTATCAAATTACAATTTGATTTATTTTAAAAAATCCTGAATTTTAAATATTGTACCTTGCTACTTGGTACCTTATGTAGTACATTATATTATTATGTTAGAGTGAACGGTAAACCACGTTACGCTATATGGATAGAAAGCGCAAATAACGACAATAAAACCGTTGTAAACTCACTCAAAAACGTATCCAAAACTATAAAGTAGGCAAATTGTTGATTTCGAAATGGTTAATTATGCAATGAGGTAATCTCTAACATCATTATAAGATGTTACGACATTACTGTTCCGGTTATCGATGGAAGTGGAAATGCACATTTTTAATTTTATTTATATTTTTTAGATGTAGATTTTGATGTGGTTCTACTAGTTTGATAGGTAGTATTTTAATGGGCTTATTACAGATTATAGAAGCCTATCGGTGCTTTATATTGTGGGTCTCGGTTGTAGCCTATAAGATGTTATATAAAGGCATGTTGAATGTTCTTATTAGAGGCCTTGTAATCATGTCAACTTGAATAACTTATTATGTTATACGTCTCTGCCGGCTTGCACGATTCACACTTGCCTGGGGATTGGTCTTCGTGGACAAGATCAGTCCCCCAACGGGTACTGAGGCCTACTGCTGGGTGAGATGGTGAATGCTTTCGCGACTCCATCTCACCCTGTTCGGCGGAGAACTGGTCACGAGGGGTTTTTAGTGGGTGCAGATCCCACACTCGTCCCCGTGGCATTTTCCCTCCTTTAAACAAAAGTTAGGCATTCAACCTAACTGTAAAAAATTTAAACAAAGTGTTCTTTGAAATTATTAGTCGAAGTAGTACGATTTACTAATATGTAATTACGTATTGTAATTTTAGTTAACTTAAGGCAATACGTATCTGTTATTTATTGGTATTTAATAAATTTCCACTCACACAATATATTTTATATGCCTATTGCATGATACTGGTTACAAACCGCTAATGCTTATACACTCTGTAATAACTTCTTTAATGAGTATTTATAATTTACGAAATTCTAGCTACTTAATAGGTATACTAACTGAATATGTAAAGAAAAAGTTACTGATTGACTAACTGACCGATCTATCGATGCATAGGCATAAAATGCTGCTGAACGCATTGGGTTAAAATTTTATATACAGATAGATTTTATGACGTAGACATCCGTTAAGAAATCAATCCTAAGTGGGATCTAATTCGCGAAATAATACCTTAGAATTAAAATTCTAGCAAAACATGCGTAATAATTTAATACCGACATTATTTAAAATATATTTTAAAATTAAAATATGTTATGTGAAAGTGAAGATGTTACATTATTATTCAACACGTTGTAAATCACAGATGGACAAATAATTATTTAAAATATTGTTGTTCGATAGTGACGATTTAAAGTGGTCAAAATCGCACTAATACTGTCGGAAAATAATTGCGACAGACATGAAGAAACAACACATGAAGAGACAAAAAGAATATTGAATATAAAATACATTACATAATACCTGTATATTGAATTGATAACCTATTTTTAATGTCAGTTAAAAATATTTATGTAAATAACATTTATTATGTTGACAAAAACAATAGGTACAAAGTAAGAAAAAAACGTAATAGGGCTAGAATTATTACTTTAGAAATAATTAGAAAATCAGGGCATTTTAGAAGAATAATGGTTAAACATCAGAGTAATAAATTAACTTATTGTAGGCTTCGTTTCCCTTTCAGTCTAGCAATATTTGTCCTCGTTTATCCATTTAAAGTTGTATTTTGGCTTATAAGAAGGAAGTATTTAAAACAGCTACAAAATATTTTATATCGTCACATCAACGTCTATAAAATGAGATCGATAAGTTCATAGGAAATCAATTTAGTACCTAATTGGCGCATGCTAATTATAATAATTTTGAATGTAAGAGGTTCTATATAGTAATAATATGCTACCTACATAATTGTATGCAACCAGGAAATGGCCAAGGCTTGGCCTAAATGTAACCGCTAAATAATTTGCATGTACAAATAGAATAAACATTTACAAATAAAACACAATGTCACTAGTCGCTTTTAAGGTTAGCTGCAAATCATAGACCATTTCTTATTTATATTTTTTAGATAAATTTGAATGAACACATTTGCCGCATGACTGACGAGCTTTTATTATGGGACTGGAATACTAAATCTACGCTATGGGTACTGAAGAGTCAGCAGTTCTTCGCAAGCCTGCAGGGCTTGTATTACCCCCGGGCGTTGGGGGACTGGATGCCAAGCTCTGCCGATTCCCAGTCCTCTGTCACAAAGACGATGCGGGAGTGCCGCCGGGTTGTTTTAGTGGGTACACCCGTGCAGTCGCTCTGCACGGGGAGTCCCACAAAACCCTTCCATACCCCCGTATGGGATGCATTTTTTCCCGGCGAAAACCAAAGAAAAACAACCCGGGCGTTTCGCAGGCAGGACCACACATAGTTTACTCGTATTTTGTGGGATAATTTAGGTGTCTACAATAATATAATATTGTACTATGTCTCGCACAGAATCGTCCCATTGGATGTCATTTTCTGATTACGATGATATATTTTAGATAGTCTTTTGTTTCATATTTTCTGTCAAACAAAACTTACTTAAGAAGACGAAAGGCTCTCCTAAGGTAAGAGATAACGCTGTCCATAATTAGTGCAGGGCTATCCAGGATTTTACAGTAATATTTCTAGGTGCACTGCGCCAGTGCTTCTTACTTAAGTGCTTTTCGACTATGTCGGCATATCAGAGTTACTTCAATGGAAGCCAACCAAAAAACTGGACCAACAGTGATCACTTATCACAATTATCTCAAGCTAATAAAGTACCAAAGTACCTACAACATAAACTAGTTACAACATCGTGTTACAAGATGTTAATGTAAGTAATTATTTAAGTGTGTCGAGGCAGTAGCGGCTGTAATTTGGTCAAGTATCACCTTAAGGGAAAATATGTTTGATATTTATAACTGGCCACATTATTTTGCCATATAGTTTATGTTTTTAAAATTGCTGTGGTAAAAAAAATGATGGTCTATATTATTATGCCTTGTGGTTTTCTCCGCTTCTCCAAGAAGGAATTTGTTTTATACTATCTGCGCCCTACCCTTTTACCCACTCTACAGAAGCTTGGCTTGGCTTGGATATTATATTCCAAGGTCTATGTCAAAATGTCTCTATACCAAATTTCAGCTCAATCAGTCCACCCGTTTAGGCGTGAAAGAGTAACAAACATACATATATACATCCATACAAGATGCAGTGCCCAACGCTTCTTACTCAAGAACCACTCTTCAGCCCAGTAATTTCACTAGGTACTAGGTACAGTGGCCCTCCTACCAAAGCTCGGTAATCATCAAAAAAGAATGGAAAATAATATAACGAGCTACGAATAAGAAATGTATTCGTAGCTACCGAGGTATGTTTTAGAAAATATAAAGCAGGACAAACTTGGCCATTTAAAACCTCGTAAACATCAGTTGCAATAGCGGAAATGGCTAATTATACTGACCCTCCGCAGGTCAGACGGCACGTTAAAGGCATTGGGCAGTGAAAGGATAGCTATCGCGAATGTCATGAGACCACAAACGTGACGGTGTTTCGCAAATGCGCACGAGATGTTGGGCAATGCAACTGTGACACTGCGCACCAGTTACAACACGCCTTTGTTTTAGAAACATACAAGAAATTGGAGCGTTTGATAAATCACTGCGATGCCTATCGAAGCTTTGTATCGTCGAGACTATAGGCGTCATAGTCAATCGGCTTCATTGGACTTGAAGTTGTTTATCTTAGCCTATACTGTCCCAATGCTGGGCGAAAGCATCCTCCAAGTTACGCTGTTCCTTTTGATCTAGCCTCGCCTCTTGCCAGTCCTCCTGATACGTGATCAAGTCACTCTTTGGGTTTTATCAAATAAAAGAAATATGATGCCTGAGAGGACACTTCCAGGACATTTTCACATGTTATTACTTGTAGGAGCAGAGGTTGATACATATTATTTAATGCGAAAAACCTGCCCTTAAAATTGTTTTAACTTTACAAACTTTACGATTTTTTTTTCAAAGCACACAATATGTATACCTATATGTATTCGTTTATTAACTTATGACACACTCTGTGTTCTCACATAATACGTCACACAGCATCTAAAGCATTTTAGAATGAGAATTTGTCCGAATACGTTTGTAAAAACATCAACATATACCAATATTTAAGTTAATTCAATTCAGAGTTTTAACTGCGACATTGCATCTCTAAACATTTTTTCAATAAATAATTCAATGATTTCTATTTCATTGAAATGCCAACGTCTGATGTTCCAATAATTAGAAATATTTATTCGATTCGATTTTATGCATTGACCGTGTTACAAATGGTATCGTAAAAAGTCCATAAAAATAGACTGCATTTGGGTCAAAACAACTGCCATGGTAACCTAAATTACGATACCATCAATCTGTTGAGGGAATAAATCAGATTTAACAAGGTAACCTATATATCAACAGTCTTAACCGAGAAAAATACCTTTATTTTTAAACGTCTACATAAAATTTAGCTTGTAGGTGGCTTAACCCCCGAAATAACACATGGATTTACCACTAGCATGTTTTGTTAAGTACAGCTGTTTAATAGTAGAGAAGGGATACTAAATACGAAAACTCGTTTGATCAACGTGTGATCTACTACCTTACCTAATATTCTGCCGCGATTTTCTTCCTTTGGTAAGGCAAGGTGGCCACGAAAATCATTTGGTCTTTTAGACTTAGACATAGACATAAGATCTTGACGATGATGCAGTAGAATGTTGATAACATCGTGCTCGTATCAAAAGGCGATGTGCATAAAAATTATTTATTTCTGAGTTAAGAAGGAAAATGGCATGTCCTTTTTAAGAAGATCCAGTTTATAATAATATGATATTATAAACACGAAAGCTCGTTTGGATGTATATTTTACGTGTCACGTCTAAATGACAAGACCAATTGGTCAAAAAATTTGGTAGTGGTTGCTTAGACCCAAGTATAAAACATAGACTAAGTATTTGACTAGGTAAAACCAGCGCGGCTTGTTTTATAAAGCGATAATCTTTCTCTTTTTTATATATCTTAAAGGAATAAAGTTGATTATCATAAGTGTTGAGGCATCAATCTTGATTCCCGATACATCTATAAGATGGATCACCGCTCTCCATCTACGAAGAATGCCTCATCCCGAGCGATGGACTGATAATATGGAATGACTGATCTTGAATTACAGTGTTACTGGTTAGTTGAGTCCGCAATAAAACTGACATGTTTTTAATATCAAGTTACGATGAGTAAGGAGAAACTTTATGTATGGTGACATACATTTTATACCGTTGAAAACATAGGTATATACTATACTAGCTGCGCCCAGCGGTTTTACCCGCAGTATTTATGTAGCCTATGTGTTATTCCAGGGAAGCTATCTCTATACAAAATGAACGTGAGAATAGTTCATGATCCACGGCCTTACAAAGCCATTCAAAGGCACTTTATCTTTAGAGCTATTTATTTAGACATGTTTCATTATTAATCTCAGTAATTTATACGGCAATATAAAGGCCTGCATGTCAGCCAATGAAAGCGAAAGAATAGGCTTGCTCCAGTCTACTGTAATCGTAGCAGATATCGCACTCCAAAAACTTTAATGAAGCCAAAATTAATCATATGCAACTGTTAAAAAATCCAGTTCGCAAAAACTTGAGAATTTTGTTTTTAACAGACTTAATGAATGGGAGGATAATGTAAGCGACTTATTTCATTGAAGCCCATTTTAATAAACCATCAATAGTATAAAGGTAATGCGAGCGATGGTGAGCTTGGTAAGAAACGGATAAGACTCGTACAGGATCGGAAGGTGTTGCATGATCAGCATTGTTGATGAGGAGGCCTATAGCCTGGAGGCCCTTCTGCGGGTTGAGTAGATGATATATATATAGAGTACTTTTTACGAAAGGAGCCCTTTGGAGGACCGCGACTATCGCGCATTTTAAATTTAAAATTCTATAATGATTTCTACAATCATTTCGCATATTTATTTTCTTAATTAAATAAATATTTACGTTATCTAACAAATAAAAATTATTTAGGAAATGAAATCGAATTATCGATAAAATTAAATTTAGTTCCGCGAAATATCGTGAAAAGCAGCAGCTCTAGGCAGACGGCGATCGCTTTATGTGCCTTTATTTCAACAGTCTGTTACTATTGCATACACCACGCATTTGCATAAGTGTGTCTTCGAGGTCACTGTCCTTTCATGACTTCAGCGAACACTTTGAGATCCTCAAAGCAAACAAATGAACCTTTCACGTTGAGAAACATCATAAGAAAGGTGCGAAAATTATCTCTTACAATGTATGCAACGTTTCTTTAGAACTTTTGTAATATTTTTATGTCTGTCAGCGTTTGTTAAGCACAATACATAAGAAATCCTTCGGCATATAAAAAATACAGTGTTTTGCACAATATTATTGGCTCCATGTAGAATAGAAAATCTTACAACTAATTATTGAAACAAATGGTGTATCAACTGGCGGTCTTGTCGCTCAGCGCGATCTTTTACGGACAACCCTGCAGGTAGAGGATATATACAACACTAGAAGAATTGTAGTTTCAAATACTATTTTGGCAGTATATTTATGTACATATTAGCTGCGCCCGCTTTACTAGGTATAGCCTATGTGTATTCCAGAGTCTGAGCTATCTCTATACCAAATTTCAGCTCAATCTGTCCACCTGTATAGGTGTGAAAGAGTAACGAACATACATCCAGATATTTTAACAATCTTACAAACTTTCAAGTTTATAATATTAGTAACATTGGTAAGTTAGTTATAAACGCCTAGTCCTCGTTAGCCTTTAGTCTAAAATTCAAAAGCACATTATTCTCTAAACTGAATAGGTAACACATTAGTTGTTATCAGTTTCTTTGTAAATTGTATAATATTTTATCACTGAAATCTTCCGCATAACAAGCACATGACTATAAATACATACCATATGCAGTAAATGGTAAATATTGTAATGTACGCAAACATTCTTTGTTAGCTTTAACTGGGAGGCAAACATTTCATGCGTTCGCGGAATGCGTAGTAGAACTTATCAATTTTATTCTAAACAATAAACGCTTTGTTTGACCTACCGCTTAAATCATAAAAATAGCTCATGTACATAAATTTGTAATATTTACTTATTCCTTATTAAAATACCCGTATTTAGATAACTTTTTTTTTTTTTTAAAGATTCGCAATTCGTTGAATTGTTTTCTTCTGTATGTTTACCCATAAGATCATAATTTTTCCTTTACATTATGGTTGTCAGGAAGTGATCGCTAATGGGGATAAGACTGCCAATTATTACACTTAGTTAATTTGTCAACTTGTTTTAAGTATAAATTTGTGGTGATAAAGAGTGTGTGTAAATAAGAGTTACCATTCATTTATTCACCGTTCACCGTTGTGTTCAAAGACGCCGCGCCGATTTTAAAAATCTTTGTATTGTTTCATAGGGTACAAACATGCATATCAATTATTATAATATGCATGAGGGCATATACTTCCCTTGAAATTTTAAAGAAATCGGACGAGGGGTTTGTAAGTGTATAAATTAATGAATTACCGTCTTCTCGCGCGCGCTTTTTGAAAACAGAAAGATTTTTTAAAATTATCTTATACGAATCACAAGTCACTAGTCACTACGCATTGACGCATTACATTGATCTAAGAAGGGGTTATCGCCCTCGTTAGTATAAACATCGTGTTTCATGTAGGATATCTAAAAATAAACTCCTAAGAACCATTTAAAAGTGCTCCAAAATTGATATCGTGCCAAAGATTGAATCAAGCTCATCTCAAAAGTAGAATAATGATTTGTTACACAGTTCACGGAAACTGCGATTTATGTCGTTGTAACCAGAGAATAAATACATAATAGGAACAACCTTGATGAAGTTACAAATGCACCAGAAGTTTGTCCAAACATTCTAAATGGATTCACCGTGAGCTTAGCTGTAGTGAGCATTATTTTAGTCGGTATACTCGTGAATGGTGCATTTTGACCAGCGCAGCGTTGAGTGTGCACTTTTAGGATAAATTTATTTAAGATTGTAGAAAGCAAACACACTCAAACGTGCGCTTTTCGACAAACGCCGTAGTAGGCGCGCTATATGAAACCCACCAATGCGCGTTAAACTCAATGCTAAATGCTCAATACGTACCGTCTCTATGGTGAATACGTCATTTTATTCTTTATCTTTGCCATTAAGCATGGACAATGCTTAGACTTGTCTTGCTGTCAAGTCAAACTGTCATCCTATGTCCTATACATTCACAAAAGTACAATGTATCATAATGTACGGGATGAGAGTTTGACTTGGCAGCAGTCTACGCATTGTCTATGCTAGAGGGGCTGGACTAGTGACACCGCGCAATCCTTTGATGGCCGATCCATCATTATCAATTTATCTGCGATTGCAACACTCGTATCATCGCAATTTTATAGCAATTTGCGCGAGAACGCAACTGTAACCACGTCTTACAAATTAAGATGACTTGGAAAGTCTAGCTTTTGTCTCAGTCTACATACTGGAATAACACGCAATTTTTCTGCAACGGAATTCGCGAATTGCCTACAAACACATTTTATTAAATTTACGAGGAAGTTATGACAATTTTATTCTCACTTGTGTTAGGTTTGCTTATGGTTTAAACGAAATTCTCATAATAATAACTTAAATGTTTCTAGCATTGTTATCAATAGGGTCATTAAGTTCATGGCTTCTGATAACAGACTTCTAGTTCTATAACACATTATAATATTATCAATGAGGTAATTCTGTTCTAGAATATTTCCGTAGTAATATAATGTGCTATTATAATATATATTTCCTGTCCGTTTTGATCATCAGCCAGTATTAGGTTACAGCTGTTCACAAGCCTTCTTTCCTTGTGCCATTTATCTTTGGTTTGAACGAATCGCATACATGTGTTTGCAGGCATGAGTTCTAAATCATCGCGATAATTCTGCCATTATCTCGTTCCATACCATCATTACACCTAAGTTCTACAAATATACGTATCTCTTGCTCTTTCAAAAGCTAGAGCCTGCATATACGCATAAAAACCCCATTTGCTATTTCACTGTCTTATTAGCTATCTACCGTCAAATACAATTTCAATCGAATTGGTTCACGTGTTAAAGCTTTTAGATTCCATCAGAAAAATCCAAACAGAAGACCTATCCGAGCAACCACGACCACTCTGACAACAGTGTACAACTCAGAAGTAACAAGCACAAACATTCTTTCATTAATATCAAGTGTCTTACCTCTTCAGGAAGTCCGTGTACTCAGCCTGGCGAATCAGCCCCGTCCTCATCATGATAGTCTGGAAGCATTGTCGCTCTATCGCCCACAGTCTGCAGTCCGTAGCAGCTTTGATGGTGGCCGTCCTCTTACAGTTGTACAGTATCGCCAGTTCACCGAACACCTTGCCCGGTGCCATCGTGCTGAGGTACTTCTTCTCTCGAGATACCTCCACGCGACCCTCTGTTGGAGACATGTTATTGGTTAGACAATTGGATTTGACATGAAGGATCTTCCGCTCTGATTTCATGATATAAGAGATACGAGTAATGAAAGGAGCAAGGCTACACTAATAAATATTTTTTTATAAAAGGTAAATTATTGTAAACAGTGTACAATGCATTTTTACACTAAAGATAATACAAACGCAGATTTTCAAAGTACTTTGAAGTTAGCAGCATACGTAGTGTTACTATAGAGATAATATTATAGTGTCATATGCATCTGAAAGGTCATTATGTCCAGTCTCTAGAAATAATTGTGTTTTTACCTTTTTCATGTTATGTGTGTAATTACTCGAAGATTATGTAATAGAATGGCCAAATGGAGACAACTAGTCGTAGAATGAATCGTAAATCGTCAGAAATCCCGATTGATAGCAAATATGAAACGCCAATATTTTAATATTAATGTACATAGTTACTAGAAATCCATCTAAGCTTGTAATTTATTAGCTACGAACAGAAAAGTATGAAACAATGCAGCGGCAGACTGAAATACTGATCCATACAAATATAAACCAAATTGTGAGAAAGACAAGGTCCATTATTGTTTAGATCCAATCTAACCTTGAATGTAATAAGTGTGCGAATAAACAGATGATCGTGTGAACGGTCATTATTAACTCTAGTTATCCTTGTTTGTGCGAATACATGAACGAATTGAAGCTTGAAACTAGAGAAACAAAGCAAATTGTAGATAGAGCTACTGCAGACTTTGTTTTAAATAATGTAATATTTAGAAAAATGGGCCTTTGCTCAAACGTGGAAAAAAAAGCGGTCTGAAATAAAAATGTTCTTAGAATCAAGTGAAAAATAAATCAACAAGAAAAGTTATCTTAAATCTACATGAAACTAAAAGTTTCTAAAAACGTCTGTTAATTGAAATATTTAATAATATCAATATCAAGTCAAACAGGATTTAGTTTCCATAATATTACCAGATGATCTATAAAAAGAATCATAAAGCAACGACAAAACGAATTGGATTTATAATTTTATGATAATACTTTTGCAGCTAATACGGAAATAAGCTTATCATCTCCAAATGAAATCACTGTTAACTTTCATTTCATTTTTGAATGGCTTATACATCCGGATGGATCTCAATTTGTGTCATTGTCCTGTAACACCTATTGTTTGTGTGTTCCGTTAGTTTTATGTACATACATACATTCATTATTTAATTATTTACATCACGTGCGTGCATTAAGTTTTATTAGCCAAGGTCTTTTGGCCACCTATGACGTTTGCCTAGAGAGGATATTGTCTGCACATTAACATCTTGTACATTTACTACTTGAATGTAAATTCTTTTACGGTATAAAATATGGCATGTATCGACATAGTTTCACCTTTCTCTACCTCGTTACTTATGATAAGATTATAATTTATAAAGTTCATTATTATTTTCTCTTCTATTCAATTTGAGATAACCCTATCAATCTATATTCTCACCATATCGCAAATTGAACCTATTCAAACGTCAAACATTTCATACTCTCAACATACAAGTATCTGCGATGGAATCAGGCGCGATATATCATCTGGCACTTAGACTAGTAGTTTGTTGTGAGAAACTACGGCATTAAACAAATACGGCCAATTAACACTTCACGTGGGATGCAGCAACATCTAGCAAGTTTTTTACATAACAAATTAGAAACATTAACTTAGCAAATACTTATCTTTCGACAAATTAGTGAAAGCTACGCCACACGTATAGTTGAACAAAAAGAAGGCTAATCGATCAAGTAATCAGCTCAATAATCTTGAGTGTAAGGATGTCAGCTGCAATGGAAGTCGCTCATGTGAAATCACCTACGGCTAGTTAGGAGTTTCTCACGGATATTAAGCAACCAAGATTTTCCTGCCTTAATATCAAAAGTAAAACAGGTTTAGATACCGAAGTAAATGGAAAATCAAGTGTCTAATTCGCACAATCATAAATTAAGAATTTGCAGTTGAAACGGATGCAAATGATTTGATCCGCGAAAGTGTTTCAAGGAGACTCGTGTGTTCAACGTTACTGACTTTTGCCGGGTTAAAGCTCAGATGCATGGCCTTCACGATAAATTTTACGTCGTCTCTATTAATGCGCCTTTTATATAATCATATCGTGCGTAATGTCATAAACTATTACTAATGATGTGTTTCTGATCTATCTCAAATCTTTTGTCTGTTAGTAGTTGTACTTGGTTAAAACCATTATCATTTATTCGCCCGAATTTGAACTCGTGCTTGTTTCTAAATGTAGGTCAAAATGAATCGTTTAATTGATATGCCGGACTCGTGCGTTTAGCAACATCTAAGTGGTTCGCAGCGTACGCGTATGCCTCGGCATTTGGTTGTTCTGTCCTAAATGCACCGTGGCGCAACAGTTCTGCACGACTTATATTCATTTAGAATATGTGGACAATATTTTTAATACAAGTTATTAATATCAATGATTTGACATACGATGACGGTACCATGACTCACCAAGAGTCAGCCATAGATATAGTACAGTATATTATTACGTCATTTATTAACGCAGCCCGCAAGAAGACCTCGGGAGTGTCTCGTATTGTTTACATGCTACATCCATCAACATCAACACACACGATCATAATAGAATTGAGATAACAGAGATAAAGAGATATTCTAGACATTTTGTACGGCCACAGAATATTTTAATTAAATTAGCAATAATTACCTGAATCGCCATTTCTATGCTTCTCCGCTTTGTTGGCAGGATCTTCCAGACGCGAAACGTCTAGGACTATTCCAGCATCAAGAGAACTTTCCGTAGCATTTGAGTCTCGCTGACACAAATTGCCAGTCCTCCTTTTTCTCATACCATAAGTATGCACTGGCACTATTAACTTCGGCCTTGGAATTGAAAAATCAGAGTCTGAACCACTAGATGAACTTTTAGCACTACGCGAAAATACACCGTTACCATTCGTCACCGTCACACGCTCTTCACTTATAGGTTCTTTAGCGAAAGATGTAATGTCATTGTACCTATTATACCTATCATCACTCTTCACTCTCACTGTATTGTAAAGCTTTCCATACTTGTCACGTTTGACTTGTTTCATAACACTGTTTGTAGTCCGATGGTCACTTTCTTTGCTTAGATCATTGAAGTGGAACCCGTTGGTGATCGGCGGCGCTGGTTTGTTTTGACTTCCGTTGAACATATCGTACTGCATTAAAGTCAGCTGTTCGCTCGGCGATAGGTTCCTTTTCGGTTGAGTGACTGTGACACCATTGTAAGGTGTGCTTTGAGGTTGAACGTCCAGGTATGCCCGCAGAGGCGCTCTGCCTTCACTCTTAACTCTCAAAGATTTAGAGCGAAAACTAGGTTTAGGCTCCTCGATGCGTCCGATTCGGTCGTTCGCAGGGTGCGTAGTGTGCTTCGGAAGTTGATCGCATGTTGATAACGACTGGTTAATAGGCTGCATGTATAAATCCGAATCTTCCGCTTCACAATCCAGCTCGAGGTTCTTTTTGCCGTTCCTGGCCTTTATTGGTGTCAGATCTAAGGTGGCCATGGAATTTATCAATTGGTACATGGTATTTCCGTTTGAATTTGAGTGATCGTTGTTATGAGAAGATTTGTCTTTTCTAATATCTTTATGATATTGTTTAATCTTATCACTGTCTGTATCGTTTTGCTGGTTCACTCTTGAATAATATTCGTAATATGATTCCGATGATGGGTCAGGAGGAACAGGGCCGGGATCTGGTAGTGGATAACAACTTTTCTTAGAGTCCGCCTTCCTCTGCCGATGCGCATATTTCAAGGAATCCTTACGCTGTGGTGGCACAGGTGGTTGCTTGCTATTTGATCCGAAAGCTTCGATATCCCACTCGGTAAAATTCCTTCGCTTTATCCTTCTCAGCGTCGAAGGTTTGTATCCATTAGGCATATCCTTAAAACTAAAGCTATGTGTCAGCTTGTTCTGTACAATGAGGTTATTATTAGCTCTTGCCTTTTCTTCTATGTTTTGTTGGTATTTAGCTAATTGAGATATATTTTCATTAGGAACATTATTAGGGTAAGCGTATCCATTGTCTTCGTGTGAATACGTTTTACTTTCGTAATCTCTGTCGTTGGAGCGGCCGACGTCTCTGCATGATTTGCTTCTTGATATAGTATTAAATTTGGTCTTGGGTTGATCACCGTAGGAACCTAGATTGTTTGCTCCGACCCAGTTGGCCGCATAGACTAGGTCCATGGTCCGGTCATTGATGGAGAGCCACGGGTCCTCCATGACCGCTTTTCCTGGATAATGCTTGATTTTCATATTGTTCTCAAGACTTCATTGTTTTCATGACGTTCCACAATAAATTCTGTTTTCGATTGATTTACAGTAGGTAAATGAGAGCCCATTTTCCTTTTAGATAAATGCTGCTGGGGCGGATAGAGGATAATATTTAGTTATATGTATAAACTATCTTGTAAACAAATCACGTTTGTGCTATAGATGTATCGTCTGCGAAAACACAAAGGCTTAGGATACTGCAAAACTTCGAACTTTTACCACCAAGAGAGGCGTATTATATTGAACAAATTGTCGATAGAATCCAGTCTATAAGTTATTGCTGTTTCAATTGTCTGTCGGCAAAATGGTTGCGCTAAATGGCTAGTGCAATTGATTAATCTCTAACAATGGATATTTGCAATCAACGATATTACCATAGGAATATAATAGTTTTGAAACCCGTTTAATAACATAATTGTAAAATGTTGGCACAGTGGGCCCAGCTGTATTGGTGAAGCAAGATATTCTATTTCTTCCTCTATAATGTCCTTCTTATTAATTGCCTATCTAGCTATTACAGCTAATAATGATTCAATGTTCTGATTTGCAAATACCTAAGTTGGTCAGCGTCAAATCATTGTGTAACATTCATTACTTTAATCGTAATTTTAATCAAAATTTTCGACCCAATATTCTGAACTAAGATTTATGAGAGGTAATTAAAGTTTTTAGGATAGGTATCTAGCATCTTTTTAGAAGTATTTTGGTCTTTATGTAATGACATTTATTGTGACATTAATCAAATGTTAAAAGTGGAATATAAACGTGTAGCATTTGAATTTAATTTTAGGTTAGTATTTGTGAAAATGTTATACATTATAAATATTTATAAGTGCAAATGGATGATGTAACACATGTGTTATTTTCCGTACATATATTACCTACCAAAACATCTTTATTTGGGGATATACCATATAACTGGGGCTTTATGTACCATATTCTTCATTTTGTTGTAACAGCGTAATAAGTACGATCATTAATGATTTCGTCCAAAAAATAACCTCGTTAACTCATTTTAGGCAGAATACCGTTGCTCAGCTATTGTCTAATCTAAAGTATAGCTTCTACTTCGCAAGAGCGGATGCGTCACGGGAGCTGCCCACATTGCGCAACCCTCCTTCACTGACCATCTCCGATAAGGAACCGACATGTCCAGTGAATGCTAAACCAACTTACATAATAAATTAGGTAACTAATCCCTGGTCACAGCAATTTATAGCAATCATGCGCTTTCACTGGCATTATAGAAGAATGGTTTGAAAGTCACCGATATTATGTCATTGCAATTTGGGAGCTCCATTTTGGGAATTGGTTAACGTGACAAAAGAATTGGAATTAGTGTGAACTTTACTAATCTATAGTTCTACCTTTTTATGCCGTTCTTCTTAACAAGTCCATGATTGGGCGATTGTGGTCAATTTAAATCTGAATTGATGATAAAGACGTAACACGACTAGCTATGACCAGCAGGTTTACGTGACTTCCGAAGCACGGAAGCATCCAGACATTACAACTATCGTAATTAAAAACAATTAAGGAGATGTTAGACAATCCAATAAAACGACGGAAAACGCAAATAAAATGTGCACAGACCAATTAGCTGCAACATTGAATGCATGATCGAGTTAGTAGAAAATCGTTTTCTAAGACAGCCGATGGACGGTTGAAACCAGTTCGTTGGTCCACATATCCAGTCAGCTGGTCAGCGATGCTACGTGAGAATCTTATAGAGGAACTTAATGATATCATGTAATTAATCATATTATTTTGATTTGCTGTCTCCGGGGACAGCTGCGTTATATTTACGAGTAATACTCAATTTCCTGGTGATTGGTTGATAATGAAATTCTGTTAAAACATTATGTTTGGTCTAAAGTGCAATGTTACTAGCAAAATAACTAGGTTACTAGGCATGAACAGGTTCAACAACAATATCTAAGGGTGACTACAATGTTGCACAGAGTTATGAATTACAAAACTCTAAATGGCACTGATTTACTTGTGACATGGACATCTTCTCAGAAAATATTTTCTAATTAGAGCAAAACCGCGAGCTTAAGCTAGTTTTAAATACTTGGTGATAGTGGTGTTTCTAGTTAGAACTGATCACCTTTAAAAATCCGAATATAGAATAATAAATAAATCTATTTCCCATTTCAACCGGTTCTATTAGATTACGTACAACTTAAGCAAACTTATTTTCTCTATTTTTGTTTGATTTATAGTTGTTCAGTTTGATGGAGAGATAATATTCAATTATCATATTTTACTATAGTATTTCTCAACCATTTTTGTAAAACCTTGTATTAAGTGCAGTGATAAGTCATCAAAAGTTGAGCAATTAAAGTAAGTAGATAAATTAAAAATGTAATAGTTTCAATCAAATCAATTTATTATGTAACAAATCATTCATTTAAAAAAAAATGTTGATTGGCAAAATTATTGCGCTGACCTTTCTACATAAATACATAACAACATTATGATGTAGGTATATGTATTACGAATTACAATTATTTTAGGTAGGCCAGTTTTTATTTATGCTTCTATATAATAAGACAGCTAGTATGTGATGAATTCTAAATTCCTTAAATTTTTTTGACGTTATGGATAAAACATGATTAAAACGCAGATGTCGAAAACCAAAGTGGAGAAAAAAGAATTATATCAGATCGAGTTCATATCTGAGGTAAATTTTATATAAAAGATTCCGTCTTAAATATTTGTTACTTGTTACACTGACACGTTCGGTTAAACCTACTACTGACTACTACTAACCTACGAGTACCACAAGCCAAAGTTCAGTAGCAAATATTGTAACTGTTGCTAACAATAACAAACTATGTATATTCAAATGTGGAGCGATCAGTAACCTACATCGATAACCTCGGCAATCAGACCTCTTTTCTATTCGAATAAACATTGCCTAAGTCTAAGAGTCTAAGACATTATGGAAATGGTTGTCTCGAATCCAGTAGCTTTCTCAAAACGAGTATGCAACGCCAGGGGCCAAGTTCTAATGTGATATGGCACTAGTACTAGCTACTGACAAGAACACTGGCGATTATAGTAATTTATCATTCTGCACGTACTGGTTTAAGATACAATAAAAATAGAAACGTGTGGAAAGGATAGTACAAATTGAAACTGGCTAATAAGTAAAAAGTTGTTAGAGTACTTGTAAAGACAAATTATTTGAGTCCTAACATTTTAAAGGTGGAATGGTTTGCGCGAAAACCTTTTAGATATTCTGCTTTTATACACTCCGGTTAAAATGTTAAGATGATCAAGGAAACTACTTTGATTAGTGCTTATTTGACGTATTATGATGATATGTTGATATAATTAATTAGTTACGATTTTTACACTAAACGATTCGTGAGTATTTAAATTCATCTTTGTAAATAAACGGCATAAACTCACTTGTATTTATGTACATACTGTAAATACTACGAGTAAATAATTTAAATCAATTTCTCCATGATAATAACAATAATCTCTGGGTAGTTGCTATTAAAATTTCCTTGACATGTTACGCATGCATAATTCAAGCAAAATGTGAATTTCTAAGTTAATGGCTTAACTAGATTTCATTTACCTTACCCGCAATTAGTTAATGATGTACTTTCTGGTCGATTGGTGGTAAAATAGTAACGAGAAAATAGCTATTTGTACTCGTAATAAATGCTTTCATTAAATTTAATGAGTTCTTAACAACAAATAGGCAGACTCGCTGTTATGTTCATTTAATGCCCCCTTCATTTGACGCCTAAACAAATAAGCTGAAATTGAGTATACTATAGCATTTAAGATAGAGATAAATATTATAACTCTTAACCTCAATACCACCCAATACCACCCTACCACTCCATACCTCCTACTTTCATATACCTCTATATCAGGACTGCAAATTTTCAGAAACATTGTCCAACTAAAACTAAAACTGATCTCAAAAAGGATTTTCCTTTTTAATTACTTACATTTCAACCAAAGGCACAGAGCCAATTTTATCGAAACTGTTATAGTAGTTTTTAATAGAACTTTTATTAATATATGAAATAAAATGAAGCGAGCGCTTTAAGCTTCCTCTCAAGCTGGTTTATTCTGTTAATTTGTGCTTATTTCACTTGTTTTTGTAATAGAATACTGCCCACTGCCCGTTTAGAAGCACAAAAAAGGTGTTATTTGGTTTAGGAAGTTCAGTTATCAATTTTTTATCTCTAATCCACTCTTAATAGGTTTTTAAAATTATACATAGTTATTTATTAGGCTTTTTATAGCGTCACTCCAGATTTAAGACTGATTGATCACCTTTTGATTTTTGGTGCCGCGTCGTTTTCTAGAATTTCTTTTATAGGATTTTTCTTTTAATAAAAGAGAACCGGTAGCTGTATTTTTTTAATGTATATTTTACGATGACATCGTAACTTTTGCAAAATACGTCCAAAACATATGAGGAGCTTAAGAGGAAGCAGGAAGACAGACCTTTGTGTGACGATACTTAGAATGAATGATGTTTTTTCTTAGTTTAGGTTAAGACAGACATGCAAGAAGTTTTTTTAAGATATTTTTTTTGTTTTATATTTAATCCCCTTTAAGAAAAGAGCCTCCATATATTATTTATAGGCCGCTCATTGTGGACCAAATTGTATTTCAGTGCTAATATTAAGTAAAACTGTAATTATCTTTGATTGTAATAAAGAGTACTCTATATTTATTTAGAAAAACATAGCTAGAAGTGTAATAATATGATGTCTTAATATTATTATAATACGTAATGTAATATTGCAATAATAACGTAGGTAACGTTGGGCAATGGAACGTCAACTTTCCATGGTCGGGTGACCCTCATAATAGATGGAATAGTTATTTCTGATAACATCATCATAATTCATGCTATGTGATGTATTGTTAGGTGGCTTTATACTATATGAATGTATTGTAAATTATGTCGTAGATACTTTTAGACTATTAGGGTAAGCACCAAATTTAAAAAAAAAAATCGTAAAATAAAATTATGAATTCTGGCTAATGGATATCATTTAAATACTTTGATTGATTAATTGATTGATTTACTTATTTATGGTCCCAGACAAAACGAAGAGTTTGCTCGAGACCTTTGACCCCAGGAAGAATAGCTCAAGGGACTTAGCTGTGAGGCAGGAAAAACTGACGAAGATAAGGATAAATAAAAATCCAATTCAAGTTTAAGTATGTAAAAGTTAATGAAAAAATATCGCAGCAAAGTGTAGATCGTATGTATTTAGAACATCGGTCAACTCTTTTTTATCATATTTATTATATTACGAGTATTTTGAGAAATAACATACATTTTCGTAATATTGAAAGTTTTAAACTTACATAATAAAATGCACTTCGTCATTACAATAATAAAATGCGGGTAGTACCAAAAATCAGATACATGCGTCAACCCTAAAATAATTATATACATACATATACATAGGTACCTTTTCACCTGGCATGTTTATATATAGAGGTATTGTTAAACATGCACATCAAAACTGAGTTGTGGTATCTGGCATATGAATACCGCTTTCTAATCTGTTTGAATAAAGAAACGTGACAATATACCACACGGACAACTGATCAATCAGTCCTGATAACACGGAAATAATATACCAAGTTAGATGCCCAGCACGCTTAGACAAGCGCAATCGCTTGAGGCTAACGCTAAAAAAACAGCTAAAAAACATTCGATGTGGAAAAACAAACAATAGCGACAGACTGTCATCTCAGTACATTTTTTTAGTATTAGCCACAAGTGATTGACGCTTGTCTTACCCGCACAGAGTACGTCAAAAACTACCTATCTATTTACTCAGCTCGTATTTTACCTTTAAAGACATTATGAATTATGATCCTCATTATGATCATGACACACGACATTTTGGTTCTGTTTAAGTGACATCCGCTCTCAAAAACAAGTGTTACTCTTGCTATGTGAAATCAAAAGAAGTTTTTCTAATGTTGCACACCGAGAAACAATCTGAAGGTCTGCAACCCAGTGTTGTTGTCGAAGTGTCGGACTTTGCTGACGTATTGTCGGTCAAGTGACAAGTGTCTACTTATCGACAATATTAGGCTGGTTTTTTAAAGATTTTAAATATTATGAAATTATTACCAGCGCAGCGGTACCCTTGGTATTATAGGTCCATCAGGTGGGCCATCAGCTTGTTTGTTACCTATTACATAAAAAAATCCAAATAGATACGAAAAATAAGTGAACTTGTGGCATATATTCTGATATATTGTCTGTGTTGATAAGCATAATATTACCACCCACTGCAAGTTTCTCTGCAATTAAAGACTACATTAAAAATAACTGCTGTAATTTACCATCATTGATGACATTCCTTATAATCATCAACGATGTAACTTCTAGACATCAATGCTATTCTCGTACGTCTTTAATGAACAAATTTCTAGCAAGCTAAGCGGGAGCGGAATAAAGTACTGTTTTTTTTGTCAATATTGCCATAAACTATGACTGACTCGATCGATGTATTTAAAGCTGACTGGTCAGTTCAAAAATGTCGGCATAATGTTGGTTAGAAATAAGTTGAATGACTGACATGTATGTGATTTATTTCTCTAATATAATTTTAGAAATCGCTCGCCTTGTACTTGGTGTCTAGCATATTATAGTCGGTTCTTATTACTTATGTTATTTTCCGTTCAAAGGTATTTCTAATGTTACGAAATGACTTGTGTTGATCTTGAATCGATTATTGAGAATCCTATAGAAAAATATTTTTGAAAGTTTTTTCTCGGCTTTGAATAAACATGAGCCAAAGCAACAAAGGTGAAGTTTTAAATTAACATAATATTGCGTGTTTATGGCGCGTGAGGAAGCGATATGTTTTAAAAAAAACTTGCTAAGCATACACCTATAGATAGATAGATATAGAGGCTATGTTCAAAAGATTTGTCGCTACAAGTTTTTTGTCAATTTTTATTGCTTGGAATTTTTCTTTTACGAGGAGATATGGAGCAATCTTAATCGTCTTTGATCTTAATTCGTCATTATTGGATACCATGTTTTGCCGCCCACTACACTAATACATTAGAATTTACAATGTACATGCAGGTACCTATATGCTGGAGATTTATGAACTTTTGACTTTTTAAAGTTGTGCGAGCAGTTTGCTGCGAGGTATCAGTATAATGAATAACATAATTTACGGAATTAGGCGTTACTTTGCAGGAAATCCATGACATGTACCTAATTATTAAATATTAATTATATTATAGAGGATTTTAGGAGGATTTGCGATATGTAACCCCCATCCACCCTTTATCTGTGTGTATATATGTCAATATATACGTAGGCATATATTATGGTTAACGGAGTTGATATATGCAATGAGTCCATTGATTTCAATAATTTAACGAACCATGCATTGCGTTGCAACAAATTGTTAATTATGAATCTAGGGCTCGATTGATTTGGTCCACTACGCTACGTGTTGATACATTATTATTAATTGTAGAACTGGTTTCATATTCATTTGCCTACCTGAGTACGTTGATCGCATACACTATTTTTAAAGGCAGATACGAAAAACGAAAGTGAAGTCACAAATTTAAGAGTTTATGGAAACAAATTTGGGACGATACAGACAAAAAATGCAATGAAATGTTACCATTTCATTGCAATTTTTTGAAAAAGTAATTTTTCACTGATCATTTTGACACTTTCGGAAAATGTATGTCTTATGTGTTCATTGTACTGATTTGGTTGTATTACTAACATAGGTAGGTATGTAGCGTGGTATCTTGTTTATTATAATCTGTGGATGTGGGGTTACAAGTAGGCATATGTTTTATTTGGACAGATGTTACAACATTTGCGAATGCCGTGCCAAATTTAAAATGATTTCGGGGCTTTAGAAGGTCACCATTTGTTGCTCGAACAATAAATCCTTACAGAATTTTAAATAATAAAATAAGTAGGCTATACAAATATAGAATTCTCCCATTTTAACAAAATACGTAAAACATCGACACTAATAAACAGCTGGGCCCATATAAAGGCTTTGGAAGATTTACAGATGCAGTAAAAGGACTTGTTAAACTCGCCTATAGAATAACAACTGAATGATGTCATTCTGACCACTCACAGGCTTAAAGCAGAGTTATATTGAAGAAGCAGACATAGAAAGCTCGTCCGTACATTAATATGCTAAAATATCTTTGTGAAGACAACCGAAATACTTTCACGACACGAGTATTGCACGTGAAACTAACTGCCTCTTGCAACCTTGTGCAAGCCTTCGGTTTTGATACTTTCAATTTGTATAGATAAAGGACACTGCTGAGACCGGATTAGTCATTCGTGATATTTAAAGTCCTAACTTTGATTAACCTCACTTTTCAAGGACTGTGTTTGGTTGAAAATAAAATTAATTTAAATTGATAAAATATTATTCATGGCAATAAATCAGGTTGACGTTGTGTTGGTGGTAAAGAAGTTCAAAGTTTCGCTGTAGTAACACATCCCCATCCAGGTGTCAGGGTCAAGAATCCCGCCAACTATTGTTAAGTACTGATGACATCCACTAAAACAAAATCACTTGGTTTCACATCACACACATTACCATTATTCATAAAGAAACAAGAGAAAATCGTTGAAAAACAAAAGATCCAAACATAATGCACGCTTCACTCGAAACGATCACGACTATTTTAAATTCACGCGACGCATTCAGAGCGACCAATCACGCCCGCGTCGCCTCGCTCACTGTCTAGTCGTATACACTCTTGCGCACCGCAGCTGTTGACGTGTGAGAAGGACACGTCTATACAAAAGAAAGAGATGAAACACCTACCTGAATAATAAAAGCTCCAAGTTCATATTACAAAAGGTGGGCCAGACGGTGTACCTTCCGATTTTCATCCTAGAGGGTTCAAACGGTAAAGTTCCAGACGTAATAAATCAGGACGACACATATTAAGTTAGAAACATACGTCACGTCAAACAACTATGTAAGAATATGAAAAACTTGCAGCAATATTTGATCAGCTGACTAATACGTGATGATCGTGACCTTTAACGATGAAAATATTATTAATGTAACATTAAATTGCATAGAATTCTAATAAATTACTAGTGTCTATGAGGTTTTACAATAAGTAAGGTTTGAGAACAATATGATCGATTAAGAATTTTAATGCAACAAACAGGAACACGTATATGGTAATAAAGAAGATGGCAATAAGGTATGCCCTTAAGAAGACGCAAATATACATAAATAGATCTGAAAATCTTTATTACGTTGTTTTGAAATCACACAAACATTCATAAATAAATAATATATTCTAAACAAGAAAAAGAAAACTAAGAAGCAATTATTAAAGGTCCAAGAATATGTAGGTATCTGAGTACTGCTGTAGATTGTAGAAATCCTAATTTAAATCAAGATTCCAAAATCAACAAAGTCAACTAAAATTCAGTTGTAGCAGTCAGCAACAAAGATAAAATATATTTTAATGAACACTGAATAATTATAATTAATAAGTGAAGGCGAACGTATCACAAGGCAACGCCCGTGACCAGTGGCAAAGCTAAAGCTATCAAATGTAGACATTGAAGGTCAGACCCATAAGAACAGACCAGTTTTTGTCGATCAATACCTGAAATTATCAAACCATTCTAAAAACTGCATTTTGTTATTTGTAGTTGTTGTTATCTGTAAATTTAACATGAATAATTTAAGAATAAGGTTGATATTGGTTGGTTGGGACGGAGGTAATTTTATATTATTCAATGTAGTTTTAATTTAAAAACAATAGTTTTTAAACTTAGTGGAGATTATGTTTAAGCCCATTTGCTACATAGACGACTCAGAGACTATGTTTTATGAGCAGCGTCCAGCAGTTCTACCCTCTATTCTATGTGTTATTCCTATACCATTTCAGGTCAATCGGTCCACCCGTTTCGGCGTGAAGAAGTAACAAACATACATACACACTCACTCACAAACTTTCGCATTTATAATATTAGTGATATTATAATATAGTGATTAAATTATATGGTTTAGCCTGACCACAATCTCGCCTGATCGATTCAGCTGAAGATAGTTTTAAACTAATTCTAGAAGACAAGACAAATTCTCCTGTTACAAATTCTTCTCGTGTGATTTATCAAAGGTCCGGGTTTAGTACGTTATTTGATAGCGACAATATTAATATAATATTTATCACTAGAAAGTCCCGAGAAATATTAACACTTTATTGATAGTAAAACTTGGGGAGTTTGATGCATTGGAAATACCTCATACCGGGGGATTTCTCTTACCTCCTGCAGATAAGTATGATATTAATTTTAGCTTGTGTTTGTACATCCCTCCAAGTTAATTATTTCTTTATATCCCGTAATTATATTGTTTATTACTGCTAATATAAGTCAAACACCATAATTTACGCCACGCTGCGTAACAGTAATGGGTGCAGAAATAAACGCTCGGCTGAATATCGCTGTTATAATCGAGAATGATGGATCCAAATTATATACCGGTTGCAGTTTTGAAATAGTGTAAAAGCTAGTACATAACAGAAATAACCTAAAAGTGCCTGCCTTTTAAACCTCCAGATAAAATAATTCGACCATTTATATCATTACAATTTTATTAAATATATTATTTATTGACTTTGCCTAAAATTCTGCGCAATTCCCTTAGGTTGTAGTTTCCAGGAAAAATAACGAAGATCATTAATGGCTTTTTTATGTCAAGTCCAGTGCAGTTTTTCGTAACACTTTGTATAGAATATCTAGGCAACACTGTATTTTTTTTTTTTTTTTTTATTATTATTTTTTTTTATGTGATGAAGTAGAAGACGAGCAAGACGCTCTCCTGATGTTAAGAGATAACGGCTGCCCATAATCAGTACAGTCTGTATTAAATCATGGACTTTTTTACTATTTAAAGTATAATAAATATTACTATTTAAAATTCATCTAATGTTAACATCGACATGTTAACATTAGATGAATTTTAAATATTTCTTCGTGCATAGTGCATTTGTTGCATAATCAAGATAAATATTTTACATGATGAAGGCTGGACGAACAACGTAAGTCACGACTCACGACATCAAAATCTTCGATGAATTCGAGATTCAATAGTCATAATGGTTCCCAAGCAATGAAGGAGTCATGAGTATTGTGAATGGAGTGCGTCACCCATTCAGGGCCACCAATCACCAACTAATATTTATTTACAAAGGGGAAGAATGCCCGCATACCCGGCTATCTATTGTTCGTTTGGAAGTACTATTCTAAAGCCACGGTCACGTTGGAATTAATTTCTAAAATCTTAGATTATAAAGAATCTTAGATTAAATAAACAAAAAATATTCTTCGAATGAAGACAATAAAACAAAAAATTGACAAAGATTTAAAATGGGGATTTGTTTTGCATATTTGTCATTGAATAGAGTTATTAAATAGATGTTTTCTAGCTGCTGTCTGTTGAATAGTACCTAGCTTTCGACTTTTCCTGATTACTAGAGTTTTAATGTTTTGTATCAGAAATCAATTAACTGTCAGTTATAGACAATATAGTTTTATGCATGTATCATTTTTTCCTCTTTCTACTTTACATAATATTTCTTATTAATATCATATTTCAACAGATTTTGGAGATTATTGAGAGTCATCTTGAAATCGCATACAGCCTTGAGAAGTTGCGTCACAAACGAAATCTGTTTGAAGATTGCATTCGCTCATTTCTACTTTTACTTAAACTTTCTTCCGTTCTCATTGATAATTATAATTACAAGGTGCTTTACTAACCTTTCTAATCGGTACATTAAACTGTAATGATATTATTAACACAATTTTGTTTCATTCAAATAGCTAAACTATGGTTAACTAAGTGAATTGGCCTGCATGTTCATCACGTTTTCTTATGTATAATTTATTATCCCTTCCATTGAAGTAATTTATTTTAGTGTAAATATTTTTGCTTCTATTCTTTTCTTCTTACCTTATAGATCTCTCTATCTATCTTCTTATAAGTAGGTATCCTTCCAAAGTCTCTACTCTCTATATTGGCCAGCTTTGTTTATTGGACACTCATAATACTTATCTGCCTAGCTTCTAATTAATACCTTCAGTTTAGTAGCCTATGTGTTATTCCAGGCTCTAAGCTATATCTATACTAAATTTCAGCTCAATCGGTCCACCCGTTTAGGCCTGAAAGAGTAACAAACGTCCATCCAGACATCCATACTTACAAACTTTCACGTTTAAAATATTAGTAAGATAACAGGTTTATTTAAATAGATACATATTACGTAATAATATCTTAGTTCACAATTCACAACGTCTGTTTCATGAGACTATTGTGGCTACTTTTAATAGAGCCAATTGAAGAAATTAGGCCACATCAGCAGCAATTCTTGAGCGGGAAGTATTACTTCACCAACATCAACCAATATTTTATGCACTTCCACCTTTATTTATTTCAGTTGGAATAAAAGTGAAAACTACTGTGTAAGCTGCAAATCCTACTTCCTATCCTATTAATATTTGATATGTCAAAGTATGTTTACGTATATATACATACTGGATGTTTGCTATATTTTTGAGTCTAAACGGATACGGATGGACAGATTGAGCTAAAATTTGGCACTTATGTACCTACTTGAAAACCTACACGGCTTAGAGCAGTGGACGTATGACCAACATAGACGATGATGAGCTATATTTTTGGTTAAATTTTCTATTCAAAACCCCTGACTAATGTCCGCGTACGGATCTGCTCGGGTAGGCTTGGTCGGGGTGAAATCGTCACGGATGGTCACTCCAACAGAATGCATGTGTCGAGACAAACGATGCGACCGATTTGGCATGCACTAGTTACTATGACTTGCGCCTGTGCAGCTCTCTCGACTTTTTAATTATAATTAATGTAAAAAATACTAATAAGTATGAATTTTATAAGTATAAACGCCAGTTATATGTATGAGTATAATAAAGTACAGCACAGTACCTCTAAATTATAGTAAATATATTACCTACTAATTTAATTTATAAATGCTAAAAGTATTTTGATATAAAATATTGTTTATAATTAATTTACTATGTAAACATAAAGAACACTTCAATATTTTTTTCATACGACTATTTTTTATTACATTTTATTACATATTTTATATGTATTTTTATTTTTTTTATTAAGTTTACAATGGTTACAAACATAAAAAAGATGACTGTGTAGATGAAAAGTGATGACTTAAGAACACATTATTATATTTTGAATCGATTTAATTTAAAAATACGAGTATAACAAGTATACGAATTTACACTTTACTTTCGCATTAATAATTTTAATGGAATAAAAAATACCTTTTAAGCTTAATATTTCTTTGAAATTAAATAATTTAACGATGGAAAGTGTTCATTTAGTATTTGCACGTTATTTCGTACGCCAACGAATAAGTAACAATAAGATGTTAGTAAAAGTCAGTGTTTCAGACTTTCTAATATACTTAATAATATAATATTAAATAGTTAATAGTAGGATTTTATAAAAATATATTTTACAATTTGAAAAGATGATAAACAATCATTATTTAATTTTTTTTTTCATTATTTAATAAAAAAAAAATGTTTTACAATTTCATTTTTGTCCCGTAACTTGAAGTCTTTAATTATTGTAATAGCAATAACCACAATACATTGTCCAAATAGGCTCATAAAACGTCGTATTTCTATCTATAAAGGTATACCTACCTATCTACCTCACAAAAATAAAAAACAGCCTCCAAAATGCAGAACGTGTTTATTTTTTAAGGCTGCATAAAATGATGGAATTCTGGAAATGAGTAAATAGCTACCTACGAAAAATAAACCCCCGAAAATTTCAGAACCTTCTTTATAAAGACAGTTCAAAAAGCTGTATTTTCATAGACTATGAAAATAGCACTACGTTTTAATTTGATCCACTTGCCGGTTTCCGATTGTGCTGAAATGCATGCATGCATAAATCGGATGACTATTATTACTACATTGAGCTGATCTCGTGATGGAGCTGGAAGGTGGCCACTGAACTCCGTAATTAAACGACGCAACCCCATCGAGTCTGGGCTCATATGATTCGTCTTGATAAGTACTTTGGTGCTAGATGGTAATGATAATGAAAGCTTTTTTTTAAAATTTACTTGTTTGTCTTGCTCGGATTTGTTTTTCTATACCTACGTAACTCTGTAATTGAAACATTGAGCAATATACACTGATAGTGAGCAGAACTAGGCAGAGACCAATCGTAAATTGCTCGTTGAAATGAGGTAATTTACAAGATCGCCTAGTGTTGAAATTGCTACAACCTGACCACAGAATACTGTAAAGTACATTCTTACATGAAAATGATCTGATGTAATTTTGAAGTTTTACTCTGATACCTTGTTAGACGCCTTTATAAATTGACTGAGAAGTTTTTCAAGATAGGCTTTTAAATGGTAAAATTAACTTTATAGATTAATGGACTGATATAATATTTGTTGTTCTTTTTTATTTGTAAAGAAGAAAGATACCTACCTATAGTTATTACATAATCAAAAGTCTTTCTGAGTGCGTTTGTGTGTTTCTTAGCTCTCCAAACTTTTAGACCGATTGGGCTGAAATGTGGTTTAGATAATGGGCTCTAGATTAACACTACTTATTTATTGTCAACGGCCAGTAGATATAGTCTGCTGAGTACATATAGTTGTTAAATGTTTAAGACATCGATTTTATTCAAGTCTTGAAATGTCAATCACACAGTAAATTCAGCGCAACCTCGTTTAATTTAATTGAACAAATTCAAAGCCACGTGAGTCGTGAGGTGAAGGCGAATTATCTCCGGTTAGGTTAGCTCACACCTGTATAATGGTGGAACCGTCTACTTTATGGAACCATCACACGGTTGGATGATAATTGATACATAAATAATAATTGCGGTTTATACTCCAACAGAACAGGTTACCCTACTTACACTGTCAGAGTCAAATCACAATTTAGGTAATGGCCAACCCATATGTTGCAGTTTCTGGTCACCTAGATTACTACGGGGCCCGCAACATGACCATACGACTGCCTCCTACATATCTTATAGGAAACAACCGGGACCCACAGTTTTACGTGCCTTCCGAAACACGATAGCGTACAGGCGAAAATCTTAGCCACTCTGAGATTTGATCCAAGGATCACCGGCGTACAAGCCGGATTAATGACCACTGAACCACGGACGCTACAACGCGCTACACGCTCGGCTTGCCGTATCGTGGCTAGCCGAGTTAGGTGGTGTTACTTTAAGGACAACAGGTGTGATTGTGATTGTGGTGCTGTCCACTGTCAATCATTGGCACACCTCCTATAAGGCCTAGCCAGGCCCGGATTTAGCCAAAATCCCGCCCCTGGGCAGTGAGAAAATGCCGCCCCCTTCGCCGAAATATTATTTATTGGCTTTGGGGCTTTTTTACTAAGAAATTTGTCAAGTTCTTGCCATATATGCATATGTAATTATGAATATTTATAAATGTATTTAAGGTGCGCGATTTCTCGTTTCGAAATTTGCCGCCCCCTGAAGATTTGCCGCCCTGGGCACTCGCCCCGAATGCCCCTAGTGTAAATCCAGGGCTGGGCCTAGCTGTCCTACAGTAAGCACAACGCAGGACCTTTTCGAGGCCATTGATAACGTAAAATAACAGTTGCGACGCATTGTTCAAAGCAGTTCTAGCGTTCACATCACATACTATACATAGCTCATAGCCAATCGCCTCGACAAGAAGAAGAAGTAGTGATATTCAGTGAAGCCAGGGAGGGATTTATCCCGCCTTCTAGGTATAGTCTGCGAGATCGTGGTCAAAGGCTTACCTATAATGATACCTATAGGT
Organism: Hemithea aestivaria; assembly: GCA_947507615.1. Classification (NCBI taxonomy): domain Eukaryota; kingdom Metazoa; phylum Arthropoda; class Insecta; order Lepidoptera; family Geometridae; genus Hemithea; species Hemithea aestivaria. The sequence continues at coordinate 9,752,584 of OX382338.1, forward strand.
ACCTATAAAAAAAGTAGATCTGTATTGCATACTAAGTGACAAGAAATATAATACTCATCTATGCTTTGTGCAGTTATGCATTTCAAAAAACTACTAAAGCAAGAAGAATCACGCGTGGATCAGCATTAGTAATGTTCAAGATTTACTCACAAATCCCATTGCAACATCCTCACACTTTCACTTTGAGTGCTCAAAAATAACTAAACGTTCAACTATTTTAAAATGTCATTTGTCTGATAAACAAAATGTTCCTAGAATTAGGAGAACGACCTGCAATTTAGAGATGGTGAATGCAATTGAGGCGCGTGACATCAGTTATTATAAGACCAGCAAAAACTCGACAAGGCCTTAAACCTCCGCCTCTCAAGGTCGTCGATTGATCACGCACTGTGAGAAAAACTGTCTTTGTCGAGTTCGGTGATTCGGTGTTACCTTTGGGACTACGGTTTTTGTGGCTGTAAGATCTTTATGGCTGAGTTTTATTGATTTCAATTGGATTTGGAGACTGACTGTAGCGAGAAGCCTTGTTCCTTGGTGTCGATTGTCAAATTTCATAAAAATTAAATAACGACAGTGACGTCTAAGCATTTTGGGTACAGAATCCACATCAAGGATGTCCTGCAGAAAAATATACCATGTGCCGTCACGTCGAGCTAAGTAGAAACCCAGCTCAGTAACATAGATGAATGACCGATGTCTCATCTATTTTTTTTTATGCAACGAAGTAAGAAGACCAGCAAGACGCTCTCCTGATGGAAAGAGATAACGCTGCCCATATTTAGTAAGGATAAATTCTGGGTGCACTGCGCCAACGCTTCTTAGGTACTTGAGAGTCATAAGATGTTAAGACTCTTCAGCCCAGTAATTTCACTAGCTAGAGTTCCCTCCTACCGAAGCACAACAATATTTGCACGTCACTGCTCAGGCGGTAGAATAACTGGTACTGGTACCTACCTAGTCGACCTCCTGGAAGTCTACCCCCGGTATTAGGTGCCTATTACCATAGCTACGAATACCTAGTACCTGCCTATCCATCTACACCAATTCACATAAAAATGCAAACATTATCATTAAGATATAGAGAGACAGTAAAGGTACTTATGTGCAATGTGCAGAGGCACTTTCCCTACGCTTTGCGATTAGAAAATATCTCTTACACACCTAGACTTGGACGTCGAGAAAGCGGAAAAACAGTTGCCGTGGAGTTATCAACTTTTCCGCTTGATATTTAGAAAAACTGTTCTTAAACTGGTAACTTTATATTATTGATTTTGACATCATAATAGTAAATTATTATGATAATATTATTATTTATAGGTAGGTATCGGGCATCCGGTATCTTTATACAACAGTTATAGTGCTTTTCACGAAAGAGATCCCGCGGAATTTAGCGGTAGGTACTAAATTTAATATAATCGATTATATATTACTATACGACTTCATAATATCCTGAATAATTAATATTTATTTTGTTTTATTTTAGGTAGGTGTTTTAAAACCAACATTAATTTTTATTTTATGACCCAATCGATAATTTTATTATTGCAGCAAAAATAAAGGCATACCGCGAATTTAGAGCGCCATCTATCGCAACAGTAAGAACTATGTACAAATACGAAACTGCACGTAGTACTATAAAAATTCAACAGATGGCGTTACTCACTTTAGTACAGCTACTCGATGATAGATGGCGCTCAACGATGTTTTACTTACTCGATCATAGATGTCGTTACAAAGTTATAGAATTACGTGAATAACTTTAATAATACCTACTTATTATTGTTGTTAAAAATAATATTATAATTATTATCAAAATAAAATTACTACTAACCTTCCATAACATATACGATACTGCCAACATCTCCTTCCTTGATAATAAGGCTTTCAGCTGCATATTCGACGGGGTACATGCAGTCTACGATTTCGCGAATCTGCGTCATCTCCAAATTCTTCATGAAGTCATTGTCGAGGATTGCGCTCTTTATCAGCTCCCGTGATCTGAGGAAGGAAAAATAATGCTCTTTTAATATTATTTTGATTTACTTCATTATTGATAAAATTTAATATAACCTAACCTAACTACCTACTCGTAAGTATATTATTAATACATTTTATATAAACTTTACCATTACTACATTTTTGCAATAAATACATAATATTACACAGGAATATAATATAGGTAATTTAAATTTGTATTCTTTCGATACATTATTTATGATAATATAAGTAGGTTGATATGTAGGTACCTAACGGCCAACGGCAGACGGCTAAGGCAATAATACTTATTTGCAAAGAAATTTAAAATAAAAGTAGTAGGTAATAGTTATATTTTTATTGTGAACCTATTTGTATTCATAACTTCCAAATGGGTCTTAAAGTGTAGGTAAGTAAGTATATATACTTGTGTTCCACTAAAAACAACTGAGTAAATGTTAAGAACACCATTGTAAGATGGAAAATGCACTTTAAAGCTGGACAAACTATAATAGAGATATAAGAAAAATCAATCGTGCAGCAAATAACGCATGTAAGGAAACTTAAATCACGTCGAAGGCTAGAACTTCATTGTCGACATATTAACGACATAATGAGAGTAACCTCAAAATTATTACAGAAAATAAACCATAATAATATACCTACTTTGAGACAATTTTAACGTCTAATAAACCATACATTATACATTACAAATATAAAACTACAACTTAAAACAACTAGACATAATGATAGATAAGTGTATAAGTGGTTGTTTAGTGTATAAAAAGAGGTTAGTAAGTGTATAAGTGGTAGGTAGTTGCAATATTTATTATTCATGATAACGTGTTTGATATTACGTTAATCTCTTAGATCGTAAATCGTAACTTTTTGTACTGTTTTTCTTAAGATTTATAACAGGTTTAATTGCCTTATCAATGAATAGAATCTAATGACAATCAGTTAGGTGTAAATACTAATATAATGTATCCGAATGTGTGTCTGCCTGTCTGTAATCTCTTTACGCCTAAATCACAGAACAGAGATGAAATTTGGATTAGCGATAGTTCAAGACTCGGGAAAGGACATAGGGATCCCGTGGGACAAAAACTGTTTTAGCGGGTAATAGAGCGAGGCGTTACTAGTTTTTGTATAAAAAAGTTATGTTACTAACTATTTATATTCACTGAATATCATGCCGGATCACGGCAATCTACATTAAAATATTAAAATAACCTACATTTAAAAATATACTACTCTACAAACATAGTTCGCATTTAGCATTTAGAATACATAATGCCTAATCGTAGCAGGTAGCTTATAAATAGATATTCAAAGCAGTTTTTTGTGATACACAAAAACTGCGATGACATCATTTCTGTTTCTGTTATAGGTACACTCCTATAAAGTTACTAAAGAAAACTCCTATATTCGTAACTCATTAAAACCGTAGAATATTACTGTTATTAATTTTAACTCGTCAGTGAAAACCATTTTTAAATTGAATCTGTCAGCCTAACAAATCCTTCCTGACAGCTATGGAAACAGCCTTCAATTTTAAAGTGGTGGAACTCCAATGTAAAGATTGATAGTATCTAATTTGTTAATATTTCTGCAGGATGATTTATTATTATTTTGTACGCCCATTTGTTTATTATTTATTATGCAAGCAATAATAATTGTGGTAGAAGAGATGAATGGTTATTACATTAGTTAATAGCTCTACTATAAAAGAGAGCTCAATTTATGTATCAGGAAAATCTGATTGAGATTTAAGAGTACATCCATCACCTCAATGGAAATAATGATATTGAAAATATATATTTTCTCTTTGCTTTCATATTGTAAAGTTAAACAATAACTGACGTCAATGATCCAGATTCCCAAAATACTTTATTTGGTTAAGGCAAAATTGTATTGGAATACAAAATTTAGAGTAGCAATAAAACGAGTTCTGTATTAAAATTTTACTGATAAATCCTTACATAAATTGCACAAAGCTAAGGCAGCTCCCATTTGGTGGCTTAGTGGCGCACTTTGATGTTTTATGTCTTTGTTTGCGTCTTATTTTAAGCCGTTGAATGCAAGTTTTTCTTTCTTTACGCTGTTGCGTTGGCAAAAGGTCTCAATTATTATCAATTAAATCTAGTATTTTTTTTTTATATTAACCATCCCCTTAAATTTGATGAATTAAAAAGATACTTTTGAAAACATTTTGGTTAATCTAAACACTCAGATGTGTACATATCGCCCGCATGCCTATGGCGAGGACGAGCATGACATACAGTTCGTAACAAAAAATAATTAAAATAATGAATAGATACCGCTAGTTCACGTATTTATGTGCTTATTTATTTTTGATTTTATTTAAAAACAATTATTTGCGTTAATTCTTACTGCCAGACACCAGGAGAACGTCTTGCTGGTTTTTCTTACTTATTTGCATAAAAAAGTGTGCATATATTCGAGTTTGAGTGTGTCAAGAAAAGTGAAATATTATAGAATTTAAAGTTTCACGCGTTCACGTAAATATACATCAAATGCATGATAATATAAAATTTCAGAGACATTTGGCTAAATCGGTCCTGTAATTAGACGCCTAGGCCGTTTATTAAACGCAACATCTAATCATTTGGCTATAGAACAAATAGCCGTTATTGAGCGAAACGTCATAATCATCGTAAGCTGCTTATAGTTCAGTTGTAAGCTATAATAGGCAAAACACATATTATAGTGTAATTATTATTAGTTATTTATGAAAATATTATATTTGAGCAAATTTCAGCATAGTAACGCCTAATTCCATTAGGCGTCGGGTGTACACAAATGTAGCTCATGATTTCACAATTTAGATAAAAGTGAAAAAGTAACAAGCCTGATTTTCATATAAATTGATGCATATTGCGACATCTGTCTGTCTCTGTTCTAATACATACATATATGTGGGCATGACATAAAGTTCGTTTGTAATTATACCAAATGTGTACATTGAAGGCACACAACAGGCCGGCCTCGAGTCGTGCAGAGAAGAAATTCATTCGGACTTGATTGATTACTGACGTAACTAATAAGTAACAACATGTGTTATTTTCCAGCAGAATTATTAATCGCTGTAGAACACGGGTGAAGAAATTCTTTAGTTTGTTTTGGTCTAATATTACGGTAACAAAAAACAACATCAACATTTATTTATCTAACAGAGATAATATATTAAACCAAGTTTTAAGAATAAGGAGGTTAACTTGTATTATCGAATCTAATAGGAATAATAATTGTGTTCAACATAAAATGTATAATTTAGGGCTAATCATAATTTTATTGTAAAATTTAATCACCTGAATATATTTTGATAGATAATTTATTTAGTAATAATGCTTGCTAATTAAAAGCATAAAAGTGAAATGGATGTGTTGGATTCAATTAATATAAAATTTTAAATAGAAAAGGATTTAACAATAAAGGATACGTCACACTGAGGCGGCACGGCGGCAAAGCGAACTGGCCGCGATCCGAACGCGAACGGTCGCGAACCGAACCACGTCACACAGGACCGGTCCGCAGTTCGCGGCGACAGGCGGGCAATGGATCAGGCGTGTTTGGTCACATTCTCAAATGGACATAAAAAAACGCGGATTGTCATATTAGCAGAATGTCGCAGTAGCATTATAATATTATTGTCATAGCAGCATATCATCAAAGTAGCAATAAGATATTGTAGCAAATATTATCATTTTGGTAATAAAAATAATTAATAACCACTCAAACGTCCCGACCGCTATAGCGGTCCGAAAAAAATGTTGAGTTAAACGTTACAGCCGCTACAGCGGTCCTAGAGACTTGCTACTTTAAAAACATGTTTTTATCTATGAAAAAGCCGAAAAGTTGCGTAAATATGGTTGTAAAAGGCTTTGTAATAAACATTTTAAATCTGTGGTCATTAAATCTGAAGCTAATCGAACTAAATACGGATAATATAATAATACGGAATCGAACCCGCAACCTTCTGCGTTGCAGGCGGGTATTAGCCCACCGCACCACAGAGGTCGTCAATAATGGTAATACTATTGGTAGCGCAAGAAAACCGGGGGTAGACTTCCTTTGCAGGAGGTCGTCTAGGTGGGTACCCCAACAGTGCCAGTTATTCTACCGCCTGAGCAGTGATGTGCAAACATTACTGTGCTTCGGTAGGAGGGCACCGTAGCTAGTGAAATTACTGGGCTAAAGAGTCTTAACATCTTATGACTCTTGAGTAAGAAGCGTTGGTGCAGTGCACCTAGAATTGCACATCATTGTGAAATTATGGGTAGCACTGTACTGATTATGGGCAGCGTTATCTCTTAACATCAGGAGAGCGTCTAGCTCGTCTTCTTACTTTTAACCCTTAATTGGGCGCGCCTAAAAAGTTACGGGTAACGGTGCGTGGGGTGTTAGGCACCCCAAATCAATATATTTGATTAAAATATGAAATATATGAAAAATCCCACTCTTGTTAATGGGATTATTTGAACATATGTATTAATCAACTTTTCAACTTATCTTAAATATAATTAATATTGTATTTCACACAAAAAAATAACTTTTCATAAGTCCTAGTATTTTTCGTAACAATTTTGGCAGACTTCATTCATATGGCCATTGCACACAATGTTTATGCACTTAGAGTATCCAGTCTTTGGTTTTAAATCCTTCGTTTTATGACAAATATGAGACCAGTTGTATGACTGCGATCTTCCAGTTTGAAATACAGATTCATAGTCCTCAAAGTCCTGAAACATTTTTAGTATTTTGAAGGGTAGTTTTAAAAGATAGTTTTGAATTTTACTACTCATCCCACAAATATACTACGACATAACCTCGAAAATAACATTAAACTTATAACATTTCATACTTTTGCCATTTGAACTCATGTTAACTTTATTTATCGGAACTTGCCACTTGTATATGTTAATTATAGTTTTACAAATAAATATTATAAAAGTAACATTAAAATGACTGCACTATGGGCCCCTATTGATGAAATAAACATTTAATTTCTTATGTTTCAATATACAATAACTAAAAAGGCAAATAATATAATAAATGTATCCTGAATTTGGACAACGTAAACAGTCGCCTGGGGTGTTGGACACCCCAAACGCGCTCTCTGAGCTCAATCCATTACAACCGAGCTCCGCTTGCAACTGAATCGTGTACTTTACACATATTTAGGAAGCTATAAAAAAAAAACAGCGTGCTAAATTCAACATTAAAAATGTTATGAGCTTGGAAACTTGCATTGGGGTGTATGACACCCCACGCGACCAATTAAGGGTTAAACATAAAAAAAAGAAACACACACACATGTCAAGACTTATCAACTCTTACGTTGCGTCAAGAGTACTACCGCTGTCATTGCAAAGAGATTTGTAGCTTTTCTCAATATCATTGTGCATAAACAGAGTAGTTAACAAGTGTTTTTTTTTAAAACAAGCTTTTATTATTATTACCATCTAATATAAAAGTACTTGTCAAGATTGTTCGAAGGTTAAGTGTTCTAATTTAATGTGTGCGGGCCAACTAAATGAAACACCAGTTAATAAGAAATCGCGACGTTTATTAACCTTAGATGCCTGTCTCGTCGGGAGGGCTATGGGCGACTGCCTGTATACAATATAATGTCAAAGCTTGCATAATTGCATTCTAACAATGCTACATAATCTGTGTCCCTACAGTAGCCCCCCCTTTTTTCAAAATATTTTATACACTGAAAATATTTTTAAAAATAAAGTTGGTGCAATAAGAATAAAAAAATTACGTTACATTAAACATCATGTAGTTAAAATTCCGAAAAAATAAAAATTAAGATTATTATTCCTATCATAACAACAAGTTTCAAATGATAAGAAAGTTTTGTTCTTATCGTACATAAATTCTTCGTTTCAATTTAGTCATAACGTTACTTGATACACGATACAATAAGTCAAAGCAAAATGTCAATACGCTTGACTATAGTGCGATCTTTAACAATACTTAGTGAAAACACATTTGACATCGAATAATTGTTTAAAAAACAAGTTTTTCATTATTGATGCAAAATAGTTACGAAAAACAAAATAAGTACAATCAAATTTCAAAAATATAAATTTGGGACAAATGTAAAAAAAAAGTATAAAGTAAAACAACATTTAAAATGTACGAACGAATAACACAATAAAATCATATAGTATAGTAAAAACATTACAAGTATATGTAAAATTCTTTAAAAAAAAAACAAAAGTTACAAAAATCAAAAGTGTAAAACTTCAAAACAAACTTTCGAAAAAAATATAAACTTCACGCGAGAGACGTATAAAATCAAAAATAGTAAAACACAAAAGTTATAAAAAGAAACACAAAATTAAACAAAATCCACCAATTACACAAATGCATTGACGCTTGCTTCCTGGGGTTGAGGTTTAGGTACATTATTGCGTACCTGCAGAGACGCGGTGGGCTGACCATGACCTTGGCCAAACCTCAAAGACCCTACAAAGATGAATAAAATGAGCTCAAATTCGATGGGTTTGTGCCGTTTAATAACATAGTTCCTATGGCCACCTTCGAGCTCCATCATCAAATCAGCTCCATGTTATAATAATATTGCATTGTCATACGATTTATACAGGCACGCAATATTGCAGCTCAATCGGATATCGGGAAGTGGGTCAAATTTAACTTGCAAGATTTGATTAAGACAGACAGACAGACAACAGATAGGTTAAAGTAAAGAAAAGCTTGTAAAAAGGGGCGATAATAGAAAGAATACTCTTAATAATCCGCTCTTGGCGAATGTATTTGCCTCGTATGACAATGTGCGAAAATTACATTTTTCGTCAAAATGGCATTTTGCGAATGTGACCAAGTTCACCAGATCCAACAGAAAAAGCGGTTGACAGTTTACAGCGGTTTGACACTGAAAAAATTATTATTATGACATTGAAACTTCAAAAGTTCGCGCTTCTAGATTTTTCTTAGATCATTATACCAGCCAGATACGTAACAGTTAGGCGTCTCCCGCCACCAAAACAAGAAGCGCTGGGCATAAAACTAGTTTAACACTAAACGATTCGTGAGTTGTTGCTTGTGAGTTTTTGAGCTTCTTGTCGACCGTTTCGATCCTGTACGAGGATCTTCTTCAGGGAGTAGCTGCGGATACGCGCCGGCGTCCGCGCCCTGCTCCTCGTACAGGCACGAAGCCGAAGTAAATTCAAGTTAGTGTATGCCGTTTATTTCCAAAGATGAACATAAAACTAGTTGGCACAATTCAGGTTGTCTTTTTGTGTGTCGTTTATATTTATGTGTACTCGTGTGCGTAGTGCGTAATCATTAGTGATATCATTATAAGTATTAGTGTGCGTTTCCTTTCCCCCTGCAGAAACTAGCAATTTTTTCACATAAAAATTAGATCTGGCTTCGTTTCCTGTTGGTTTAATTTTTCAAAGAGAACAAAAGAAAAACAATTTGAATTTGACATTACTAAAAATGTGACAAACAGGTCGTTTGAGTAGTATACTTTTTTAACTGATGAAATGTCTATATTCATTTGCCAGCTCTTCAATTTTCGTAAGGTAGTTTCGATAACTATATTACGGCTCATCAGACCCTCTCTACATCATGTGGAATGAACAATGAACAACCGTTCAGTCACCATAGGGTTCTCAGTCGGTGTGTCACGGCTCCATCATCAGTGCAGCTCGATAACACAAAAAAAACCAGATTTATTATATATTACCATTATGCTACAATTATTTAGCTAATTCTGCGTTATAACTGAGTTGTAAGATTTTTTTTACATAAGTAAGATAATATTAATTGAGTTGCACCTCTGATTTTTAAGCCCAGCAGCGAGAGAGTACAAGCTTAGCTTTAATTATCATAATTTTTCATTGGAAATTTCCATTAGATTCATGATTAAAATCGCACCGAAGTTGTAATAAAATACAACTCGTTCTACCGCACCGCGTGCCGTCGCGGCACGGACGGCGCCCGGTTCGCTCTGTGTGACGGCTTGTATTGACTTCCCTACAATACAGCGTCCGCGAACGCATTCCGCCGCGGAAAGCGGTCCAATTGACAAGTTGTCAGTTGTCATCAACGCGATCTGCCCGGTGCGGCAGACCGGACCGCGCCTGTTCGCGTCCGCTTTATGTGTGACGCCTCACATACAAACTAGAACATTACAAAAATTCCGTCCCGGTTCGCGTCCGCTTTGTCCGCTCAGTGTGACGTAAGCTTAAGTGATTAACACTGATTGGGGTTTAGTTAGTCACAAAATTATTCATGACCCACTTTAATGAAATTGCAAAACATCACCGATTCGCAAATGAGACGTGAGTAGTATAAGTAATCACAGGAAAACATTGCAGTCAAAGTAGATTATGTACCTTTATTTAAAACTAACTGCGCCCAGCGGTTTTACCCGCTGCATTGGAAGCCTATGTGTTATTCCAGGGACTAGGCTATCTCTATACCAAATTTCAGCTCAATCGGTCCACCCGTTTAGACGTGAAAGAGTAACAAACATACATCCAGACATCCCGACATCCAGACATCCATACATTCTTACAAACATTCACGTTAATAATATTAGTAAGATGTTATAAGACAGCGTCAACATAGTCGTAGTCAGTAAGTCATTATTACATGTTATTATTAATTAGAGTCATATTAATCTGCACAGATGGTACAAGAAGTTTATTGGCATTAAATTCCAAAAACTACAATAATTATGTCATAAAAACTATAATTTCTACCAATATAAGCAAGGAGCTAATTTGAGAAAGTTTACACGTCCGTGCTGCGTTGAATGACAACATTTAGATTACGAACAAATAAACATTTCATAGTTACTTTGAAAACTTTCATGTGTTATATTTCCTACTTTTATTAGGTTGAAAACAAAATTTATTATCGTTTTTATTGCACACGGTCGTACTTACTTGTGAGTTTTTGGTATTTTCACCAGTCTCATTTCATGGTCAGATGTAAATGTTGAGAGAGGTTCTGCTGATATAGCTGTTCTCTTGAGTCGAGGTACCCCAAGTGGATAAACTCTAGTATTCTCCACGCCAGGGGTTTTCATAACAAAACCATTTTCATCGTCCGTGCCATTTTTGTGACTGTCTATGATTTGTCTTGTCAGCGGTTTCACCACTTGCCTGTATTTGTCTATCTCATTCTTCAAAAACCTTATCTGGGCATCTTTGTCGTCTATCTCATTTTCTAACAGAGCTATTATTTTGTCTCTCCGTTTCAACTCTTCTGTTTTCTCCAACACTAAACGCTTCATCTCCAAATATTTCTTCTCCAGTTTGTACGTGTGGTCCATCTGGCACTGCTTCGTGTGTGTTTGCGACATGTTTGTATCAGTTACTTTCACTCTTATCACAAAATAATGTCTTTACAATATAGGCATCTAAAATGTTCTATTAATAAGATACGTTTACCGAAACCATTGTGAAATGTAAACTAACAACTACTTAACGTTATCTAACCTATCGACGGGGAAAGATAATATCGACATACATAAAATTTATATTGGTGATCACTGATCACTCGAGTCTAGTAGTAGTAAAATAATTTGCAATACTAAATTAAAGAACTCGTCTCTAGAGAATGAGCCGAATCACAGCCCATAATATAATAAATTATAAAACCAAGTAACGTCATTGATTGCTCATTGTGTTCTTATAAAAATATTGTGGCGAATGATTTAATGTATGAAACGAGCCGAGCCAACTGACAGTGCGTGAGTCAAGTGCCGAATGACTTGCTGTATGCATTGAAACATGTTTTAGAAGGTACGAGTACGAGTGGACGGCCAGTCTGGTTCAGCTTTAATTGGTTTTCATTAAACATGATTAATACGAGTAGGACAGATTAATAAACAAAAGCTAGAGTTCAATTTAAATGTATCTTGAGGTTTGCTGCAGTGCCTCGAGCGAGGACGCTGTATTTTCGACACCGTCATAAATTTTATAATCCATAAGGTTACTTCACATTTTTACTAAATTTTAATTAATAGGTATACATTCTCATTGAATTTCCGGATTACTTTTAGACGTTATAATATGATAATTATAACTTATGTCAATTATTTTATGGACTTCTGTCTAAAGTCTAAATTATATATCCGCTTACAAGAGACAACTGATCTGTATACTGTATACACTGTAATTATTTTGGACTTGCCATTTTAATAAATTATAATTATTATTATATCAATTATTTTAACATTGAGTGATTTGTTAAGACGTGTTTTCACTGTCTCAATCACTTCATATCTATCCATATTTCTAACCAACTGACATTTAATTATTCGTTTGTCTGCAATCTCATTAACACTTGAATGCTCACTGGGACGAATGTTCAATGGACTTTAACATACAATATTGGAGCAAGTCTAACCAGTTGTGTAGGTGAAATTGTTCTAAAGGTTAGACTGAGAAACCTTTCTAAGCACTTTAAGGTCAGGTTAAGATTAATGTGGTATGTACCGGAAATTTGGTTCACGGACATGTGAGCCATGCATTTTGGAGGTGGGTTCGGAGCTTCAATGTCAGCTGCAACCTGTTCGATGAATACGCGACACGAGTAACCTATACCTATAGTATACACCTATAGTATATAGTGCAGCAGTACATTGTAGATATTATATGAATATGTACATGTAAAAAAAGTAAGGTAAGATTATTGAGTGCGCCAAAATACTCTTCTAAAATTAAGACTGTACACACGATATCATAGTACCTACAACTATCAATTTAGATGGGTGAATTTATTACCACATGAACGAGACTAATGTTGTTATGTGGGTGGATAGTGCTCACCTTTGATGTACTTAGAAACTGAAAATTACTGAAATATACACCTACTAGCTGGGCCTATCAGTTTTACGAGTTGAAAGTATTCTACGTGTCGTAGCAGGGTGTACACTTCAAATATACCAAATTTTAGCTCAATGAGTTCAGCCGTTTAACCGTGAAGAGTTAACAAATACACACATACATATTATAATGTATTATCCCATATCTATACTTTCTTAAAATTTGTAGAATTCAGATTATTTCAGTAATGTAACAGCAAATAGAAGAAGTAGGCAAATTAATACAGATTTTTCAAGGGATCGATATGAAAACTTTTATTTCTCTTGACGTAATATTACGTAACAAAACACACTATTCTTCATGTTACTACGTCAAGCAAGTATGTTGTCAGTCAGTCAGTCTCGACAAAGGCTTTTATTAATAAAGATAAGATAATACTATCGTAGATAGGTTTACCGCTCATCAATACCTGATATCCCTAAATTACCGACTGGCATCCACTGTCACACAAACAGATTATATAATAAGATTCAATCTCCAATCCTACCGGAGCAAGTACGGCGTGTTGGCTCTTACTTCATGTCAAGACTACAACTGCCACCCCATATATTCTCAAAAGAAGAACGTATGAGAAGACAGACATTTCTGTAGAGTCCCGTTAAATCAAGCACGTCATGCTACAAGGGTTTGAGTCTAGCACAGATTGTGAAGGGTCTTGTCTTGCTGTCAAATTTAACTACCATCCCATACATTTTCTAAAATAGAATATACCAGTATTTTTTTGTATCGAACTGGTGACATCTATTCAGACAGAAACAGAGAATTTAAACCGAAGACCGAATTACTGAAATGGCATTCACAGAGTATCTCCATTTAGACTACGCTATAGTTTGAACAAACTTCTGTCGCGTTCGTAAACTTATGATATGCCATTCCTCTACCCAATTTACTCTATGGTCACACCATACCACATTAGCTGTGAAGTGGCATTCGAAGCTGACCTAGACCTGTTTCCTTTAGATTTGGATGGAAGCCCAGTCATTGCGTTCCGGCGCATTAAGCCTCATCAAGAAAATTATAATATCTTCTACTTTATTTTAATTGTCTGTTACATAATTGTTCACAAACGTGAACTACTGGACAGCAATAAATATATCCTAACTATATTTATTGTGATAATTCACGCATATGTTCTGGTTTAAATAATTACTATTACTAAGTGAGGTAATGGATACTCGTGGCACGGCTGTGTTTATTTATGTTTTAATTACCCATAACTGAGGCTTAGTAACGCTATGGTAATTATGAATTTCATTGATATAGCCGTACGCTTAGCAATATAATTTCTAAGTGGAAAATTAATTGCAGGTCTCTGGAATAACGAATAATAGTTGCATTATAAATACATGATAATCATAGGTAAATTAATTGTTCTTATGAATGTAGAGAATATTCATAATGAATGAGTGTATATTCATAATGATCATACTATAATAAATACTATAAACAAATGATATTTTATAGAAAACGAAACATAAATTCTAGTGCTCATAACATTCGTAATATCTCTTTACTTTAATGAGAGCAATGAACGAAATACTAAATTGTTAGTTAACTGTGTCCCATGGGAAAATAGAGCAAAAACAGAAACAGTAATTTATCAAATTACTTCAGACCGAACTACAAAAAGATATAATAGTCGAGTTAGCAACATATTATTATATAATTTTCAAGATCATCGATCTTGACCAACAAAAACATTTTGGACAATAGTCTCGCGTATATTATTAGGTGTGAGTTGTGAGTATCAATCGTGCCACGGTTTTTTCCTTTCCGATCGTTGAACTCGTAAATTCTTTTTATACATACTAATTTTATCTTAAAGCTGGATAATCTCGATCACGTCGGTACAACGTCACGGCTCTTAAGCCTCGGGTTGACAGTACACAGTCTTTATTTACTATGTTTGACGTTATCTATGTGAGAACTACCGAAACCATTAGTGAACACTGATATAATGACAACACTATTTATAGCCACGCTGATAGAACGCTAATTTAGTCGATAAAAATTGTCGGCGAATCGACAATTTTGTACCTAAATTTAGCTATCTTTCTAGTCTACGAGTAAGCCAACTCTATAAATAATGTAAGATAACTTAATGCACTGAGGATTCAATCTAATTCTTTTTCAAATTTAAATAAAAAGTATAATATTATACCGATCTTTGAATATAACAGAACCTATACTTAACATGTTGAATTACTTTCTTGTAGACGATCAAAAGAACGTAATTTTTTTAAACATTAATAATAAAAGATTAAGCCGTAAAATTCCCATATATCTACAAATCGAGAACACTCTTGATACATCACCAATCACCTGATATTCCACATCCTTTCATCAACGTTATTATATCAATCGAATTCTGCGAAAATTCCAAAGTAAACAAAACCTCTCTGATGTTTCCTATATTCGTCCAGTCTAAGCAAATATTTGCGAGAGTGGATCTAGAAGCTGTTTCCGAAACCACAAGGTCAAAACTATCGTAAACGATACAAATTTTACAGATGAAGATATGAGTGAAATCGTTTAAGAGTTTAAATCTCTAATTAGCTCGGGTAATAGCAATTATAGGACCTTGACATACATTCAATCCGAGAAAAATGCACATCTGTTTAAAAATATCATGAAGTTTACAGGTTGATGTCACTAGGTAAGAGGTTTCCAGGAAAAATAGCACATTCATATTTACTGCAGGTTATTTCTGTAACCCTTGGGTCGCGGTTGACGAGGTGACAGCCGTCAAAGGTATGTTGAAAAATCGTTCGAATGTATTTTTAGCTTGAGTTAACTGCTAAGATATCGGATGGATTTTGCATTTAAAATGCAATCAATAGCATTAAATTATGTCTTGATGATCTGACTACACAATAACTTATATGTAGGTATATAAGTCAAGCATTGTTAAATCTATAAATGAAAGGTGCTGATTAATAAAAATTGACATTAAAATCCTATTTCACAAATATCTCACCCAAAAGATAACAATATGAAATGAATTAAACATGTACTCATTAAGCACATGTCTTGTTTCGTGATAAAGAAAATTTTGTCATTTCAAATAAAAAGAGCTAATCCACTAAAATGTCATAAAATAACGCTGATTCCTATTCTTATATATTTTCCTTGCAATGGATAATGACAACAAAGGTGTAATAAAAAATGCTTCCGGAAGGCGTAGTAGTATCGAAGGTTGCTCTCAATACACTGACAGACAGGAAGCCAACGATGCGTTACTATTAGATGCAATGCATATTATAGTAGACAAGCCAGATCACGTAAATCTTACAAGAATCAACGGTTTAAAGGCGTAATCATATGCAAAATGTCACAAATACTGCGCACTATCAGATTTTATTTTATCGATTTTATGTGGTGGTAAATCGGCAATTTATTTAAATGTAAAATCTTCATAAAAAGGTGGAAAATATTGTCTTCATCAATGTTTTTATTGATGAAACTCGATATTCGGACTCACCTTGGGTGAATGGGATAGTTTAATTTACAAAAATATAAGAGCTTTTATGAATTGAATGACATAATGCAAAGGTATAGTCAAATATTTTTTTTATCTGATCGCTTCAAAGTCGCGACATTACGTGACACAAATTTCGTATCCAGAAGGTAACCTTCATGTATAATAATTCTTACGTTAGAATAAATAAATTGGGACTGAATTAGAACTGCTACTGTTTGGAACCCTTTCGTTCTAATTCCTTGGGTCCATTGAGTGTCCATTTGAATAGTCTAATACAATCGGGCAATGAATTTAACGTTTGATTCATATCGTCACGATGAATGTGAGGAGGGGCATCGCTAATAGACTGAATCAACATTAATTGGCTCCATGTTAGAGAGGCTGTTTTAAATGTATTTGGCGTTCTTACCAAAGAATGTACCTATATGAGTTAGTTTCGTACTACAGCTGCGACGTTAGCTGATATTTTTTCTTGTATTATAGTATTTTCTAATACAAAAACAGACAAATCTTTGGTCAAGTCAATAAAAGTATTGAATGAAGTACAGAAAAGAAATTAAGGGCTTTTTAATTCGTTAATATAAAACGCAGTTGTCACATTATTTTCCTGTTCCGCTATACTTTCAACTTTCAATCCTTAACACCAACTAAAAGTAAAAACAAACAAACTACACTTTAAATACAATCACTGTTCGAATCAGCTAGATAGCATCAGTATAATAAATATTGAAATGGTTTCGGTAAACGGTTGATTAAAATTCATATTACGACGATAAAAATTCGCGAGCCGACTGTCCAGCAACGTTTTGCCGGCTTGAAAGCCGCGAGGGGACTAGAGTACTGAGCAATTCAGTCTCACAGTTCAGTACAAAGAATATCAACATGGACTCGAAAGAACTTAAGCATAGACTTAAGCTTCAAGAGCTAAGCTTATAATATTAATACGAAATGACAGGTTAATCGTACATGTTGACACTTTGGGCAACTTAATGACTAATTTAACGACAAAATAGGTGCGCTTAATATTTATGTTTAATAAATAGTGTGATATACATAATTTAATTCTGTAATAATACTGTAGAAAGTGAACGACATTGATATACAGTACAATATTAACGGCGAGTTGATGTGCTCACCAACTTAAGTGAAGTTGCAAATAAAATGATAAAATTGGGGGAGGCCTTTGCCTAGCAGTGCGACAGTATAGCAACATAATATATTTTAAATAATAAAAAAAATATACAATATCACAATAAATGAAGTTGGAGGACACTGAATCTTTACTGTCCTTTAATGAGAATTGTAAAAGAACATAGCACATTCATTAATTTCGAAAATTTGAGACTATAGGTAAGGCAGGTATTTATTTCAACCCAACAAACAATTTCTGGTCGAGACTACGTTTTAGTCTCAACTTTAGGTTGAATAAGATAAATCGTAAAAACGTTATGATAACGTTTATAAAACGCGAAAAGGGCCCATTTTATACGACGCCAATTCGTGTTGCAGTTATGTTGCAGTCATATAAAAACCATTTTGGTCGAGTAATCATCGCATAAAAGTCGTTGATTTGACCACAAGTTGCATTGTTGTACCTGTTAAAACGTGTATTCGACGTTACAGTCTTCATTGGGACTTTTATACAGCGTATTAGTTGAATTACAGTCGCATTTTAGTTATTCAATAAATAATATTCAATGAACAACTTGTCTTTTACACAGCAGTTCAATTTATACTTGTCAGTGACTTAAAGGTTAAGTTTTATCACCATATTTACAAAAATCTTCTTTGAAAACGTTATACTTATTCTCAAGTTAAAAGCAATTTCAACTTCAAATTTTTGTGGGAAGTTCTGTTCATCGACGGAAATTGGGTTATTTATGGGTAATTATTAATGCGCCTATTAGAATCTTCATTTTATTTATATTTTTGCATTTTTAATTTACTAAAATATCAAGGCTTTTCTCTATACGACGAAATGTTGTAAATGTTCCAATTACACGACGTCTATATAACTTCCGAACAAGAATTGGCCGCCATTTGTATCGAAATTAGGGTTCTCTAAGATATAGGTAGGTTAGTTTGGAGCCTTCTTCATTCACGCTTTTCATTTAACCCACAACAAATTCATTAAACATGATTTTTTATTACGCAGGTTTATAAGTATTTAGTTTAAACAACTCCCTGTAACTCCCTTAGTTTTTCCGCAAAAACGTGGTCCCAAACTCACACCACTAAATTATAATACTCACGCGACACACGGACATTGATAAGGCATAACCATGCTAAATTTATTTTCTGTACATGAACTCGCCCATTCATTCATTTGGGGTGTCATTTTACTTAGTCGGATAGTGTTGAGTGAAACAGAAATATTCAATCAACATGTGCAAACGGGATGGACAAAACGAAGGAGTACAAATTTAATAAGAAAAAACTAAAATAAAAATGGCAACATTCTACCTATTTCTTTCAAACTACTTCTGTCAAATTTGACAAAAAAAAAGTAAACAATAACATGTTGTTCGTATTTTTAGTGATTAATAAGTTATTTCGAAGATTTTTCACAATAATGTTGATGAAAATAAATAAAATAATCCGTGGCGATGCTTGCCAAATGAATTACAAAATGTATATATACGGCGTATACAGCAGTTGCAAATAGAAAAGTGGTTGCTGCTTTAACTAAGTGTTTCTAAGAGAACAGCGTATATATCAGGTACGTTTAAGTTAGATTAACAGTACATCATCAAGCTCATTGAACCTCATCATTGAAAACGTAAAATAATCGTTATTTTGTCCATAAATAACTATTTTGTGTTATATATTTGTTTACAACTAAAGTCATAAAATACATTATAGTATGACTGAAAATTTTTGATACTTTTCATATTGTTTCGCTCCGCCAGAGGGCGTCGTCTCGTAAACATAATGTCTGTGTTTATTTAATTTCCAAAATAATTCAAAGTGAATTCACGACTCGTAAATCAGTTTAAAGTAAAGATATACCAGTAATTCAGCAGTGAGAGTGTTTGCAGAACTGTGCTATTCGTATAAACAGTGTAAATAGACAAAAATACGTAACAAAACATAGTCGCGTAAAATAACTTAAAAAGTGCCAAAGAAATTGTGAAAAACGTAGCAATGAATGTGATATGACGATGTGATCGCATTATATTATATCACAAATGAATAACAGTGATTAAATAAATAAAAATACAAAACAATCCAATCTAGTGACGGAAAGTTATTACCCTCAACATAATTTAAAAAATCAAATGACACTTCACGCACGAACTGATCCATAATTTCGACAAATTATTCCAAGCTTCGATAGCCGAGTGGTGTAACTCATTGGGTCACTGATTCGTAATCGAAGAGGCCCCAGTTCGAGACTGGGGAAACTTGAGACTTTTTGCTAGAAGTATTTATAATTTTGTTCCTGTTATACGTTTTTGGACATAGCAGCTCATCTTATGATACATTATTATACAATTTGGAGTGTTAAAACTACTGTTACATAATATTAGAAAAATTACAATGGATTTCACGGATACAGATAATATCACACGATTTCGCCCGCGACAAAGAGCTAGCTCGTTGGGAAATTTATCTGACACTTCTTTGTTTGAATCTACACGAATCAGTTTACCATTAACTAATATGAGCGATATTGATTCAGAAACAAATCAAAAAATATGTGATCTAGAAAGCCGTCTATTATCGGCTAACAATGAAATTGATAATATTTTAATGGAAAATGGAGATTTAAAAATTCAATTAGAACACTGTAAAAAGATTATAGATACCTACAAAAAAATTGAATACAGTGATACCTACAGTTCACCATTTATTGGAAGAAAGAGGAAACGTCTGTCAATGAGAAACACAGAAAGCACTAAAAGTATAGTGTCAACATCTACTGAACAACCATTTGTAGTCGCAGAAAGACAGCAGAAAATTATAGATGATTTAAATGATCAAATACAAAAGCTTCAAAAATGGATTGAAGAAGAAAAAAACAAAAATATGGATTTAAAGGAAAAACCTAAGAAGAAAAACAAAATGAGAATAGCAGTCGCTAAGAACAGGTGCAAAAAAAGAAATATGTATAAAAAGTGCAAATATATAACAAAGCAAATCTACAAATTACAACAGGAATGCACCGAACTAAAGCAAGAAAATGAATACTTGGAACGTAAAATACAAGAAATACAAACAAAAAGCGATAAAAATAAAACATATAATATTGATATACCGAACCAGAATTTAAATATAGAAATAAATTATGATCAAGAGAAAAATGAAGTAAATGCTGAAGATGATGAACAACAAATAAAAACTAAAAAGGACAAATATAAAGAAGAACCAAAGATGAATAAAAATAAAATTATAATATTAGCAGATCAGCGAGGATTTAAACTACAAAAAACGCTACAAGATTTAGTTGGTTCAAATTATGAAGTATCGTCTTACTGGAAAGCCAACGCAACATTGGAAGATATATTAAGCTCTAATAGGAAAGAATTATTAAGTCTGACTAAAAACGATTATATTGTCTTATTAGGTGGAATGAATGATTTTAATCCTGAAAATTTTAAATTTATATGCAATAGCTTCTTTTATTATTTTCATTTCACAAATATTATTGTTTATGAGATACCTTTTAATAAATTTCTCAATGAAATAAAATTAAATTACGAACTAAGACGAATCTGTAAAAATTACAATCATGTTGTTCACATTGATATGGGCTATAGTAAATATGTACCGAATAGAAATGTAGCACGAGTTAATGTCTGTAAATCAATACTACGAGAACTTAACCAAAATGAATATGAATTCAAATTACAGGAGAGGAAGCGTCAAGTATTGTGTAATAATAAAAGTGTTGTCAGTATAGCACACGTAGGTACACAAACAGATTTTAAAAGCAAAGAGAGTAGTACTCCGGTAATAGATGGCAGAACAGATAACAGTAAAGAAGTAAAGAATTTTTTTCGAGGCAAAAAATAATATATCTGTTTTACATCAAAATGTGAATGGGTTAATCAATAAGTCTGATGCCCTTACAGTACAAATTCAAGAATTACATTCGGAGCACAAGCCTGTTGATGTAATGTGTATAACGGAACATAATATGATCAATAGTGATATATCTTGCTTGAATATTCCAAATTTTACTCTGGCAGCTAATAGTAGTCGGAAAACACGTCGAGGTGGCTCATGTATACTGGTCAATAATAGTCATAAATTTAAGGAACTTGGTAATGTCAAGAATGTTAGTAATCCAGGCAATATAGAATGCTGTGCCATAGAACTAGTAGAACATAATCTTATAGTTATATCCATTTATAGAGCGCCTAAACATCAAAATATAGCCAAAGAAATTTTTTATAATTGCCTAGAAAATATATTCTCCCAAACCTGTTTTAAAAATAAAAGAGTAGTTGTATGCGGAGATTTTAATATTAATATTTTGGAAAATAATAAAACAACAGAAACATTCAAAAACATAGCTAAAAGCTATAATTTAAGAGTGTCACTTAATGAACCAACTAGACCAGCTAGTATGACTTGTATAGACAATGTTTTACACAACGTCCGCGGAGCATCCTGTGAAGTGATCCAACTAGTTCTGTCTGATCACACAGCTCAATATTTTAAATGCCCTGTGAAAGAATATTATCCTTTTAAGTTCTGGTCATCATTTCGTCGTGATTATTGTGACGAGAATATGAGGAAATTTAGGGACAATTTAGGCAAATTAAGCTTTAGTGATGTGTATGAAACATGTTGTCCAGATAAGGCATTTAATAACTTTCACGACATGTTTAAGTTACTGTATGATCTTTGCTTTCCAATAGTAAAACGTAGGCATACTATACACAGGAAACCGGGTTGGATTTCTAAAGGAATAAGATTATGCACAAAGAAGAAGAGAAAAATGTTATGGAAGTATAGAAGTAATCCAAGTGTTTTAAATAAAGTTAAATTTAAAGATTATTCTAAACGATTAAAAATTATAATGAAATTAACGCAAAAATCAATAAATAATTATTCAATTAATACAGCTACAAACAAATCTAAGGCAATGTGGAACATAATAAATAAAAACACCAACAATAAGCCACCTAATGTTGATATTAAAAGAATAAAATATAATGATACCTTTTTAACAAATCCATGTGATATTGCTCAGGCATTTAATGAATACTATGTAAATTTAGTTGAATCCAGTAATAAAAATATAAAAGACGCAACAGCATATGTTAAATCAAATATGATCAACTCGATGGTAATGACGCCTTCTACTTCTAAAGAAATTTTTAAAGTTATAATGTCCCTAAAGAATACTTTGAGTACAGGTTACGATGATATTACGACTAAGGTTGTAAAATTCGTAGCTTTAATCATATCACCGGTACTGAGTTATATTATTAACCTATGCATAGACAGCGGTGTATTTCCCAATAGGCTAAAAGTATCTATTGTCAAGCCATTATTCAAAAAGGATGACAGGGAAATTATAAGTAATTACAGACCAGTCACTTTAGTCCCAGTCATTTCAAAAATATTTGAAAAATATATTCATGACAGCCTATACAACTACATGGAAAGATATAAACTTCTGATAAATGAGCAAATTGGGTTTAGAAAGAACAAATCGATTAATAGCGCTATATATGATTTTTTGAAAATAGTCATGACAGGGCGTGAAAGAAAAGTACCGGTATTCGCAATGTATATGGATCTAACCAAAGCATTTGACTATGTGGATCATGATGTACTGTTGACTAAGCTGGAATCATATGGAGTGAGAGGAAATGTGTTAAATTTGCTAAAATCATATTTGAGCAATCGTACGCAACAAACACAGATTACACAAGTATGCCCCGTAACAAAAACAGAAATTAATTACTTCTCATCTGAACGTTCTATTAGATATGGAGTTCCACAAGGAAGCGTGCTAGGGCCGTTACTTTTTATCACATACATCAATGATTTACCTCAAGCTATTCCTCATCCAATGATTCTATTTGCAGATGATAGTACCGCTATTTTTATTGGCGAAAAAAACAAACCTCCAGAACAAGACATAAATCTGGCATTAAATAATATAATTAAATGGTTGACATGTAATAATTTATTAATTAATCTTGACAAAACTAATATAATGACATTTAATAAGTATAAACCACTGACATCGAATATTAAATTTATGAATACTGAAATAAATAATGTTAAAGTAACTAAATTTCTAGGTTTATATGTTGATAGTGAGTTGAGGTGGAACAAACAAGCCGAGGTTGTTTGTTCTAAGTTGAGTAGCTGGTCGTATGCATTATATATGCTTTCTAAATTAGTCAGCCAACAGGTAGTTCTTACAGCATACCATGCACATGTCACGTCAACCTTGCGCTACGGAGTTATCTTTTGGGGTAACTGTTCTAATCGGGAAACTATCTTTAGAGCTCAGAAAAAATGTCTCCGATCTGTTTGCCATTTGAAAATGACAGACTCCTGTAAACCATACTTTATTAAACACAATATTTTGACATTTCCTTGCCTGTACATCTATGAGACCGTATTATTTGTAAGAAATAACCTACACCAGTTTGAGTTCCTTAAAAGTTCTCGTTACAAAAATAATGTTTGTATGCCTTCTCACAGGACTGCTCTGTTTAATAAAAGTGTATACAGCAGGGGTCCTGCACTTTATAATCATTTACCAAACTCGTTACTAGAAGTGAATTCAATTGTATTATTTAAACGTAAATTGAAAAAAATTTTGACATCTAAAGCATATTATAGTATTGACGACTTTCTTAAGGATAAATTAAATAATGTAATAATTTGAACAATAAATTAATCATATTTTATAATCTGTAGTGCACGAAAATAAAATATTGTACTATTGCATGTTCATCAGGACGAAACTGTTGTAACTCTAGAATTAATATTATGTAACACCTTTCTCTGTACAGTTTATGCAATAAATGAAATTGAAATTGAAATTGAAATTGTCCAAGTTTAATGATGATATTATGTGTATGAAAAATTGCGTTTTAGGGTTCCGTACCCATAGGGGAAAACGAGACCATATAACTAAGACTTCGCTGTCCGTTCGTCTGTCTGTCTGTCATCTCACGAACCGTGATAGTTAGAAGGTTGAAATTTTCACGGATGTATTTTTGTTGCAATACTAAAAATAGAATAAAATAAAAAAGGGGCTCCCAAACAACAAAGTGCTTTTTTCCGTTTGTTTTTGTATATATGAGATGTTTCAAGAAAGAGTTCAATTCAAACGAGTCCGACTTGCACTTGGCATTTTTATTTTGTTTTAATGTCTATAAGATGTCCCTACGTACAAGTACAAATACAATTGCTTTATTTGGGAATTTCTTTTAACATTATATTCATGGCACCTATTTTACTGTTACCATACTGGTACGCCTTTTTTACTTTTAAAAGATGATATTAATCTTATTTATTTTGTATTTTCTAGGCGAATCGAAATCATCAGTCAGAAAATTTGTTTTGGAAAGTATTAAAAATAAAGGAAAATGCCCGCCTACGAGACATCGAAAAGACCACCCCACCGCAAAAAATAAAGAATTGGATTACCCTATATAAACGATTTATTACTTTATTTTATGTATTTTTAATATTATATTTGTGTCATATAACACATCGTCTTTTATTATCATTTTATAAAAGTATCATTATTAGACGCATGTCTGTTTTATGTGAAGCATGTGTGTTACTTTTTCGCGCCAGAGCTACTTATCTAATCAAACAGAGGTCAGTGACCAAGTACAGTAGCGATTTTTTTAAAAATAATTAAAGTATCAAAATGGTTTATAGTTAAATTCGGTATTGCCATACGGGTAACTCAAATATATTATTTTATGTCAGACTAGGGTAACCTTGGTATGCTTGAAACAAAACGAATATCTCATCAACCATGCGTTCGACAAGGTAATGGCAAATTTGCCAAATTTGGTACAGAGGTAGTTAGAATCCCCAAAAAAGATATGGAATAAGTTTTATCGGTTTGTACGACAAATGTCCAAAATCCAAATTGTCCAACTAGTATTAATGTCCAATACTAATTTGGTGAATTATACTAATTACATGAATTTGGTCCAAAATGAAATATCTCCAATTAAGAATAATGTCCAACACGAATTGGTTTATTTCTGACGCTGTCATAGAAGAAATGAAAGGTCTTGGGAAGATCTACCTTTCAGATGACAGCTGTCAAACTTGAAATATCAAAATCTGGAAGATCTTCAAAGTTTTTTCATTTCTTCTATGACAACGTCTGCTTAGGATGAGTATTTTTCGAGATATTGACGTTTCAAGTTTGACAGCTGTCATCTGAAATGACAATCTCTCCAAGACCTTTAATTTCTTCTATGACAGCATCAGCCTAAGACGAGTATTTTCCGAGATATTGACATTTCAAGTTTGACAGCTGTCATCTGAAATGAAGATCTCTCCAAGACCTTTAATTTCTTCTATGACAGCATCAGCCTAAGACGAGTATTTTTCGAGATATTGACGTTTCAAGTTTGACAGCTGTCATCTGAAATGACAATCTCTCCAAGACCTTTAATTTCTTCTATGACAGCATCAGCCTAAGACGAGTATTTTCCGAGATATTGACATTTCAAGTTTGACAGCTGTCATCTGAAATGAAGATCTCTCCAAGACCTTTAATTTCTTCTATGACAGCATCAGCCTAAGACGAGTATTTTCCGAGATATTGACATTTCAAGTTTGACAGCTGTCATCTGAAATGAAGATCTCTCCAAGACCTTTAATTTCTTCTATGACAGCATCAGCCTAAGACGAGTATTTTCCGAGATATTGACATTTCAAGTTTGACAGCTGTCATTGCATTGGAAATAAAGATTGTTCACTACGTGACACTTTTTATAGGACTACGGGATTAGCTATTGATAGAACCACGGATAAAATAAAACTTTATTGGACATTTTTACGAATGGACGTTTTAGAATGGACAATTTTCAAATTGGACCTTTTTACGATTTGACATTTTTATGAGTGAACTATTTTCCGAATAGGCATTTGTATGATTGAACGTCTTTAATATTTGTCATTTTTCATAATTGGACATTAGTCGTATAAACCTGGGCTTTCGATCGGTGTCGGCTCGTGCGGTGATAAAAGCGCGATGCCAGAATCAGGTCGAATCAGGCCGAGCCGGGGGGGCCGGGTCAGGTGAATTCTTCACTTTAGAGGTTTTTTCTTTCTTTCTTCAGACTTTTATAAAAGTCATTATTGATTTAATTCAAAAACAAATGCTCTTATTTATTGTACAAAAATAACATTTTTGTAGCGGGGGTGAAGCCGTGGGTTTAGCTAGTAAACAAAATAAATATAACGTTACCTAATCGAATGCGAATGCAATGAACGACAAAAATAAAATTGTTTCAGCCATGCCTAGTTTACCCTATATTTTTATGTATTTTATGTCAACTAAAATCGAAATTATATAATTTGGTTTAAAATAATATTTGTTAGCTGTGATAAGTTTTTCCTTCTTTTTACTGCCTTCTTTCCATTTTTACACCAATTTACCACACAAGAGGTCATATTTGTCCGTTAACTATATTATTTTGGATATTTTTAAAAATCAAACGATGCGTGCATCTGTCGCTGAGCGCGTTGTGTGACTGAGCGGCGGGTGAGTTGTACTTTTTACGCCCCGCCCATATAGTTGTACTTTGCGTTGAATCACTTTTTGAGCTGTGTTCGACTTCTATTATTTACCTAATTCGTTGAGTTTAAAGCATATAGTAGGTATATAGGTAAATATTTACTTATTTTATTTATGAAATAAAACATGATAATTTACTTTTGTTTTAGTGTGGTGGGTGGTGTGATATTTTTGGAATACAATAAGTTTATAATAATTTTTTTTTTTTTTTTATATTTATATTTATTCAAGTAAGTAATGATTGAAGCTTACATGGACGTCGATAAAAATAAAAATACATTGAAAAATTCTTTCATCGCGTGCGCTGTAGATACTATTGTTTTTTTTAAATAACATATTTATTTTTTTAATAATATATAATTTAAAAAAAATATGTTCAGCTCTCTGATATGAATAACAATGTCATTTTGTTAATTCATTTTGATTTTTTTATTAATGTTTGATATTAAGTTAGAACTTTTTTTAATAATAAATATTTCAAGACATTTCATACAGCGCCACCTAACCCCATACTAAGCAACTTAATGCTTGTATTATGGTGGTTAGGGTAACGGATATAGGTAATACTTATATACTTTTCTTTGTTAATATATAATTTAATTGTGAATTTAATATTGATTAAATAAACACTTAATTCAATATTAAAGTGTTTATTTAATTCTATTAATTTGTTTACATCCATAACAATTGATGCAATATTAGTTAAGAACACATAATTTCAACTTAGCAATGAATGTATATTTTGTTACTTTTTTAGTTTTTATAATTGTTTTTGTCCTAAGTTTCTAAGAGCTTTATTGTTGAGGTATTTTGTGATTAGTTGGTATTTATAACTGTAAAATTAGCTATAAGTATGTCACGTTACTAAATTAAGGCAATTTTTGTTTGATTTTAGACATTTATATTTAAATTTTATCTTTTGTCTTTGAGTCTTGTCACTTGCACTCTGTTTATATTAAATACTAAAACCTTAGTCGACAGCGAGACGATGGCGATTCTTTTAGATAATCGACTGCAAGGCCTTATAGGCCATCTTTATAATGCTTCAAAAATAAAATGTTCTTAGATATACATTGAACTAGTACGTATTATTATAATAGGTAAAAAAGTATTATTGTATTTTTTTTATTTACTTAAAAAACTATTCCTTAAAAGATGTTCAATAAAACCAAAGTACTTTTACAATATTATCAGAAATTTTATTTTAAATTATTTATCTTTCCTATAAAGTGTGAATTAACCCTTAATCACTGACGTACGTACGTGGTACTTCACCCAAATCGTTTTCTGTTATAAACTTCTGTTTCCGCAGGAATTTCTGAGCGTCCTTTTTAGTAGTTTCGTAGTCACCTGTGATGAGTATCTGGGGATGGATAGCGGCCATCTGCCATTTTTCTATTTTGGTGAATTTGACTTCCCGACGTATGTGGTACGTACGTCAGTGTTAGTGTAACTTTTTTGAATATATTTCATTATATTTGGCGACTAATAAAATTAACCAAAAGTTTTTTTTATTTTTTTACTTTTTTTCCCTCAAAGTTACTTGTGGAACATTAAAATCTATAGCCCATTTTTTCAAATGCTGTCGAAAGTCATTATTTTCAACTTCTATGTCTAAACTTTCGGAAGATGAATTACAATTAATCGGAATTTCTTGAATATTACCGGTAACTGAATTATTTTCTTCATTTTCATGAGCTAATGAATCATCTTTCTCACTAACACACAAGCAACCATTGTTGAGTAAATTGTCCATATTACAATCTGATACGGAACCCTCGAAGTTTTTTGGCTGACTGTCTTGAAGGCTCACATTATAATAGGACAATTAGGCAAAATTGGTCATATTGTAGTGGTTAAATATAGTCAAGACGTGTAATCGTCGTATGCACAATACTTTCGCTATCAATACTACATTTTTAACTTAGCCGACTGCAATATAACCATACTCCGTTGTAGAGTCGTATAAAAGAGAATAATATGACAATTTTGCTATAGTTATCACCTTTATACAACTTTTAGACTTATACGACTAAAAGTTTTATAATAACCGTTGTATAGAAGTGTTCCTCGATACCATTATGTGATTGCCGTATACAACCGCAGTATAAACGTTTAAACGACTACTTTATACGACCATTTCAGATTATTTATATTATTATAATAGGACAATTGGTCATATTGTAGTGGTTAAATATAGTCAAGACGTGTAATCGTCGTATGCAAAATATTTTTGCTATCAATACTACATTTTTAACTTAGCCGACTGCAATATAACCATATTCCGTTATAGAGTCGTATAAAAGAGAATTATATGACAATTTTGCTATAGTTATCACCTTTATACAACTTTAAGGCTTATACGACTAAAAGTTTTATAATAACCGTTGTATAGAAGTGTTCCTCGATACCATTATATGATTGCCGTATACAACCGCAGTATAAACGTTTAAACGACTACTTTATACGACCATCTGCCTATATAACTAAGTAGACATATAATGCACCAATATATGATCAAAGTAAGATATAAAAACCTTAATATGACTACTAAAAGACAAAAAGCCTTTATAAAGTCTCGTTATATGACTAATTTGTTTGTTGGGAAGACTCGTAGTATTCGTTGGTGACTTTTGCCTATATTAGTCCATCGCACATGCTGACTAGATTTTGATGAATTCATTGACATATAAATTGGCGATCGACGCCAGCTGTTTTCAAACAAAGCACGTGATTTATATTACTTTGTTTACGTCTAATCCAAACAAAATAGAACACTTTCATTTTAATATTGCCTCTGATAGCCAAACAAATTGTTTCAGACCTCTAAATAACGATGAGCAATTTAAAAGTGGTCAGGCTCTACTTTTGTTTAATTTTTGCCATAGACATGACCTTGCTTTTTATTATTTATTAGTTTTGTTTAAATATAATTTACGCAACTTGTCATCTTATACGACAACCAACTAGTTGTTAGTTGACATTTGATATTAGGTAGCGCTACCAGATTTAATTATGATAATTAAGTAGGTAAGTTACCTATATTTTGAGTTCTTTATTTTACAAGCTTTATATTACTTTCACCTGTCTGTTGTCTGTCTGTCTGTCTGTCTGTCTGTCTGTCTGTCTGTAATCAAATCTTGCAAGTTTAATTTGACCCACTTCCCGGTTTCCAATTGAGCTGAAAATTTGCATGCGTGTGTAAATCGGATGACAATGCAATATTTTTATGACATCGAGCTGATCTGATGATGGAGCTGGAAGGTGGCCATAGGAACTCCGTCATAAAATAACGCAACCTCATCGAGTTTGGGCTCATTTGATTCGTCTTGACGAGTACTTTATGATACAAGACGATAATAATAAATAAAGCTTGTTTTTAAAAAGTATTTTTAAAATTTCACTTGTTTAAATCGATTTGAATAATATTATGATTGTTATTATTTTTAACGTGAGTTCTATTTTAAACAAAAACGTTTTAAAGACCAAGAACTTATTCTTGTTGACCCAAATGACTTGGATTAGATATTTTAGAATTTTTATACCTCTTCGTTTTATTACTATTTTTCCACAGACAACAGCAGGTGGGATTCACACAGCACGTCAATATACTAAATTCGTCGAGTTTAAACACCCGTATAATCGGCTCATTTCCTTACAATTAATGATTAAACAAAGTTCTCTTTTTTGGTTCATTATGTTTTAAAAGATAATTATTATTTCGTGTTTTGTGTTTCTGTTCCTATTTGTCTCTTTTTCTTACGCTGTCTTATATACCTAATAAATGGCTATTTTCGTGTTTATCATTGAAGTTATTTATTTTCATAGACATAGGTACTATATGCAATTAGAGTTGCGATATATCCGCTGACTAGCTTACGCTCGCGGTTTTGCCCACGTAGCAAAATCCTTTCTTAGCGGAGGTCTACGTTTTAAAACCTATCTTTGTTCCAAATTTCAACTAAATCCATCCAGTGGTTTAGGCTGTGCATTGATAGATCAGTCAGTCAGTCACTCTTTCCTTTTGTATATTTAGAAAAATAGCCTGTGTTATATCAGAGTCTAAATTATTTAATGTATTCGAATATTAAATACCAATTATAATCTTTCAACTCAAACGGTTTTAATAATTCTAGAAAAGTATTATTTTCTTTCATTACTTATTGCATTTTTTTGTAAAGGTTTTATTTATTTCCTTTGGTGGATTTTGGCCTTTCGTCTTATTGCCCTTGACAATGCACGCAGACAATCTACTTATATATTACTCATAAAATATAGTATCTCCACTCTGTAGCTACATATATAAGTCTACGGCAGTGTCCAGACAATTTGCACGAATATTAAAATATTTTTAGGTTGTTTATGTGCATTGCATTCCAACTACCGACAGAAACACGTAGGTAATAAAGAACTATAAGCACATTTAAAGTTATCTAAATATAAGTCTAATATTTAATATTATGAACAGGTAAAATGAAAAAAAAAATTAATGGAAAAAATGTAATATTACCTATAAAACCGACTTTGAATTGAACATCTGTCCATAAGCGCGAATCAAGCACTAAACGCGCGTTTTAACAATCATTATTAGGTATCTCGCAAACTACTGAACCGATTTTGATGTGTGTTTACGATTTTATCCTCAAAACTCAAACTCAATATACCTAATCCAGATGCCTAATTTATAGGTATACATGCCTTTAAATATAATATTCTTAATATTTAAAATTATCTCTATAATATTTTGTATTATACTTTTTTATTTAACTCTTTAAGTGTGACCTAATTCTGTATTATGATGTCACCAAACTTGCACTTGAGCCTCAGTCGAGTAGGTACCTACTTACCTACCTACTACATAATGTATAGCGGCTTCCTTGTCTGAATTAAAAAATAAATGTTATTTTAATTCAAAAGCCAAGGTGACCTTTATCCTAATGTCAAGAAGGTACGATGTACTGTGCACGTAATGGCTAAAATAAAAATCGGAGTCATACGAGTATAAAGTAAGTTAGTTACTCATAATAATATGCTTAGGTACCTACCTACTAATAAATTATTATTTTTACTGACTTATTATTTATAATTATTATTACTGGCAAAATATTGGAAGTCAAATAATATTTATAATTTGTTGTTAAAATGTTCATAATAATAATAAATTCTTATTATATTAATTATTATGTTCGTCAACACAAAATCATTTATTACAAGTGTAGGAACCATAACCCGTAATTGGTTGTGATCTCAGCACTCTAAAAATATTTATTTCAGTGCCATCTAGGGAATAATTTATATAACACTTTTTACTTTGCCACTCAACACTAGATGGCGCTACTGCCATTAGTTCTAACGAGAAAACTAGATGGCGCTAAATACAAGTATTAGTATAGTTCGTAGAATTTAATATCACAAGTAATTGTATACTCTAAGAATAGAAATAAATTATTTTAAATGATCAATAAATTGATAGAAACGATGTAAATACGAACTAATACAATGCACGTCACCGTCACACGATTTATTGGACATGTAACATAGGTACGTTATATCCGTTAAGTCACGATTGTTTTAAGATTTCAGATAAACTTTGTATTTTATTAGGACGTTGGAAGGTGAAGGAAATCCACAATCTTCTGAGTACTTTCAAATAAGTAGGTAACTAGTTACAATAATAGAAATTACCATCTATCTATCACCTGAGAAATTATAAACTTAGCAAATTAAAGTTAAATTAAATTAATAAAAGTCCAACGTAACTAAATTAATTTAATTTTGAATTGAAAATGGAAACTTTTCTACAGTCTAATGACAAGTCGTGAGAAGCTCTCTGAAAGTGTAGGATATTGAAAACTATTTTTAATAAATAAGACAATTATTAAGTAAATTCTTAAAATAATTTGTCCAGTGACAAAATTTGGGCCAAAACAAAATCTTATTATAATTTGCTAAAATGAGATTTATTGAAGATCTCGGTTTTCCTAAATAATTAGGTTGTAGGACAATGCATGTGACAAAAACTAAAGTTTCAAAAACTAGAGATTTTTTTCTGTCTCATGTTCCTTTACATTATCATAACTTTATGTCTGGATAAAATATGACTTTTTGAAGCTATGTAGAGCACATTGGTCCAGCAATGAACGTAATGGTTCAAATTGATTGCGTGGTCGTCCAACAGAATGCCTTGTTGACTAAAAATAGAACGGCCGCTCAAATGACAATTTATTGTTGCGTCTGATGATGGACTGAGAAGTTTCGAACTACTCTATCTTTAAGATCGAATAGACTTGCTTTTTCTAGAGGATCGAATATTACGTATTTATCTTTATCTTTTTTTTTAGAAGAATAAGAATGTATTTCTTTTTGTGTAGTGTACAATAAAGCATTATCTAACTATCTATTTTAAAAAAACGATTATGAACCTTTTTTTGTACCGTCCTAGACCTAGTGTTACGTAGATATGTTGTCCGGCATTACCTAATCCGAGGTTACATTACCCCATATTTTATTTGGATTACTCCAAATCATTTGAATATAATAGGGTGCCGTGCCCAGGGTTAAATTCTAAGGCGGTGGCGAAACTATCTGTAAGCTACCGTCTGAAACTGCAACATAAAATATAGATAGATTGTCCACATAAAGTTAATCTGATTTTCTTTACTAGTTTGAGAACAAGACCGTCTCAAAAGACTCTAAATATTGGAGCGAGTAACATCAGAGACTTTGAAGTAAGTAATGGAACTGTAGAAAATATAAATAAAATTAAAATCCTAATAAATTGTTCTGCTGATCAATCACATTTTTTTGCTTGTACGAATTACTGCGTTATTTTCTTCTCGCTCATTTCTTAAATAACAAAACCGTAGAATCCACTTCCCACTTCTAGTAATATTATTGATAAGTATACCTATTATAATATCTCAACCACAATTTCAAACAATTCGTTTCAGTTTCTGTTTATTTTTTATTTTTTTTATGTAATAGGTGACAAACAAGCAGACGCCCACCTGATGGTAATTGGCTACCGTCGCCTATGGATACCTGCAATACCGGGGTTACCGCTGGTACGTTGCCTACCTTTTATTTTTCTACCAAATAAATATTAATGAGTAAATTAAAATTAAAAATAACTCTTACATCAATTTTAACACTTTTTTGTCCAAAAACCTTGCAAAAAGAAAACTGTCGAAACCGCATTGATTGACATAACACGTTGATTCGCCCGACCTCGTATTTCTTTATTTACTCTGCGGTCAACTTCCGAAGAAGCCGTGTCATTCTATAAGGGCATCTGATATTTACAATGGAAACAACCTATTAAACGACTAAGAATTAAAGTAAAATTATTTATTGACCTGTTTAAAATTTACATAATAGCTTATTTACATATACCTACATATAGCCTACTAATATTATAAAATATGCGAAAGTTTGTAAAAATGTATGGATGTCTGTTTGTTACTCTTTCACGCCTAAACGGGAGGACCAACTGAGCTGAAATTTAATTAGATAAGTTAGACCCTGAAATAACACATAAGACAGCTATGTAATACAGTAAAAGTATGTTGGATATCGTATTTCACGGAATGCATTGTTTGTTCGCATTTTAAAATTGTTTTAGTAATTAAAACAAGTGAATTAAATAAAAAAATTAAAAAACCCCCAACGCAACGCTTGCAAGATATCTTATTCGCGTTTTTTTTTGTGGCGGCCATGGATTTTAAATTTGTCATAGTGTGTTGTATTCTACGCGTTAAGCCCCTTCATTTTATACCCATATTAAGGGGGGTGTGGAAGAAAAAAGTAATCTGCCATTTTGTAGCGGCGGCTATCTTGAACCGATTTTCACCAAACATGGCTAAGAACACTCTCGACTAACTCTACTTTCAAACAAAAAAAACTAAATCAAAATCCGTTCATCCGTTCGGGAGCTATGATACCACAGACAGACACACACACACACACACACACACAGACACGTCAAACTTATAACCCCCCGTCGTTTTTGCGTCGGGGGTTAATAAAAAATATAATAAAATCACCCACGCGTTTTGAGAGCGAGCTTGTCGGTGCAATATTTTAAAACTTCATTTGTTTATTCTGCGCTCAACTTCTGAAGAAGCCATGTCATTCAATAAGGGCATCCGATTTTTACAATGGAAACGACCTTTTTCACTCAATCACTCGTCAGACTCGTTTTATCGAAACTCGATAAAAATCAAAGGCGACGAAAACTTCACCAAAATAATACCTAATATACAAAAAACTGGACTGAGCATGATGAGAAAAGAAAGAGGTAGTTGTAGTAAGCGCACTCACGCACACATACCACATTATAATGTAATGTTAGCCCGTAATGTAATAAGTGATAAAGTGTCCTTGCATATTATACCATTGGTCTACGTCATAATATCTATCTGTATTCTAAATATCAACCAAATCCGTTCAGTGGTTTGAGCGGTGCGTTGATAGATCAGTCATTCAGTCAGTCAATCGGTCACTCTTTCCTTTTCTATATTTAGACTAGCGGTGTTAGAGCTCTTCTGCATTTCATCCGAGTCCGTAAAATGAAGGACTGATAACGGACAGAAATCGGATGGTTTTGCGTAAATAAATTATGTTCTACGGCTACGCCTGGCCGTTTTTCACGGGTTCGCATCGGAATCGATTGGGTCTTTCGCTGTTTCGCACCACAAAGGGTCTGAGCCGCGGTGTAGTGGATGTGGCGCAAAAGCGTTCTAAGTGTTTGTGTGTGTGTACGTGAGCACCTTTGTTTTGCAGGGCTAACTGTGAGTGCGTCATTTATCATATATATAACAAGTGAATTAAATTAAAAATTTAAAAAAACCCCCAACGCATTATGTAATTCACCATTCTGTGATGGCGGCCATCTTGGATTTTAAATTTACTATAATGGGTTGTATTCTACTAGTCAAGCCCTTTCATTTGATACCCATATAGAGGGGGTCGTGGAAAAAAAAAGTGATCCGCCATTTTGTAGCGGCGGCCATCTTGGACCGATTTCCACCAAACATGGCTAAGAACACTCTCGACTAACTCTACTTTCAAACAAAAAAAACTAAATCAAAATCCGTTCATCCGTTCGGGAGCTACGATGCCACAGACAGACACACACACACACAGACAGACAGACAGACAGACAGACAGACAGACAGACAGACACGTCAAACCTATAACACCCCGTCGTTTTTGCGTCGGGGGTTAAAAAGAAAGCGCGTCATTTATGTTTATGAGAAACTATTTCCAGTATTTATCCTTTTAAGTCACGAAGGAGATTTTTGAACAGGTTGTGATTCATGAGATGAGATGATAAATGAAAAGTAGCGTTAAAACTGAATACATAGTAGCTACTGCAAATTATAGATGTACCTACATATTTTACGTTTATTATTTAAAAAAGTATTGAAGTATTGCACTCCGCCTCTATACATGTTCTCAATATTCCTTCCAACCAGGTTGTCTGTAAGAGATTGCTCTATGCGATAAGACCGCCGATTGTATATATCTTTAGCTTTATGTGTATTGTCTTCTTACGAAACAATTTCTTGTAACCAGGTTTGCAATAAAGTATTATTGTATTGTTAGTTTTAAGCTTAAAACCACTGTATTTTTGGAAATAAACAAATTATTATTAACTAAACCAGGAAAAATATAAGAAAAATCAAAGTTTGTTGTATAGAAATATTCGCTTGACAACACAATGATAATATAGATATATTATGTATTCTTGTGTAGATAACGTATTATCTGTAGATTTATAATATTATCCACTTATCGTCATAATATCTCTGTAAATCTTAACTCAAACATCAAATCACGTGATATCAGTCTGGTATAAACAGTTTAACGATTTGCACCTATAAATATATCTAACCACTGTAATAGGTGAGTACTTATGTGATAAAGAAATATTTTCCTTTCCTTGCTTGGTTGTCTGGAAGATATCGCTATTAGCAATAAATCATGTGTAGTTATTGTACATAGTCGTAGCGTAGACGTGGTGTTTTGATAAAGATTTTTTTTATCTTTAACTTATCAACAATTCGACCCATTGGGTTTTTTAATGTGAATAAGTAAGAAGACACTCTCGTGACGTAAAGGGGTCGCTGCCCATAATCAGTACAGTGCTACCTAGGGTGAAATTCTAGGTGCATTGCACCAACGCTTCTTACTGAGATCATCAGATGATCTCATAAGACGTTAAGACTCTTTAGCCTAGTAATTTCACTAGCTACAGTGCCCAGCATTTATACATCAATATTTCTTAATTCTTCTTACTCTTTGAAGAAGTGGTTTATTAATGCGGTAACCCACTAAGAGGAAGAAATCTATTCTCCTCCAGTTTAGGATATGCCGTCCCAAGAAAGCTCATTTATTTCGTGGCCATGACGTCGCATTCACACAAGATGTGCTCCATTGTTTCTGTAACATCATTGCAGACTCTACAGGTTGTTACTTATCTATCTAATAATTGCGTTAATAGGTATAAGTTATATGGTATAAGATAATCCAATTTAAAATTTTATTCTCTTAGAAGGATTTCCGCTGTCTTTTCTTAGATTTTCTACTGCTGAACAGTGAATACGTTGACGTCATACAAACAGAGTTATTTACTAATTGAAGGAGTGGTTAACAAAATGATTTCGACATTTATTCAGCTGAAAAGTCGTACAGTACATTTAAATGTAGCAGTTAAAATATTTAAAAATTCGTATGACAAATTAAAACCTGCGACCGATAAGGAATCAAAAAGAACTTTATTGAAAGGGGGCAAAGTTCATTGTAGGAATATAAGTTAAAATATTAACCGAATAATCGATAAATCGGGGTACGCAAATAAATCACTTTCTGACAAACACGAACAACTTTATAAAAGTGATAATATCTCTCGATCGACAAATTTATTTAAGCTTTTTCCACAATATATTATGCAATTTACACCTTTATTGTAACAGCCATAATTGCTACGTCAAAATTTTTCGGGTGAAGTAAAAAATTGTCGGCGAAAATTCGTTAAATTACAGACCACCAAATAAGTTCACCGAGAGACGATTACTCTCCAAGCATAAATAAAATTATTCGTAGGTAATTACAGAATACGGCTCAGTTGATATTTCGATGCAAAGAACTTGGTTATTGAAATATTTAATGTGAAGCCGAAATTGTAGCGATTATGCTGTGATATCGCATTAAATCATCTTTTAGGGATATTTTATTGACATATTCAAAGGTTTTCCACTGGTTGGTGTTCGATCCACCAGTAACGGAGTTTTTTTGGTGTGTAATTAAATTATATTTTTTGTTTTTATTAAGGAAAAAATATGCTTAATACCGACTAAACTCACGGTTATCAATGTCATAAACCGACTTACCATCAAACACAACGACCAATTTTTGTTGTTTGCTATTTTGTCCCAATGCTGGGCAAAGGCCTTTTATTCCGTCACGTCATTCCGTCCTATCCGGTGCTATATTTTGCCAGGTGGTGCAAATGAGTCAAGCGAGCTTGACTGGGACGAGTCCCACCAGCGTTTTCTAGGCCTACCGCGACGACGTTTTATGGTGGATGGCGAACACATTGTTGTTATTTTGACAAACGACCTAATATATAAAACAATAAAGGACTACTTAATTGACCGAAATCCAGGGTTGGACAGCTTCGACTTGTAAGGTATTATTCGTGAGTTTTGTAAGGTAATTCGTGAATTTGTCAAAATCGCATAACAGTTTTTTTTTCATAAACATGCTATTTACATTAAATTGAAATAGATATACCTAATTTTAATGGTCGTCAGTTATAAGGAAAGAGCTTCCAGCCAGCTTCTTTAACTTGCAATGTAATTAAACTATAATAATATTATAGGCACAAAAAATACATATTATGTCCGGTACAAACCATAAAACATTTTTTTTTATTTCTCAAAAAAATACAATGTTGCGTTCATGACTAAAACTTGATCGAATAAACCGTTCTCAAGTTGGCAGGTTAAAAGTTTCTGCTTGATAAAGTATAATTAAACCAACCGAAAATATCACGATTTACGATAATGATTGCGAAACTTTAGCTCGATATAATATATTGTGAATACAAAAAGATAAAAGGGTTACTTGAAATTAAAATCGGAGCTTAAATCTACGAAAGCACATAATAATATTTTTATTTTATTAAAAACCGAGTTCAGAAGCATGGTAGCCTAAGCAATAAAATATTATGATTATTATCTATCAAAATATTTTATTTTTGAAGAAAATTAAACAAGTAGGTAACATAAAAAAATCTAATTTAGAGCTCATTTCTAATAACTGAGATGCGCCTACGTTTTATTTCATAGTTTTTGAACAGATTTTGTTACACATTAATTAGGACATAGGTAATTATCGATGAAAGTACATTAAAAGGATTCCGATAAAATATAAGATTTTCTCCCAATTTTTGATGAATCTCGAAAGCCTAGAATACGTATTATAGTTTCTATTCTTTGCCTATATTAGACTGACTGTAAAAAAAACATTTCATATTACCTCTATATTCGCGCTAACCCAATAAATGTTCATTAAATCACAACATATTAATAAAGTAATAGATTAAACCTAAAACCAGAAACCTAAAAAACCAGTTGTGGCTAGGTCATGAAAAGTTCCATCACCCCACAAAACACAAAGCGACAAAAATAAACAGCATTAGTGACCTAATTTCAAAATTGCTAGAGTAAAAAAACTAATATATTCGTCGTATTTAGATTTCGAACTACCTCTATTATAAAGGAAACGACATGGTGTATTTATATTCTGTCAAGAAATTTTTATAAATATTCCACGTTTATTAAAACTGAGAGCATATTTTTTTAGTCTTTAATATTATAATAATGATGAAAAATAATAAATTGTCGCGATGAAAAGTGTTACGAAAGAACAGTTTAAATTAAACAAAATACAAATGAAATTTTCATTTATTGCTCTAATGAAAAGTAAATTTATTACCAAGAAAAATATTTTGAAAAATTCTTATGTCCGTTTAGAAACATTTTGTTTGATAGTTTTTTATATGAGATGGCAATCGGAAGATTTGCTTAGACTTTCAATATTTAGAATTGAGACTAAGATACATTGAGCAAAGCCCAATGTATCTTAGTCTAATCATCTTATTAATATTATAAAAGCGAAAGTTTGTGTGTATGTGTGTGAGTGTGTGAGTGTGTGTGTGTGTATGTTTGTTACTTCTTCACGCTTAAACGGATGCACCGATTGACTTGAAATTTGGTACGAATGTAGCTTGGACTCTGGAATAACACATAGGCTACTTTTTATCTTGATAAATAAAACAGTATCTGAGAGAATTAATGTCAAATGAAAAAAACAACTTTATTTTTGGCGTCTCAATGGTGGCTCCTATTACCTCCAGGTACCAGGATACCAGAAACTTTAAGGAGGTCTATAGTCGAGAAGAAGACGAATTTAAGAAACCATAGTTCATCAAAATCGGGTCAGGCGTTCTTGAGTTATGAGTATTGAAACTTTTACAAAGTACCAGGACACCAGAAAAATGTAGGAGATGTTCGGCTCATTTTGTGAAATTCGGTTTCTTATTCGGTTCGGTTTTCGATGAAGTTAGGAGTTGACAAATTTTTTCGATTTCCAATTTTATTTAGTAGTTAATTTGATTGATATTTTTTTTAATTCGGATGCGGATTCGGTTCGGTTCGGTTTTCCGTGAAGGATTTGACAAATTTATTTAGATTTTTCATTTTTTTTTCCTACTTAATTTGTTTGATATTTTTTAACATGCATATAGTCGAGAAGAAGACGAATCTAAGAAACCATAGATCATCAAAATCGGTCCAGGCGTTCTTGACTTATGAGTATTGAAACTTTTACGAAGTACCAGGAGACCAGAAACATGTAGGAGATGTTCGGCTCATTTCGTGTAATTCCGGTGAAGTTCGGATATGACAAATGACAAATTTGACGCGTTCGATTTTCAATTTTTTTTAAAATTCGAATACGTCTAATGACGTAATTGTCAAATTTTGACGTATTCGATTGTCAATTTTTTTTTGAGAAAATTTGACATTCGATTTTCAATTATTTTTTTTGATAAATTTGACAAATGAGATTTTTAATTTTTTTTGGAGAAATTTGACTTATTCAATTTTCAACTTTTTTTGAGAAATTTGACATTCGATTTTGAATTTTTTTTCGAGAAATTTGACATATTCGATTTTTAATTTTAGAAAAATGCTAGAAATTTTAATGATAGTTTTAGGTACAATTTTTTTTTTGGATTTAGCTAAGTCTAGCCAAAGAACATAGTGTGGGTGCTTCTTTTGAAAACTAAATGAGGTTACTATGGGTGCTTCATTTGTAGTTTATCAAATGGGCTTACTATGGGTGCTTCATTTGAAAAGTTAAAGGATTTACTATGAGTGCTTCATTTGAAAACTAAATGGGCTTACTATGAGTGCTTCATTTGTGGTTTATCAAATGGGCTTACTATGAGTGCTTCATTTGTGGTTTATCAAATGGGCTTACTATGGGTGCTTCATTTGAAAACTAAATGGGCTTACTATGAGTGCTTCATTTGTGGTTTATCAAATGGGCTTACTATGGGTGCTTCATTTGAAAACTAAATGGGCTTACTATGAGTGCTTCATTTGTTGTTTATCAAATGGGCTTACTATGAGTGCTTCATTTGTGGTTTATCAAATGGGCTTACTATGGGTGCTTCATTTGAAAAATAAATGGGCTTATTATGGGTGCTTCATTTGTAATTTATCAAATGGGCTTACTATGGCTGCTTCATTTGTGGTTTATCAAATGGGCTTACTATGGGTGCTTCATTTGAAAACTAAATGGGCTTACTATGAGTGCTTCATTTGTTGTTTATCAAATGGGCTTACTATGAGTGCTTCATTTGTGGTTTATCAAATGGGCTTACTATGAGTGCTCCATTTGTGGTTTATCAAATGGGCTTACTATGAGTGCTTCATTTGTGGTTTATCAAATGGGCTTACTATGGGTGCTTCATTTGTGGTTTATAAAATGGGCTTACTATGAGTGCTCCATTTGAAAACTAAATGGGCTTACTATGAGTGCTTCATTTGTGGTTTATCAAATGGGCTTACTATGGGTGCTTCATTTGTGGTTTATAAAATGGGCTTACTATGAGTGCTCCATTTGTGGTTTATCAAATGGGCTTACTATGAGTGCTTCATTTGTGGTTTATCAAATGGGCTTACTATGGGTGCTTCATTTGAAAACTAAATGGGCTGACTATAAGTGCTTCATTTGTGGTTTATCAAATGGGCTTACTATGGGTGCTTCATTTGAAAACTAAATGAGCTTACTATGAGTGCTCCATTTGTGGTTTATCAAATGGGCTTACTATGAGTGCTTCATTTGTGGTTTATCAAATGGGCTTACTATGGGTGCTTCATTTGAAAACTAAATGGGCTTACTATGAGTGCTTCATTTGTTGTTTATCAAATGGGCTTACTATGAGTGCTTCATTTGTGGTTTATCAAATGGGCTTAATAAGGGTGCTTCTTTTGAAAAATAAATGGGCTCATTATGGGTGCTTCATTTGTAATTTATCAAATGGGCTTACTATGGGTGCTTCAT
The DNA here is from genome assembly GCA_947507615.1 of Hemithea aestivaria. Lineage (NCBI taxonomy): Eukaryota > Metazoa > Arthropoda > Insecta > Lepidoptera > Geometridae > Hemithea > Hemithea aestivaria. The sequence goes on from OX382338.1 coordinate 9,795,329, forward strand.
TTGTAATTTATCAAATGGGCTTACTATGGGTGCTTCATTTGAAAACTAAATGGGCTTACTATGAGTGCTTCATTTGTGGTTTATCAAATGGGCTTACTATGGGTGCTTCATTTGTGGTTTATAAAATGGGCTTACTATGAGTGCTCCATTTGTGGTTTATCAAATGGGCTTACTATGAGTGCTTCATTTGTGGTTTATCAAATGGGCTTACTATGGGTGCTTCATTTGAAAACTAAATGGGCTGACTATAAGTGCTTCATTTGTGGTTTATCAAATGGGCTTACTATGGGTGCTTCATTTGAAAACTAAATGGGCTTACTATGAGTGCTTCATTTGTTGTTTATCAAATGGGCTTACTATGAGTGCTTCATTTGTGGTTTATCAAATGGGCTTAATAAGGGTGCTTCTTTTGAAAAATAAATGGGCTTATTATGGGTGCTTCATTTGTAATTTATCAAATGGGCTTACTATGGGTGCTTCATTTGTAATTTATCAAATGGGCTTACTATGGGTGCTTCATTTGAAAACTAAATGGGCTTACTATGAGTGCTTCATTTGTGGTTTATCAAATGGGCTTACTATGGCTGCTTCATTTGTGGTTTATCAAATGGGCTTACTATGGGTGCTTCATTTGTAATTTATCAAATGGGCTTACTATGGGTGCTTCATTTGAAAACTAAATGGGCTTACTATGAGTGCTTCATTTGTGGTTTATCAAATGGGCTTAATATGGGTGCTTCTTTTGAAAAATAAATGGGCTTACTATGGGTGCTTCATTTGTTGTTTATCAAATGGGCTTACTATGAGTGCTTCATTTGTGGTTTATCAAATGGGCTTAATATGGGTGCTTCTTTTGAAAAATTAACGTACTTACTATGAGTGTTTCATTTGTGGTTTATCAAATGGGCTTACTATGGGTGCTTTATTTGTGGTTTATCAAATGGGCTTACTATGGGTGCTTCATTTGAAAACTAAATGGGCTTACTATGAGTGCTTCATTTGTGGTTTATTAAATGGGCTTACTATGGGTGCTTCATTTGAAAACTAAATGGGCTTACTATAATATTTTTTTTAATCGAAATAAATTTGTCAAATACTAACTTCACCGAAAACCGAACAGAATAAGAAACCGTTTCACAAAATGAGCAGAACATCTCCTACATGTTTCTGGTGTTAGGGTACCTAATGTAGTAAGCTTATATAAATGAATTTAGTTTTTAAAAGTTAGTTAAAATTAGAGCAATTATATTATAAACAAGTTTTATCGGTAATCACTGTGCCGCGGGTAACACCGCGGGTCGCAGCTAGTAGTTACATAAAATAAATAAATAAGCCATAGAAATAATAAAATGATTTCGAACCTTTCTACGCGGTCATTATATTATGACCACATGATTGAAGACACGAAGAGATTTATCCCGCCTTCTATGTTTAGTTTGCTATCATCTACGGGCGCATCATCGCTTAAGATCGAGCGAGATCGTGGTCAAAGAATAATAGGAACTATAAAGCGCTTGTACTTTTTTAGGGTTCCGTACCTCAAAAGGAAAAAACGGAACCCTTATAGGATCACTTTGTTGTCCGTCCGTCTGTCTGTCTGTCTGTCAAGACCCTTTTTCTCTGAAACGCGTGGAGGTAATAAGCTGAAATTTATAGGAAATACTAAAGTCTATTGCCTCTTAGAGCTGTGAAAATTTCAAACTTCTAGGCCAACGCAATCAAAAGATATAGTCGAATATGTCGCAAATTTCAGCAAATTTTCGACATTACCAAATAAATCAAAACCTACGGGGCACTTCCCGTGAACTCAGAATCTTGAAATTTGGCACGAAGTAATTCCTTAGAGCACAGATAAAGGAAAAATTGCGAAAACCAAAATTTTTTTTTGCATCATATGAAAAAAATATTTTGAATAATTTTATACCTACTACCCTTTTTCTCATGAACGCGTAAACGTATTTAATTGAAATTCATATCAAATACTCAAATCTATAATACCTTTAAACTGTAATAAAATCAAACCTCTATCTCAACGCATTCAAAAGAAACAGCAATTTTAGCCCAAATTTTAAACACGTAACTACTCTCAAAAAACCAAAACCTACAGGGTACTTGCCGTGAACGTAGAATCTTGAAATTTGGTAAAAAGCAATTCCTTAGAGCACAGATAAAGGGAAAATTCCGAAAATTGTACATTTTTAGTTACATCATATAAAAAAATATTTTTAATAATTTCATACTTACTACCTTATTTCTCATGAACGCGTGCAGGTATTAAACTGAAATTCATATCAAATACTAAGGCTTATAATACCTTTAAACTGTAATAAAATCAAACCTCTATCTCAACGCATTCAAAAGAAACAGCAATTTTAGCCGAAATTTTAAACACGTAACTACTCTCAAAAAACCAAAACCTACAGGGTACTTGCCGTGAACGTAGAATCTTGAAATTTGGTAAGAAGCAATTCCTTAGAGCACAGATAAAGGGAAAATTCCGAAAATTGTACATTTTTAGTTACATCATATAAAAAAAAATTTTTAATAATTTCATACTTACTACCTTATTTCTCATGAACGCGTGCAGGTATTAAACTGAAATTCATATCAAATACTAAGGTCTATAATACCTTTAAACTGTAATAAAATCAAACCTCTATCTCAACACATTCAAAAGAAACAGCAATTTTAGCTGTATTTTTTAACTCGCGACTACTCTCAAGGGAATCAAAACCTACAGGGTACTTGCCGTTAACTCAGAATCTTGAAATTTGGTTCGCAGCAACGTCTTAAATCACAGGCACAGGAAAAATTGCGAAAACTGTAAATTTTTAGTTACATCATATAAAAAAATATTTTTAATAATTTTGTATTTATTATCCCTTTCCTCAAGAACGCGTACAGGTATTAAATTGAAATTCATACCAAATACTCAGCTTTATAATAACTTTAAGCTGTAAAAAAATCAAACATCTATGTCAACGAAATCAAAAGAAAAAGCGATTTTAGCAGCATATTTTCAAACTCGCAAGTACTCGCAAAGGAATCAAAACCTACAGTATATAATATTATACCCACTTTTCCTTAGGGTTCCGTAGAATGTCGTAGGTTTATACGGAACCCTCGGTGCTCGAGTCCTACTCGTACTTGACCGTTTTATTGTCATTGTCATTGCGTGCGCAATAAAGTGTTAAATTAAAAAAAAACCCTTTGTAGCGAAGTCTATTCAACTGGAACGAGTCGGCGAATCGCCATTTGAAAAAATCTTCTTTTGAACATTATACTAGTTTAAAAAGGAACAAAATTATTATCATTTGCTTAAGCTTACCATATAAACGACCGGATAATATCCACGATTGATCTAATTAGTCAGAGTATAAATGTGGTCTAATATGCACTGTAGATAGAGGTAAAGTCATAGACGAGAGAACCAAAATAGACCCGCTTTTGTAATTTTCTGCGTGAAAACGAAATGGCCAAAACAGGGCGGGGTGCAGGGAGCGGTTGGCTAGTTTTGATGGGCGCGTTCAAAGAAACTATTCGGTTTAAAAAAAATACATGGGCTATTTTTGTTTGGATCGTTCAAAGTAAAAAAAAACAACTCTCACTCTTTGGTTCCGAAACATTTGACATAATGTGTTATGCAGTGTCAATGCGTATAGTCGGCGACAGACTGCCTCCGGTAATGCGGAGTCTATGGTAGAGTCCTATATGGGTATAGTTTACTTTGTATATTGACATTTCAACAGGTGATATAAAGGAGTAAGATAGTGTTAACGACCATTCAGTTCTAGCCTTGCGACAATTATTGCTTATCGAAGTACAATCAGACAAACAATTTTATATTACCTAGTTTTTTTTAATTATTTAGAAATGTGCTATAAAAGACAGTGTAATATAATGTAGTGAGACACATTTAGAAATGAAGAAGAAAAAGTATTTTCTTTTTAATTATTATTTTTCAAACTTTCAACATGATTCATCAATCCAAATTCTTCCATCGTGGCGATGATTTCAAATTATGAAACAAGCTTTATATAGCAGTTCAAATACTCCACATCTATGGTTTTCCTACTAAAGCCTTGCTTTCTGAAGAGGTTATTTTAACTATTACAATTTGAATCCCACAAAAAAGCAGAATTTAAATAGCACTTTTAATTTCCATTCATAAGTTCTAAATATATTTGTCATAATATAACAGTACTCGAACACGTTAGATTTCATTTGGTAGTAGATAGTAGTACGAGTACATAAATAAGGTTTTAGTATCACACGCTGCAATCAGTCAAGGGGACTTGATTGTAAATTGGTTTTTTATTTGCCTGCACCTATTAGATCGTTAGTTTTCTGTTGATAAGACTAGATCTAGATATCTAGTTAACCTTTACTTGTAATGTGTAAATACGGATGGAATGCGCCTCATTATTCGTAATGTATCGTTGGTCAATTTGTCCTGGACTGGTGCAGGTTTTTTTATCTGTTAGCTTATCTGTAGCCTTTGACGACAATTTCACCTGATCTTAAGCAATAAATCGTAGCCCAACCTAGCTTTAAATTAATTATATTCTTTAATTTTACAGTTTTTTAATTAGTTGTGCATATTTTATTCTTAATAGGTTTTAATTTTACTACACCTGATGAAAGGACTGGATGCAAAGCTCTGCCGATTCCCAGTCCTCCGTCACAAAACCGATGCGGGAGTGCCGCCGGGTTGTTTTAGTGGGTATATCTATGCAGTCGATCTGCACGGGGAGTCCCACACAACCCTCCCATACCCCCGTATGAGAGGGTATGCGTAATGCATTTTTTCACGGCGAAAACAAACACCTGATGAAAAGCTCTAATGTGGTATTAAACTTCTCTAAAATATACCTATCCAATCGTGAGTTCAAGACGATAGGGCAGGCTGTATAAGCCATGGTACGAGTGAATGTCGCAAAACCACTTAGAATTATCTCATGATAACAGAAGTAGTAGTAACAACAGGAGTACTAACAATGAAATTGGGTATAGAATATAAAATGTACTTTCTCATTTCTCTTCGTACTATAATTAGGCAAGTAATTACACAGATATGCAATCTTATAACACGAGCTAGAAGAAACTCTCTTGGCTGCAAGAATGGGCGTATCGAGCCAAGACTCGTTTTGATGTTGAAAATCTCGTCGAACATATTGATACTAATTCGATGCCAAGAATTGCACGGACGGAATAATTAGAATTCTTCAAATTAATTAGCAACAGAATTTGGCTTCAAAAGGCAGAAACATTTGGCTTGAAAAGGCAGAGAATAATAAAGGTAGTTGGTATTGAAATCTCACAAAAGGTCTAGGAACGCAAGTGATGAATGTAGGCCAGTAGCTTGTAGATTATGTTGGTGAAGTCGACAAATGAAATTATAGCATGGATGCAATATGTATAAAACTACAAATGTAATGTAGTAACTTTAAAGCATGATAATAAATAAACGTGGCGTAAATGTAATTGCAGTTAACTACAATCTGATGGCTTCGGAGAAAAATTTAAGAACTTAATTTAAAAGGGTGGAGCGGAGTAAATAAAATATAAAATCGACTAGTGATTTAAATGTAATTCGAGGTAATACCTGTTATTCTTGACACGGGACAATGAAATTAAAATTAATAAAGGGTCATCGACAGGAAATGAGCAACATATTTCTAAAACTACATCACTGGCCGAATTTTAATGAAATGTCACTTTAGCTAAGTTACGAGTTGCAAACAGATTCAAAGAATCATAATATTACTCATAGTATGGGTGCAGCCTTTTATTTTCATCGTATACTATCCACTGTTAATATGAGATCATAAAACGAACATTTTTGTCAAGTCGTTCTCGTTGATGAAATTCTGTGTGTTGATTTTGAGTCGTCTTTTCATTTTTAGTACTTTTTGTGTGCCTTTTTTTATGAAAGACCAACAGCTGTCATGTTTTGTATTGATTTTAATTAAACTTGTCCATCATAATTTCAATGCAATCGCAGAATAATTGGTTCAACTCAACGACTAATTTAAACAGGACAAGTCACCAACAGTCGGCATTTCGCAGAACCCATATCAAGAACATTTATCACAGTATATGCTATAATTTATATATTTTTTTGTTAATTTCACTGACAATTGATGGACCAATTAAACGTACGAAAATGTTCCGTTTTTATTAGCCACGCAGATAAGAAGGCAATTATTCACAATAAAAGGGGAGTAATAAAAAAGTGCAATTTGGTAATCTAAAGATTTATACAGCGCCGATGGAGTATTTTTTGTTCGAAATGAGGTAATAATAATTGACTGTAAAAGAAACTTTACAATCTTGCCATGTGAGACTAAAGTCTATAGTTTTAAGAACGTTGAAAAATAAACAAAAATTTAACAATTTGATCACAATGAATAACAATCATATTAATGCATGTAAACCGCTTCAGGCGAAGAAGGCGTACCAGTAGTTCAACCATAAGGGCTAAATAAATAACTAATGAACTCTAGTTTTCTAACGAATAAATTATATAACCATCTAATGAGCTAGGTGGTGAATAGCGGATGATAGGTGCGGGGGCGCCTACATCCGCATTGCACATTTACCACCACCGTCGGCGGGAACGGCCGAGCACTCGGGACCGTTCCCGGGCCCCTCCCTGTTGAGAGGGGCGTGAAGGGCCCGCCTTTGTAAAGGCGGGCGGTCGTCGATGGGGGACTGGATGCTAAGGCTCTGCCGATTCCCAGTCCTCCGTCACAAAGACGATGCGGGAGTGCCGCCGGGTTGTTTTAGTGGGTATACCCGTGCAGTAGCTCTGCATGGGGAGTCCCACATAACCCTCCCATACCCCCGTATGGAGGGTATGCGTAATGCATTTTTTCCCGGCGAGAACAAAAAAAAAAATCTAATGAGCTAATGCTGCCAGTTCCAGAGCCAAAACTGTTTGGGGCACCTACATATATTATCTGTAAATTGATGGCCATTTGGCCGATTCGTGGATAGTATACACAAGTATTTTAAATTGCTGTATCATTAGATTCTAAGTAGCTGTAGAATTAACCATATTCTCAATAAAGCATTTGCCAAAAAACCCTAGTTTGCTTTTAGTCATATATTAAATTTAGCCGCAATTTCAAACGAATTGATAAACAAAATTAAAATAAAATGCATCGTGAAGCATGTATTGCAACTAAATCGAGAATAACCTGTCCTAAACTAGTAACGGCTCCTTTGTATCGGAGAATTGGAACTAGTTTGATAAACATGCATTAATAATGACATCGTGTGATGCAAATACTTCTACTGAAATTGAAACATGTGACACTAAATGATTTCTATTTGAATATACATTAATATTTAGTAATCTCATGCAGCGAACTAACAATTGGCTATTTTTATTTCGTTTTCGTTTTTTCGTTTACCTTGGATTTTACAAATATTATATATCCTGCTACGCTGCTGTCTGTCATTTTAATCTCTTTTGAGACTCCCAAACACATTATTTCGACTCTATCAAATTTGTAGATTTATCGATTACTAGTTTCATAGATTCTAAGTGGGAATCGTGAATTCCACGTCAACCCACCATTCATAAAGTCCCGTGCGTATACCTATGGGTAGTGGTCCACCATATCAGAATGTAGACTTGAGGAAGGACTTTGTAACTGCTAAGTCATGAGTTTGGATATTATGTTCAAAGTCATGACCTGTAAAGTGATCCATTAATTTATTAATTAAAAACATCACTATCGAAAACGTGATCATATTGGTTACCGTTGTTATCATCTTGTAATTAGTGTCCGGTTATTCTACCGTTTCACTCTCGTTCTTTCATAATAATTTATTGACTTTATTGATATGAATCAACGACTAAGATATTCATTACAAAATATTCCAGTTCTATTTGTTATCTTGTTTATGATTGTAAGTGCAACCTTTGAATTTGTTACTCGTTGAATCAATAACTTTATATTTTTATTGCGTGCTTCTATAGTCAGGTCGTAAGCTTTTTTATTCTTGACTTACTAACGCTACTGGCTGAACCATTAGTGTATTTTGACTGGACCGATGTTTACTTTAGTTTGATTAAATATTTTAATAATTTGATGGTTTTCCGGGCACAGGTAGATATAGATGTAGGTGATACGAAGTTCACCAGGTCCTTTGGTAGTAATTATGTATAGATACAAAAGTCTATATCATATAAATTCAACAATAAATTGAAAGTTATTTGCATGTTCATGGCTCATTGTACAACTGTTATAAACAAGTCCACACAACATCAAAAAGGTGCCGCAACATTGTTATTAATACATGTATTATGTCAATATTAACATACAAACGTCAATTAGTCGACTTTAAACTCAAATTCATTAATCGCCAACCTAATTTAGCCACAATTAGCAATTAAACATCTGCAATAAACGCTTAATAATGCAGATATCCTTACGTTTTCATTAATTTACGGCCATGATGTCCTTCCTTTGGCAGTGCCTTTATGCTGCAGTTAAAGTTCTGTGCAATTTATTGAGAATTGTGTTTATCTGTAAATTCTACTCAAAGAAATATGGGTAACAATAAAGTACTGCCAAAAATTACGTAAGCATTGTGTGTTATGATATCTTCAGCTACTTGGTATGCAATGAAGAGTTATTCTATTTTGTCTTCGAAGTTACAAATATTCAAAATTCACATACAAGTATGTAAGGTACATTTTTTCGAATAGCATTTGTCGACCGTCTGGATTATGGTTATGGTGGATTAAGTTAATTGCAGCCCTATCCTAAAATCCCTCCTTTTTAATAATGGAATAATGCATAACGCATCGTTACCCTGCACCGGGAGCGCAGGGCGGTATGTGGGACTCCCCGGCGGAAGATGGGCGGCGGGGATACTCACAAAAAAACCTGGGGTCGTTCCTGCGGGACGCCATAGTCCCAGGGCAGCGGGTACGCCGCAGCACTCTTCCCGACTTATCTGAACATCGTGCTGGACACGGTCGTAATTACCGTTTGGCGACATGTTTTGTCCAGTGGCTGGTGCTTGGCCAGCCACAAGGCTTAGTATTACTTGTTGGCGAAACTAAATGGTAAATAAGAACTTAATATTCAAATGATCTTCTTATTTCTTACACAAATCCGCTTAGCGGTTGTTATGATAAGTCGAATTATTATTGTTATTTAATATCTCTGCAGAAGTCCTTTAGCCAATCGTAATATATTAAGCATTATGATAAACTAGCTGCGCCCAGCTGTTTTACCCGCTGTATTGTAGCCTATGTGTTAAACCAGAGTCTAAGCTATCTCTATACCAAATATCAGCTCAATCAGTCCAGCCGTTTAGGCGTGAAAGAGTAATAAACATACAACCAGATATCCAGACATCCATACATTCTTGCAAACATTCACGCTTATAATAATATTAGTAAGTTAAGTACTTCTGTATGTCTGGCCGATACTTGAACAATGCAATATGCAAAAGATAACACAGCCCTTGAATCACTTGACACACATTGAGGAGAAACTTCAGACGGTGTATTTGAAAAAATAAAAGCAAAAGGACGAAACATTTAAGGACGAAGTTTTCGTAATAGCACCTAAAATGAGCAAAGAAAGATAAAAGGGAATTGTGTATTGTGTAAGAACAAATTTGCAGTTTTTAGTGTGTCATTCAGGTATAACAGTCATGGAGTCTTTACTAAGGAATGCTTTGTAAACCTTTAATATTATGTTTATTTTAGGTTTTTTTTAACGTGGCAAATGCTCTTATTGAGAAAAACAAACTAACAATACTACAGTTACAGTAGTAAAGAACACTTTTATTAACCACAGATCGGCCACAATTAGGTATGGATGTACTAAGTACAACGTTAATGCATAATAAGAGATAAGAAAGAAATTTTCGCGAAGAAGTGAATATATAAATTATGCTGAAATTGCACTTGTCAAATAAATAAAATGATCCTGATATCTAGGGCCTAGGGAAACGACAGAAAATTTAAAAGTGATCAAACTACGAATTTTTGAAGAATAATTTTAATTATTAGTGCACTTTAGTAACAGAACCATGACTTTTTGTTAAATTTCGCTAATATTACCATAGGTATTACAGGGAAATATTTTAATAATCACTAAAATTACTAAGTTAATTTGGACTTTTTTTGGGTTTTACCAAAACACTAAAACAATGGATGATTTTGCGATTCTTGGAATGGTTGGTCGAATTTGATGTTAGTTTTATACACGTTAACTATGGTTCACTAATTTTATGGTACTCTGTTTTGTAAATTAAAAGTACTTAGATGAAATAAAGTTTAAATTGAGATATTATCAAAACAGGAGCTAAAACATCTATTATGTACAAAACGACTGAGATGTTATTCAAACAATAGCATACTTCTTGGAATAGCCTCGCAGCTTCAAAACTTACTCAGTTGAGAATTTTACGATATTGGTCAAACTAGTCATCAAAATATATAAAAGGAAAGAGTGACTGATTGACTGACTATCAACGCACAGCCCAAACCGCTGAACGGATCGGGTTGAAATTTGGGACTTAGGTTTTATGACGTAAACTTCTGCTTATAAAGGATTTTTGCCCGCGGGCTGCGAGTATATACTAGTTATAACATAATTGAATAAATCTGTAGCTATTTGACTAAGAATAAAAAATTATAATATCAATAAAGAAAAGCTTCTTGAAAAAAACACATTAGAAAATAAAAGAACAGATAATCAAGGCCTCGCTTAGATAACAGATCAGTTTTGTATTATAATAAACGCATAACTTGACAACAAAATGCCACCTCATAAAGATTAAATCCGATAACTGGTTATTTACTCGACACCTCACATGAATTTATTATCTTTAGCGGTGTTTCCCATAAATTCAACTTAAATACAACCTGCTCCAATAAATTGGACTTACATCATTCAAGAAAAGGTGTTAATTAATGTAACAATACTACTCAGTAATTGTTAGTTCAAAGAATAACCTTATAAGGATTTGCAAAAACCTTAAATATTCGGACAGCATTTAAAAAACACCTCATACTAAATCTACATGCCATTGACATGTAAGACAAATAAATTGTGGTGCAAGTAGAAGACATAAATAGCAATTCCACTGATTAAGCAATTTTGCTTTCAGACATAAAGCAGAATGTAACACAGTAATGAGAATTTACATACAACGAACTATCTGTAAATGACTTGATTAATGCTGGAACGCGAAACGAACACCGGGTATGCAAACAGTGGAAACAGCAAAAAGGTAAAAAGATTTCACACTTTTGTAAGAACGTGATCGTAACACCGACTGAAGGGCCGACTATGTTAAAACGAGATTTCTCTCATTGCCAAGTTGGGATTTCAACAAGTGCGAGAGCTTCCAACTCACTGCGTTTATTCGCTTCATTTGTCATACATTCAAGTCTTTAATTTGTCTTACGAAATCGTATATCCTAACAATTACAGTGTTTAAATCTCTGACAAATGATACTGCAGTAAAAGACTTTTAATTGGGTTGGTGTGAATCGATCATTACATCGGCTTCTCTTTTATGCAATTTATCTTTTGCAATTTCACGTTAATTTTGGCACCTATACAGAAAATTACGTGTGCACTTCTATTTTATTTATGGGTAAGCTTCTAATTTATTATAAACTTCCATGTTCAGATATCATATATATGTCAGACCTTGTGAATTTATCAACATTGGCCCTATCTACATATGGAGCTACCACCAATCTGCATGAGATTATTTTGAAAGGGTCTGATACAGTGACATAATTCAACGTCCATTATACCGTTAGTGCGCAAATGTCATGTGTGAGATAAAATAATACATTGAAACTATTATTTCCAACAGAGGTTTATTCAAAACTAAGAACACTAATGCTTAAATGGAAATTTCATCATTAAGATTAGTCAGATCTTTTTGTATGATATGATTGCCTGTCTGCAGTACGTAAGTTACTATCAGTTTTACTATATCTTTAGACTATCAAATCTGTTGATCAGAACCAGTTATTAGTAAATACGTAGCAGTAGTATATGAGTACGATTTTAAGCTGTTCCGATTTTTATTAACCATTAATCACTTCATTGATAAGCACATTGTACAGAGTAATGTTTTATATTATGTAATATGAATCACTACCTGACCACAACAACAAATTAGCTCATTTTATGTTGTTTTACATCAGACGAAAACAAGCCGAATTTCGATCGTGATGAGCATATAATACGAGCGAATAATTTAGTACTATTAAGAACAAGAGGCTGCGACAGAGATTTAAATGTACCAATGAGAGTCATTATATTATGTAAACCACGACTGTTACATTAACCTGACACTGATTTATGTGTTAAGGACGAGTGAACTGTTTATTAAAAGCATCAAATAAGGTAATCGAGACACAAACGAAATTGAGGATGATTTTGCAAAACATAAACGGAGTAAATATCCTAATTTCAATGCGGACATTGCTATGGAGCATTAGAATACATATTAGGTTAAGGTCAAGTATACTGCTATAAAAAACATTAAATGTGATAACACTGAGATACTTAAACACCAAATTGAGGATGCTTTTACGAGTATACACCATAAAGCGGCAAAACGTCCTAATTTCAATGGTGACATTGCCGGGGTACGTTTGGAGCATAAACGCGTGATGGTAAGTAACGATAAGGACAATCACGAAGGTTATCTTATCGCCTTGAACCGTCACTTTTTTGAGTTTATTTTTCAGCTGGTAATAAATGGAATGAGGAACCCGTAGAATTTAACATCAAGATCTACGATGCTGACTACGTAGTTTAATGTCGTGGAGACAAATTTAAATATAAAGTAGTTTCAATGCATAGTGATAAAATAAGGGTATAAAATAAACTTGTACTCATTAACTTAAAATATAAAACAAATATTGCAGTCAAGCTCGTTAAAGCGTCAAGCAAATTACAGACAGTTATAGCTAATTAAAAGATTTAAAAAGGTAAAAGAATAAAGCTTATTATTATAATTACCCTTACAGATTGTAGTAAATATTATGAGTAATTTTATAAATACTAAAGAAATACTCAAGTTTTTAATGAGAAGAAAGAAATGTAACCAGCGGATGTAAAAAAAAAAAATATTGGAAGGATCTTAACAGATTAGGTATCCTTTCCTTCATGACACCTTTGAATTTTAATGTACGGTTTAAAATTCATGTCGCAGGTGTATTTAAAGGTATTGAAAATCGTTTTGAGACATTGACAGGTGAAATAGTTACTGATAGCATACTAAATAGTGTTTGTGAACGGGAATCGATGATGAATGACGAATGAGTGTCGAAAACTATTCCTAATAAAATTACATTATGATGAATTGCTTTTGCTAGGAATCCAAGATAGTTCTTTTTTTATGTAATAGGTGACAAACAAGCAGACGGGCCACCTGAGGGCCTATTGGCTAATTCTCACCCACTACGATTTATGACAACTTCAATGTACATTGCTCCTTTTGTTATTTTATTCATATCAATAAGGAGGTTTAAGCGAGTAATGTACGCAATTTTGTCTATGGATTCTAGTGTTTTACATGTCGTTTCCCGATAGCCAATAGGCCCTCAGATGGTAAGTGGCTACCGTCGCCTATGGATACCAATAATACCAGGGGTACCGCTGGTACGTTGCTTACCTTTCAAGACTCTGTTCACTTGCCTTTTGAAGATGTTGAAGCTTAACGGAAATACCGCAGGCTTAAAGGTAGAACGATATAATATGTATTTCATGTCTTTTATATGCAAATAAATCAATGTTTGCATATATATCACATACTTATATTTCAACAGCTTTCATTCAAAATACGAGTTAAAATCTAATTCAGACAAATAGTAAAATTCCAACTTTTTTAACAATATTTCATTTTAAATTGCTTTTTATTTTATTTATTGGACTCATAATATTGTTATTTTAACTATCACATAAATTATTAGCGTACCTAATAATTTATCACTTCTTGCTGTAATGACGTTGACTATTATTAGTAATTATTTTATCCATAATTGGAATCTTTTCTTGGTAGTTCTTTAACGTCATATCTTCAATAAATATCAATAGCTATAACTCTAAAAATAAGACAAAACTGTGTAAGATTTGGTGGAATTTACGCTGAGATAAATCAAGCACTAAAATAATTCTGGCGGAGAACATTTTGTTCGTGTTATCAAAGAAAAGATAAAAACAGATTAAATTTGCATCAGAGATCTTATAAAATAAATATTGTGTCAACATTTTCTATTTTTGTACAAATCCTTTTATACGATGAATGTGATGTTATTTTAATAATATTATTAGTATGTTTGTGTCGTTATTATTATACTTCATAACTATAATTTTTTTTACGGAATGATTTGATATTTTTTATGTCATAGAGATAAACTACTCGTAATTATCTCAAAATTTCATGTCTGTTCTTTTCTTTTCTAATTGTAAGCACCCTTCAGCACATAGTCATTAGTTATGATAATGAGTCAGTTCTTGGTTGAAAGGTGTGCCTAATTTCAGACATATAATTTTATTAGGTGCGGAGTCGTGAACTGATTCTAAACATCGGTATTAATTTGATTTATAGTTTCACTAATAAGCAATCTAATAAGCTTCACAGTAGCCTTGGGGTTAATCGATCTGGCAAACAAGTTTATAGATTTTTTTCTTTCCTGTAATGTATTATATAAACAAATTTACTAGCATAGTTGAATTTGGCACTTCCTCTAGCATGTACGAGGGTATTTATTATAATAGTGTGTAATTTAGTCGCAATCGTTTTAATTTTGTTGAAGACCTTCTCAGAAATCATTGGAATAATATATGAGTATTATGCATGTTTATTATTAGTTTTATGTTAGAGGTACTTGTATTTGATGTTTTTATTATTATTTTTGTTAATTTAAGCTGAATTATTATTAGTTTTATCCTCTTATATAGTTCATTCAGAATCACGATTCATCGCAGTCTCTTAAAATATGACCTATTATGTCGTATTTGGTATATTTATCAATAGTAATTTGTTATTTGAGCTGCGACTTGTGAATATGTTTCGGAATATGTTGATCACGAGTTTTTTATTACCGCATGATCTTCACTGTCAATGATCTTGACTATTGTGATTATTATTTGCATTATATATTATTATGTAGTCAGTCAGTCATACAATGACTGACTGACTACATAATAATATATACTGTGTAGATTTCCACGTTATCATTTTGTTTTCATCATTGTGATAAATTTAATTTTTATCGAATAAATAATTGGTATTTTACAAACTAATTCAGTATGTAAACAAGGTGACTGTTATCATAATGTGATTAATTTATTAATGTTTTTATAAATTTGGTATGTGGAAGAAGAATTTCTAAGAACTGTTGTGTTTTAATTGAAGTTTATGATATTATTATGTCGCTCTTTAACACGGGCTAAGCCCGGGCCTTTTTATAGGCGTACACGGAGACAAAAAGTCCAACGCGCAGAGGCCCTTTTGAGCTTTTAATATAAATGTAATGGGTGACACTTATTGGAGTCTGTCTGTGAGTCCATCCTTAGAAAATGGGCTCAAAGGCAGTCTCCGCCAAGTGACAGGACTATTGCTAAGTAATGGAAACTACTTGACCTAGGCTATGGATGTGTATTCTAAATGGATGGTTAATGAGGCTATTGCTAGGACTACGGCACCTGCCACTTCCGTCCCATTAGGAAATATATAGGCAGGTGATGACTCGCCACTCACTAAACGGGCCCCCATAAAGGCCGGCATTACATAGCCGACGAGAAGGGCAACGTTGGTGCAAGTGGCTGGAGGGGGAGAGGTGTCCCTGGACTTTAAACACGTAGGCCAACTCGCCACTTATGCTTCACATCCTCCCTCCGAGCGAAAAGCTCTCGCGACTCCACTCTGGCCGGCCAATCAAGGCAAGCACAGAGGTGGGGGACTGTTCCTCGTCAGTGTTCACTCCGACCGGCCGGTGAAGGCAAGCCGGAGATGAGGAACAGAATCCTCCCCCGGGAGCACTCGGGTCCGTGGGGTCGCTACTCCCCAACAGCTCGCCATAAGCTGCCCTGCGGTGTATATTATTATTATTATTATAAAGTCTTCGTTTATTGCTATGATATTGTCCACAATTACAAGTGTAACTTACATAATACATGTATTGATAACAAAACTGTGTTTCTGTTTTAAGTAGCTACCAGTATTATAGTTGACAAGTCGCACATCCGTTTTATAATGATACGGATCGATCGGCTACTGTGTTCTTATCTGTAAGTATATTTAATGTTGCAGCTATCCAGTTTTAAAGATCTCTTACGTCAGTTGCGAGTTCATGCCTGTCTGACGTACCTGCGTATTATTTTAAATACAGCTTCGCCGCAACAGGTGTACTTTTCACCCATTAATTTGCCGTCTGTCCGTCTGCAGTCGTTATTGCTTCGGCTTGGCGTTTAGTATTTCCTAACAACTACAGCCAAAGATGTTTATATCTACGTCAAGGGCTTACGTGTGCTAAAATATTAAAGTAATGTGTTTGTTTATCTAGATAATAAATGGTACTCACGTGTCGCTTTTGTCGTATGTCGGGAAGGTTTGATGGGCGAGATCCTGTAGAGAGGAGCTCGTCTGAGGCTCGGCAGAGATACCCTGGGCTCTCTGCTTCCTCGGGCCGCGCGAGCCCCTTGCATACTGCTGGTACGGGAACACGCTCTGCAGCTTGTCCAGCTGTGAGCGCAATTCCAGCATTTCCTGATCCCGCTGTTTCAACAGCGCCTCCAACTCCCTAATCCTCTCTATTAGAGGCTGCATGTCGTTTGCTATCGTCGCGTTAGCAACACAATTTTCCGAATCGGCATTCATCGCGGTAGGAGTCCCCATTATCCCATTTAACTCTGTCTCTCTATACGTTTCGTCTAACGCGCGTCTGTCACCGTTGACAGTGGGCGCCACGGTAAGTGCACCTCCACCTGTATTCACTAAGGCCCTCGGCTCATCGTCACCAGCTGTGCGCTGTGACGATCCAAAGCAGAGGGTGTCGAAGCACACGCGCATTCACTCAGTTGAGTAGCACTTGATGGAATCACTGGGATTTCACTAGAGTGTGTTCACTGTGTTTATGTTCACTTGCACTATAGTTGTTGTGTCGGGGTACGAGTCAGGAAGTGTGTGGGAGAATGCGTGCGGCGCGGGCGCAGACGACCGGTGTAGTGTGGAGCGCGCCGCAGCTTTGTCGCCGTCGGCTCGGCGCTCAGCCCCGCGTCTCTCGACGCCGCCCTGTAATTTATAATTTACTAATTAATTAATTTGGAAAATATTATTCTCCTGATTCGACCTACTAACGTACATAGGTATGCAAATAACCTATATACCACAATAAATTATCAATAGTTAATGATCCTGTTTAGAGACTGATTTTTGATGTCACAGATTTAAAGAGCAAATTTTGTTGATGACAGGATTTGAAAAGTCAAATAATGAAACCTGTTAGCTGATATTATTAGCAACGATGCCACCGGTTTAGAAAATTTTCCCGAACCGGATTTAATTGACGTCGTTTATCAAATAAGTACAAGATGTTTATTATTCTGAAGTGATTTTACTATTGACTGGTATCTTACACGTGAAGGTAAGAGAGGTTAACGTTACGATAAATAAACTATATCTGTCTTAAATCCAGAAAAGATCAACGGGTCACCTGATTCGTCAGTGATAACTACCACATGACCGGATATCTTATCTAATCAAACAGGTATACTCTCAATTTCTTAAAAAAAACTCAATTCATAAGCATTCAAACTAAAAATGTTCTTTTATCACAAAATCTCGTGGTTAACAACCTATTCTAGCAACTCACGGTAATTTTCCGATAGAAAATGTCACGGAATCTCTAAGCTAAAATTAGTCGACCTTAATTTTTTTATTTGAGTTCGAAGAATCCGGAATTGAGAAACGGAAATAGAATCAATGAATTAAAAAAATAAATTGCAGACGCCTTTAATAATGTTTTATTGTCCGTTATTAATATCAAAGATGTGTTAGATTTTAAACCTTATTTTATTAGTACGAAAATTGGCGATAATTCTTAGATCTCTGTCATTAAAAGAAGCGTTAATCTAAAAGAAAAACGTGACCGAGTGACTGTTTGACTGACCTAACAACTCGCAGCTCAAACCGCTGAACGGATTAAGTTTAAAGATAAAAGTTATTGCTACGCTACGAAGACTAAATATTAAGAATAACAAAATCTAAATGTTAATGCTAAGAATAAATGTTTCAATGCGGGCTAAGCCACGAACGTAAACTATGAAGTACAGTTTTAGCAAAAATTAAAAAATTCTCCAATTGGTTAAGTCATTTAGGCGTGAAGAGTAAAAAACACTTAGGTACAAACTTTTTTTATACAACGAAGTAAGAAGACAAGCAAGACGCTCTCCTGATTTCAGGAGTCCTGATGGTAAGAGAGAACGCTGCCCATAATTAGTACAATGCTACCCAGGATTTTACAAAGGTAAAGATATGGTTGCACTGCGGTAACGCTTTTTACTTAAGAGTCATAAGATGTTAAGACTCTTCAGCCCAGTAATTTCATTAGCTACAGTGCCCTCCTACCGAAGCACAGTCATGTTTGCACATCACTGCTCAGGCGATAGAGTAACTGGCACTGTTGGGGTACCCACCTAGTCGACCTCCACTAACATTAAACTAACATTTAATAATAATATCAGTGTGATCTATAATGCAGAGTTCGATTTTTCCATCACTACTATCTCCAATCAAGCTCATAACATATCCATTGAATAGTTTCTCAATAATGCTAGAGTTACAGCTCGTACTTATTATTTTATTAGTAGTAAACAGGTTTAGTGAAGTTGGCACTAATTATAATTTCGCTGATAATGGCACCATTGACACATAAAATGGCTCGTTTGAAATATCAACGTGTTTACATTGATGACGTCAAACGTTTTCCACTTGAAAGTAAAATATCTTGAGATAATGTTAGGTTTAAGTCATCCTATTATGGGTTAGATATCAATCTCGCTTAGCACTTGAAAATAAATAACAAAAGAGAAGGAGTATAAGGCGATTTTCACACTGCCCCGCATGATGCAGCGTAGCGCGTGGATGCGTGTTCTTCCGTTGCTTGTAAGTATCTCCGTTTGTATGGAAAACACGCACAGTCTAACACACTGAAAATGCATCCACGCGCGTTCATGCGGATCACGCGCATACACGCGGAGAAACATGCACCCCCGCGCGTAGGTGCGGGGCGAGACGCAAGGTATGGCACACCGAATCCCAGCCAAATCCAGTTTTGATTGAAGAAATGAGAGCCGCCGTGCGTGAATCTACAAAACGCACCTACGCGCGTGAGTGCGCAAAAAACCCGCACGATGATGCAGATCTGCACTCCCGTAGGAACGCGCGTAGGTGCGTCGACACGCAATTCGCAGCATGATGCGGGGCAGTGTGAAAATCGCCTAAAGCATAATATTATAATATGTGCCAGTGATGACGAAAGATTGAAAAGGAATTTAATTCTTATGGTCTATTTGGCCCAACGTATTATAATTATTACCATCCAACGGCGTGGCAATGCTGCCAGCATTCTGGGCACGCCAGCCCCGGATCTAGGAATTTTTCAAGGCGGGGCAAACCTAAAAATCGCCGCCCCCCTCCTTAGGGCGCAGACGGGCAAAACAACCAAAGGGGGGGGGGTGTGTCCCGGCGAGCTTGAACTTTATGCCTGTATAATACGTAAAAAGGCGTAAAAAAAGGCACGCCATGCTTTGCTTTCAACTCGCACAGAGCGGCAAAAAAATTAAATTAATTGTCCTTAAAATAGCGCGCGCAGCTTGCTGCGAGCGCCGACAAAATTTTTATACTTGACAACGAAAAGAGTGCAGTTGACTTCTTTCGAGCGCAGCGGTAGGAAAATTAAAATATTTCTCCTTATAATAACGCTAACAGCTCGCTGCGAGCGCCGATAAAAAAATATTATTGACAACGAAAAGAGAGGCTTCCTTGCTTTGAGCGGTAGAAAAAATATTTTCTTTATAAAATAGCGCGAGCAGCTTGCGACGAGCGCCGAGAAAATTAATATTTTTGACAACGAAAAAAGTGCGGTTAACTTGATTCGAGCGGTAGAAAAATTAAAGCATTACTCCTTAAAATAGCGTGAGCAGCTTGCTGCGAGCGCCGAGAAAATTTGAAAATTTATTACAACGAAAAGAGTGCGGTTAACTTTCTTGAGCGGTTAGAAATTTAAATAAATATTCTCATTTATAAGAGCGCGTACAGCTTCCTGCAAGCACTGAGTATTTTTCCGAGTGGGGAGAAATTTAAATAAGCTTATTTTGCTCGGAGCGCTCTAACTGAAATATTTGTAAAAACACATGCACGAGCAGCAATAAGATTTTTTTAATTCTTACTATTTTCCACGCGAGCAGCAGCTTGCTGCGAGCGCCAAGAAAGTTTTAGAATTCGGGGAACAAAGAGTGTGCAATCGGCTTTTTCAGAGCGAGCAAGAAAATTTTATTATTCTGACCACGCAAGTTACAATCAAAGCTCAATTTAAGATCAGAGCGCTACGAAAACTTAGTATACTATTTATTAATGAGTGCACGAACAGATTGCTGTGAGCGCCGAAATATTTTTGAATCTAGAAAATGTGTAGAATGTGCGATCGAAAAAAAATCATATTCTAATTTTTTCACCCCAATTCAAGGTGGATTCGGAAATTATGGTATTTTAGCTTACGATGGATGATACATAATAATATTGTTTTGCTATTCGCAGTAATTGAGCTATGGCTACGCGCCCCGCGAAGATTCGACTATTCCGTATACCTATTTGTCATTTGTATTCCAAATTTGAAAATTGCCGCCCTCCTTATTCGATGGTCCCAGATTTGGCGATGGGTCGGTCCTTGATTTTGCCGCCCGGGGCACGGACCCCGAATTGCCCCCCTATAGATCCGGCCCTGGGGCGCGTTACCATCTGACAGCGGTTTGGAGCACTTGAATTTTCTGTAGACTGTGTTGGCTGATCTGTGTTTAAAGTGTTCTTGACCGCTGTAGTAGCTATTCGCTTGTTTTTAATCATTAAAGGCATTAAAGCCATGTTCAAAAACCTTTGTTGAAGTATTTGTACAAAGACTGAGTTCTAAGTTCTCTATTACCTATATATAAATTTGTCTAAAAAATAAAT
The DNA here is from genome assembly GCA_947507615.1 of Hemithea aestivaria. Classification (NCBI taxonomy): domain Eukaryota; kingdom Metazoa; phylum Arthropoda; class Insecta; order Lepidoptera; family Geometridae; genus Hemithea; species Hemithea aestivaria. The sequence continues at coordinate 9,816,569 of OX382338.1, forward strand.
ACTAAAATTGAATGGTAAGTATTTAGTATAGAGATCATAGCGAGTTTGGGTAATATTATGGGTAATAAAATGTGCTCCCAAAGTTCAAACGAATGTGATTATAAAAGTTAGAGCACAGGTAGCTGTGACGCATTTAAAACGCAATAAAAAAAAGACGACGTAATATTATATCCGTGGAATATTTCCTTTTATTTATTCAAATTATATGTTTAATAATATACTTTAGTTTATGTTTGGCTCACTACCAAACGATTGTAGGGGAAACGTAGAGGGGTAAATAAAACACCCTATATTACGGTATACACCCTTGAACTAGGACTGTATTTCTCTCTCATTTATTGACACCTTAAGAAATGTTTACATTTCTCACGAACAAACCGCTTGCGTGATCTATTTTTGCTACTAACGCCATCTAGTTTCACAAACATGAACTATTGTTACTGACGCTAGTGATTACGGCCTTGTGGGCTCGAACAGTTTATAAGATACAATTAAAACATTAATATCTAGTGTATACAGTATACACACATACCATACCACACATACCATACCATTACACACATACTTGTAAGTTAACCAGAACAAAACATTAGCAAAACCGAATTTAATAGACATGATAATATTTTATGTCTACTGCATTCGGTTTAAAAAAAATCATTTTATAAATAATTTTCTAAGGATGATGAGATATATATTATGATCTTAAGGATTAAAGACAGAAATCATGATAGGATCAAAGCAAGAAATCCCTATCGAAGAGATCGCTATTAGCGGTAAGACCGCCAATTGTAACACTTTTTCAAATGTATTAATTTAATGTTAGATATTCTTTGTTCTGTAACTTTTGTGTACAATGAACCGTTATCTATGTATCTATCTATCTATCCCCCAAAAGTGACATTTTATGACAATGTATGAAAAGGCGAATAAATGAGCAGGTGTGTGTAAGTAAGTAACATGATCGGATATCAGACATAGTTCCACCCAGTGTTATTAAAAATAAAAGCAGTATGTAGTGTTTTATTTAAAAGAGATCCAGCTTTAAATGCGACATGTTCTCAACTGAATAAACAATAAGAAGAAAATAAACTTATTAACGTTATTCTTAAGGCATAACGCCAAAAACAACATACTTTAGAAATCTAGAATAATTTGCAGAAGTCATATAAATTTATATAAGTGAACGTACTATTTTTAAAGATAAGGAAATCATTTATAGGCTTATCATATTTAAACATACTAAAAATTAATTAAATACCTACTTCTACGCAACTGGAATTTGACAGACAGCTAATAATAAAATTATGACTAATGTTTACATTGATAGAAAACATGATACTAAATACTTATAAATAAAACGACTTAAATAATATCATCATAATATTATTGTTTTAGATGTTTGGGTTAATTTAAAAAACATCTATATTTTTTCATAAGTTCTTAGTCTTTTTATTCGTCTCTTTTCGCTCCTCAAAACCATTAACCAGTTTCTTGGTCTTTACATTTTTCGTCCTTTGGCATAATATAGATATAATAATAGTAGATATATTTGACGATTCCATTGATATAATCATGTGTTATTATAAAAATAATGTAATGTATTTATATCACTTTGGCAATAGAGATTATTTTATTCTAATATAAATCACATTTTCCGCACAATTTACTTACAAAATAGCTTATATTCAGTCTTTTAAAAATAGCTTCTATTTAAATTCAAATTAATCAATTTTATTCTACATGTACTTTTCCACCGTTCTTAGCAATCACATAGAAAGTGTTTCATAGTAAGATGAAAATGTCCAATTTAAATTTATACCTCAAGTAGTACCAGCCAATTGAAAACCTGCCCTTAGACGGAAAGTGAATCTTGTCACATAAACTGGTTATTTTATATTTTTTTTGGTCCATTTGTCGAAACGACATTTTATTCCGATAACCCGAAATGGAATGCTGCTCGTCTGATGTAACAGTGAGATTGTATCTTCTATCGGTATTGAGTTTATGAGACCTCCTTTTAAAAATCTTTTTGAATTTATTTTTAAAAATTAAATCCTATGAGACTGTTTTAAGTATTTTGTTTTATTAGATATATAGGTACTTTTTTGAGATGGACACGATCATTAACTATGCCTAATCAATACTATACAGATTAAATATTTAAAAAAAAAGAAGAGAATCTCAATACTGTGTGTATGAGTATGTTGTATGTCTATAAGTGGCTCTACCTAAAATGACAATAAAATTGTACAGATCGATGAATAACAAAAAAATGCCTATTTAACTTGTTATTATTCAAACCTTCATATAAATCGACTTTTTGGTGCTTTGCAAGGGTATCGGGTATATAATATTTATTGTGTTGCATTATGTATGTATTATATTATGTGTATTGAATATATAAATAATAAGTATTTAAACACCTTGTATCTTGTAAATTTAAACACACCACCTAACCCATGTGAATTACAAATGCTCTCCTCTCCTTGCACGGTTGTCTGGAAGAGATCGCTATTAGCGATAAGACCGCCAATTGTAACACTTAGTTTTATATTATAGTTGTAAGTTGTTTTTGTACATTTTTGTGTTTCAATAAAGGATTATCTATCTATCTATCTATCTATACCTATATATTATGAGTTCCAAACTTTCTTGGTAAATAATATTAGTAATATTATTTTTGCGATTTTCTTATAGGTCCACTTTAAACTGCATTGTCTATAACTAAATATTTACCTAAAATTAACAAAATAAGTATATTATTATGTTTTTTAATGGAGAAAAAAGAAAGTGTCAAGGGTAATTAAGGCGATATGTTCACCAGTGCTTTCTACACAATGTCATAGCTAATGGAATGTTAATGTAAAGTAACCTTACTCCACTTTAGTATGCGTTTCTTTACACGTGAAGTGCTTCCGTTGCATGTAAACTATAATAGTATGTGTATATGTAATAGGTATCTAAGCACTACAAACTAACTACATGCATAAGTGTACTAGTATATAGAATCCACTTTTAAAATTGCATCTTTCAGACAACGTCAAAGACGTCTCTCTACGTCAGACGTTTCTCTACGTCAAAGACTAGCGATTTAAAAAGGGTTAAGTTCTTCGAGAAAATACCCAAGAAACTATCATATTATTATAATATTGTAAAATAAAAAAGCAACCAAAGTTTAGGTTTTTCCATTTCTCGTTCAAAATGAATGACCTTAATTTATCTTTTATTGTTTGATTCTTTTATTAATTATAATGGTTAGACTTTGATCAGGATCTTACATGATGTTAAGTGACAATGCTGCCTTAGATGGTAGCAGACTAAAACCTAGAAGGAATCCCTGGGTTTACTGAACATCATGCCAGAAAGAACATGCGGTCATAATGCTCGCTTGGCGACACGGTTTTGCCCAGTCTTTTTTTTAAAATTTATTTTGTACAGGACTTTGTCGCTGAGCGACCATATCGTCCCATAGACCAATACAATAAAATAACAAAAAGAATCTAGAGGTACAGAACATTATAAGCAAGATTAAGAATAATTAAAGGATAATTAATAATAATCATTGTGAATTAAATCTAAGGTTATACATAAAATACAACAAATTTTAATGCTTGAAATTATTTCGCAAGTACTACCTTTTTAAACGGTTTTATTTAGTTACGACACAAAATACTTAAATTTTTATTCCTTTATTACACTTTTTTAAACCAAGTTGTATATCAAAACGATACCATCTACGATCTCCACAAAAACCTGTTCGGAGAATATGACCAAATTAAAAAAGTACTAAATATATTATATATACCTTCATAATTTATTAACACTATTACACAATAGTCGTTTAAATCTTTTTAATAAGCGCCGCGAGTTGTTTTAAGAGCTTCGAATAAAAATATTTTACCGTGAAAAATATTGTCTTACTCTTTTATTGTTTCTTACTTTGCTGAAAATCATAATATATATTATGATGAATGCGAAAGTGCGTTTGTTTCTAACTAAACCGGTTAAGCTAAAATGTTGTGTAAGTGGAAATTTAAGACCCTGGCATAACATTTTTTTTATTATTTTACATTTTAGTCCATCATTTTCTAAAGTTATTATGTCTTTATTAAATTTAAACGAGGCTTTAAAGCCAGTGAATGATTTATCCTGCCTTCTAGGTATAGTATGCTGCCATCTACGGCCGCGCGCATATCACGCGTGATCGTAGTCAAAGGCTAACCTATAACGAATTTAAAAAAATTTACAAGCTTTTTTTAGTTAGGTATTAGATAAAAAAAAAATATTACCTAAAGTCCATAGATATAGGTTCTGAATAGCATCAAAATATGTTATATATTTTGTTTCTGTGTATCAATTTTTAAGATATTATTATACATAGATATTATCATCGAACTAGATCTTTTATGACATGATAAAAAATTGTTAGATAAAACAAATCTAACAACCGAAATCTGTTATAACATTATCGAATTGGTTCAAACTGATTTCCTAGGAAACTTCAAGGAAATCTTTTGTGAAAACGCGCTGACGTACGTCTGCGTATAATTTTGTTTTCCTCTTATATTTACAGATAAATAGGCAAAACCAATGCAAAATTAAACGTTTGCAAACCGTGTCGCTTAGTGGTCAGTAATAACCGTGTTCCGCCACGATGTTCAGTGAAGCGTTTATCCCGCCTTCTAGGTTTAGTCTGCCAATCACGCGATATCGTAATCAAAGGTAACGAATAAAAAAATCTACGTCATAAAATATTTCTGTTTCTTATTTCAGATAGATTAGTCAGTTAGTCAATCAGTCATACTTTCCTTTTAAATAAAGATCAATAAATGTATGTTATAGTTTAACCTCTATTTTACGATCGACATGAGCCTAGTGGTTATGTTCCACTTGTCAACTTTACCACGTTTTAAATCTAAAACGCTAACATAAATCATAATATCCTGCATTTAATAACAGTGGCAAACAACTTTCTGGGTCATTATTCATTGGAAGTTAGGGTTGTTCAGCATGTCAGGCGTTCTAATATTTTTTTAAGATGATTTTTGATGATGAATGATGAACAGCTTATTGACATGATCAGCAGCTTGTGGGCAGCAATCTCGTGTCACATAGTATTTTCTTAGATTTGACTATATTGTAAGTTAAGGGCACGTTTCTAGTAAATGTCATCTTAAACTTTTTGGCTAACTCATAGATCTATTTATTTAGTTTATTTACCATGTTTCTAGGTTCTAAGTGTACACCCGGGTGACAGGGACCCGGGGACAGTCACCCTGTATAACAGATAAGAGAACAGGGTATAGATATAATAAATGTCCAAAGAACTTTTGCTTTAGTCAAATAGTGACGCGAAAAGAAAGGGAAAATCCTTATTCGTAGAGGACATCCCTAATATCCCAATCGACGATGAAAGTTGTTTTTAAGCTACCAACTACAAAGTTACCAAAGAGGTAATTTTAATGGTCATGGAAAGCTTTCTTCCTATTTGCCATAAATCGTTATAACCCTAACGCAATATGATGTTTTCTCTTGAAAATAGTCGGTCTTCTGAATCAGTAATTACAATACTAGGTATGTTTGACATCTAGAGATGTCTTTTAAGTGTAATTTCTTAGTAAGCTCTGCTATAACCGATCTAATAATACCAAAATAGTTTTCCGAAATTAAGGAACAACGATGTTTAAATTCTTTACGAATTTTCACTTTTAACTCTTACATCTTGGAAAATATAGATAGTTTTCAAACTATCGAAAAAAAATTTTGAAGCTGCTTTCAAGTTATGAAAACGTGCGTCGCCCTTGTATAATATAACGCAAATCAAGCAAGAAGTTAGTTTCATATATTTTTTACTTATACTTTTTTTTTAATATTATATTCTTTTGAACACACCGACATAAAAATACAAATTTACATAGTAAATTAGAGTAACCTACCCACCTATGCAATAAATTATCATTGGCTACAACATACTTAACAGAATTTCCGTTTTCCGACCGGTTACAATAATAATTAATTACTATCTTTCCGTTTTTAAAAACTTGATTCTTGCTTCGCATATTTATAGGTATTACTGCTACTGGCTCTATAAAAACTCAAAGGCGCATGAGCCATAAATTGGTGACTCTATCTAGTATTTCTAAATATTTAAAAGGAAAGAGTGACTGACTGACTGATCTATCAACGCACAGCCTAAACCACTGGACGGATTGGGTGGAAATTTGAAACACAGATAGGTTTATGATGTAGACCTCCACTTAGAAAGGATTTCGCCATGCGGGCAAAGCCGCGAGCATAAGCCATTATTATAAAAAAGTCTTAACATCTAATTTGTATAAAAAGAAAATTGTGGCTGCCCCGTGATTTAGGCCATAAATCCATATAATCGAATTATAAAGTAATCTCTAAGTGCTAATTATGTTAACAAATCGCACTCCCATATCAATACAGCACCAACTCAAAAACAATTTTTTTTTAAATTTCAAACGTACTAGTGTAAATAAAATTGCAATTGCTGTAAAAAATACTTTTTGAGTTGACCCTGTATTGTACTAGGTGTGCGAAATGATCTCTAACATATTTTATAGGCATGCAACTCATTTCATTCCTTAGTGTATAATGGTTTTTGCGTGAAAAGGTATCAAACATACAAATATTCCATACAAACTTTTACCTTTAGTATAATATGAGGATATTATACTCATAGTTTTAACTTGAGCAATTATAACAAAAGTTTTAATCACTGGTATTTTTCTATCATTCTACTTGATATAAATTCTAAATTAAATGAGCATTATAAAAGTAGGTTGCCTTATAATTATTGTTAATGAAGCATAACCAAGAAAAAACTATAATTAATTATATAAAAAAATTATAGGAAATAGCGAAGCGTCAGCGTTAAAAATAAATAATGATTTTTTATAAATTTTATATCTGCCGCTGCATTTAATAAAAACTCTTTTGGCTATGGATTATAATAGGTCAGCCGTATTTTGCGCGAATGTTTGGGCGAAGTGTCTAATCCTCAAAATCACTTTTACGACAGATAATAGACTATTAACAGATTTAGGTCATAACAGCCCGGTAGCTTAGACCTTAGAATAGTAGGTACCTATAACCAATATTGATTACTTTTTAGCAGGTTAGCTCTAGGCGCAGCTGTTACATTTTTATATAACCTCGACCAAATTGTCCTAAAATAATTTTAAAATTATACCAACTCAGAAAGTAATAATTCGTCGTTATTATAAATTATGTTAATTAACCCTTAATTAAAATAGTTTGTATACTACGACATTTTAGCACATTTAATGATTTGGATCATAAAAATGTTATATTACACCAATGCCGAGGTAATTAATTTAATGACCATAAAGCAAAAAAGTGACAATTATTTTTGGAAACATAAGCAAAACAAATCATTACTGTACATTATTTTAATTAATTGTACTACTTTAGTGAGAAATATAAAATTAAATTAAATTGTCATTTATTTCAGTCATACAACCATAAACCTATTCTTTCATTTTTCACTTAGATACTTATAATAATTAATTAAATATAAATGAGCAATAATAAATACAAACACAAATGAGCAATAATAAATAAAAAATAAAAATTGATAATACTAAATATACAACATCGAAAATTTTAATAATTGTTCATAATTAGAATAATTCTTAAATCAATGAATAATAAAATATAAATAACAAAAAAGGGTTTTTTTATTTTTTTTCTTAGATTTTATAATGCACAGTAATGATTTGTTTTACTTATGTTTTTAATTTTATTACCAAACTGACTGATTTTTTAGCAAATAATATAAGTAGTTTAGTTGTGCATGCTGTGGCACCCTATAAGTGCAGGAGTACACAAGTTGTGAAAAAAAACAAATCTCTTAGTTTTAAGTTTGAATATTTATGTAAGTGTATCCTGTGTTGGGTGAACAAATAATTATTTAAAAAAAAAAATTAATGGTGCGATGAATTAGGCAAACTTGTTAACACTAAGAAAATCGGCGCAGTTTACCTAGAATTTTGTATTAAACATAGGTACTACGTAGGTTTTTTTTTAATATAGACCAGAAGGTAATGTATCCTTAGAACTGAAGACCATGTGTATAAAACATGTTGCTTCAATTGGCTAATACAAACATAGTTCTAAGAACGTAGTTGCGTTCTATTTCAATATAACTGATTGAACTGGATAACGTTTTCATGGAAATAAATAGGCCAAGCGCGAGTCGGGCCACGCACAATGTAGGGTTCCGTAGTTCTAGTAGATTGAATACACTGCACAACAGCATTTTGGATGATTGGGTTATGATACATGATATTAGTCCAATTTTTGACGACGATTTCAAATTTGTGACTGAAATTTCTGTATCAGCTCTAGTTAAAAAGATATGACACATATTATGTTGTTTTTGTAATAAAACGCTATAAATGTAGAGATGATCCTAATTAATTTAAGTTTAAGTTGAAAAACTCTTTATGTTATTTGATTTTCTTGCTGAAACTGAAGGCAGAGGGCTATTCTAAATGCTCTAACAATATTCAGCCATCATATGTGCGTTCCAGAAGCCTTGATAGCGTTACTTCATCGAATGAATTATATAAACTATCATACACCCGTAGTATACCGTTCATGTAATATATGCATACCCAATGTCCTACAGTCCCAACATCTCCACCGTATATTATTTGAAGATGTGATGAGTCTTGAGGTATAGGCTCGATCAAATGAGGATACATAAATAAAGACACTTGGACGAAATGTAGAATTTTGTGCCAATATGTGAAAGGCACGCACGACGTTGTTCTCAATGTAGGCATCATTATTTAAAACGTAAGAATACATTATTATAAATTAAATATACTCACGTATTTATTATTAGGTATATACACTTACAATTATTAATTTAAAATCAAATATTTTACATACAATATCTACAGAAATACTACTTATCTATAATTGTTATATTATTAATTATAAAGCAATATTTATTATGTAATTAAACCTTTAAATTCTTAATAATGAGACAATAATATTAATTATTATCAATGAAACCACGGATATTAGACGAATAATTTTTATGAATCCTCTATTATAATCAATATCATATATATCTTTTACGTATCTAAAATCAATTTTTTATATCACAACGAACAAGAACGAAACCTATGCAAAGAACCTCAATCGCATACGAATATTCGATAAGCTATTAGGACAGGTTGAAATAGTCCCATACAACCATGAACGCGCGTCCCATATAACCATGACGCGCTTGCGCGATCTAATTTTACTACTAGCGCCATCTAGTTATGCATTAATAAACTATAGGCTAGGTTAGCTTTAGGTATTCTTATTTATTGAGTTGGAACAACAGGGTTGTTCACAAATTGTTTAGTCCATATTGTAGATTATTAAAAATTGTTAGACACGTATTTTTTTTTGTAAATTTGATAAAAAACAATGGCTTAGTCGTGACGTCAATATACCAGATTTTGTGCATTTTGTACCGGATGCGAAAACTTATAATCGTCGTTACTCAGCCACTTTTTATTTTATTCACAAACAAAAAAATACGTGTCTAATATTTTTTTATCATTTAAAATATGGACTAATTATATTTTGAATTTGCTGACCTTGCCAACATCTCTTTTTTTCAGCGCTGATTTTACCGAAACTAATAATTTTATCTTAACCGCTATAGTTTTCCTGGAAAGTTCATGGTTGAAAGCATACCTCTGATTTTTTTCAGAATTTTAAAGCTAGTAGTTCAGATTTTAGAGGGGGGGGGACGCTCAATATTTTTTTTAAAACTTGAATATCTTTCAAACAGAACATGAAATCGAAAAAGTTTCTTAGCAAACCGTCCTTCATTTTAAAATACCTATTCAACGATACCCCACACGATGGTATCAGCCAGAAAAAAAAATCATCCCCATCTTACGTGTATGGGAGGTAGCCTAAATTAATTAATTAAAAATTATTTTTTGTCACCGTTCTCTTACCCTTATTATTACTTACCTGTATACAAAATTACACTTTTCTAGGACTTATAGTTTTTCCGCAATGCCGCGGACAGACAGACGGACGGACGGACGGACGGACGGACAAACCGAAACTATAAGGGTTCCTTGTTGACTACGGAACCCTAAAAACTGGAATATTTTATAGAAACCATTATTTTCTATGAGTTGAGTTTTTATTATTAAACCAAAAAGCTATGCCTGGCAACATTATGTCATACAAATATTTTATGCAAATAAAGGACGACAAAATACATTTTGGAAAAAATCTTTATGTCAAATTATGATTAGGCGAAAAACAATAAGTAATTATGCGGAACCTTCTCGGTCAAATTAAATTAGGACGATGAAAATTATGGAAACGAAGGGGCACCCTAATATAAAAACTAAGTATAACAATGAGAATTCTATCGGAAAATCCATTACCACGTGAAATTCCATCCACATATTTCGTTCATAAGCGCCTGCATCATGTCATAGCGTACAATATATCACAGAAACAATCTGAACATGGAACTAGCTGTTCGACCTGAATTCTCCGGCGTGCCTAAACAACAGCAATTACCTAATGATGGGCTGCGACGGAAGTAAACAGTTCTACCATTATCATGTGGAATATGTTACGGTTTGAATGAACTTGAAACAGTTTTATGTAGTGTTCAGATAGTATTATGTTTCCTCATAGAGCCCTTTTTATGTCATACATAGGTTACAAACAAGCAGCAGCCTATGGATACTACCAGAAGTACCGCTGGTACGTTGCTTTGTAACGTAGAACTATAACATAGAGTCTTGAATGGTAGTTCAAGACTCTATTTATGTGACTTTTGAAGAGTTTTATGTTAAAGCTCCTTTTGGCTAAACACTAAACGGTTGAGGTTAACGCAAAACACTGTATTGTAATGACAGTCGCTGTAAGAAAACAATTGACAACAATTATTCTATAAGCTGTCACCACAAAAATAATGTTCGTCATTTAAATATTTTTTATTTTGAATTTAAGTGAAAATTTGCAGTTATTTTTTATGTAACGTTTAACAGAACAGTTTAGGACGCTTATGAAAACAATTTTGTGTAGTAATATAATGCTTGTAGGTACTATTTATTAATTCATGGTTATGGCCATGTATATGAATCGATGAATTGCTTTGAATATAATTTATAACATTTATAATAACATCATCTATGAGAACCAAAACCACAACTCAACATTGTTATTAAACAATTTGCTTAACAACCACCTGACAATAAAGATTAATTGCCCTTAATTATAATTAAACAAGATTTCGCTAATCTATTATAAGTTCTGTAATTGTACGAGTAATATTATATTCATGATAAGTACATACTATATTGAAATATTATTATAATAACAAATATTATACTAGTCTGATTTTTGTATGATCAATGATCATAGATTACTTATATAAATAGATTGTCCTTTTTAGAATTTATATTATCCGAATCAGCGTTACCGTCTCCGATATATACAACTAACAGTCTATTTATAAAGATTGACTGTTGAAGATACCTAAGAGTGTATACCTAACAATGTATTAATAATGTACATGAAGTGGATAAATTAGTCTATTCACCCGTTTTAAATAACTCGTTTACAAATCGATATTACAAGTCTTCAATATTACGGATTGCAAGCGATATTTGCAGAACAGATTGGAATTTTGTGTGTGTTAGTCGAATAGTGTAGTTTATAACACTATTCGACTAACACACACACACACACACACACAAACTACACTACGACTACACTATTTTATATGCACTATGTCGTCGTACATACATAATATAATCACGCCTGGTTCCCGTTGGGGTAGGCAGAGACTATTACCCTCCATTTGGTACGATCCTGACACGCCTCTCTATTTCGTCGTGTTGTGAGTAAAATTCTGTGGAGCGTTTGGAAGCTTATCATAGCCGTTCCTATTATTAATTTATTCCATGAATATGACCACGTCAAGTCGTTATCGGTCCCCAATGTTTAAAGTTGCAAAAAAAATAATCAACTGGGCGATATAATTTGCATAATTTATCAGTTATAGTGGGTTGACGATCTTGTGTTCAATCAATACCGAACTTGTAACAGAAAAATATTAATTGGTATAAAGTATAGTCATGATTTTTTATTCAAGGAGATGAATGAAACTAGCTTGAAGGTTAAACTCAAGATAACGCAATATGGAGGGAAATTATGGAGGGGGAGGGATTTATCCCGGCTTCTAGGTTTAGTCTACGACCTACTACGACCGCGTCGTCCATTAAAATCACGCGAGATTGTGGTCAAAACCATACTTATATTTAAATAAAAAGAAAATTCAGTTCAGTTACTATATTTGAATGCCTATAGCGCACAAGTTTGAGTATTCTAGTCGTATCAACTCACCTAAAGAAAATATAAAACATACATGGTATCTTTCATAAAATTCAAATAGGCGCAGTTTTTTTCGAATAAAAAAATGTAGAATTTAATAAATGAATACGGCAATTATAAATTGAAACCCATTCAAATTGATCACATTCTGTCGGGGAATAACAGAATACTTCAACTAAAAATCATGGGAATTAATCTAACACCCACAGAAAAAAAACTAAGACGAACTATGATTGTTATGGACAGGCATAACATCACGTGAATGTCGACCTCGTCATTAATCTTATTGTATTAAAAAGAATTAAAAATTTCAAGTGTAAAGCACAGTTCATGTAACCAGTGTCCTATTTACTCGTAAATCAAATAATTGCGGCTGACAACCCTCGGGAGGAGAATTGGATTTAATTGACTTCACTCTAAATATAGTCTGAGAAGCGGCGGCAAAACGTTGAACTTAAATTCTTGGGGTCTGACCTCATTTTTCATTGCTCCTAAATTATGTTGTAAAACATGGAGCACGAGACCTTTACAAAACGAAGGCAAGCCAATCGAGTCAGTGAGAACTAAATTTAAAGTTTAGCAACAAAACTCTTTCTTATGAACTTACTTGGATGTTTGGAAGATATTAGTTTTCAGCGATAAGACCACCATTTGTTACATTTTAATATCAAATTGTTGCTTACTCAAGTCAGAAAATCTTTTGTAAGTATTTTTTTAATGTTAAATGGAAGTCAATAAATAATAAGTTTTTCATCCCACTATCTCGGAAAGTGTACAGTATTTTTACTCTTCGATATCTGACTGGAAAAGTCCATTTTATGCTCTAGAGGGTAAAGTAAATTTGAATTTAGAACATCGTGTGCACCGAGTTTGTGAGTCAAAAATCATTAAACCTATTTACTTCCACCTCTATGGTTCCGATTTTATTATACAACTTTTTAAAATTTGTTTAAATCTCGGAATCGGAACCTTTTTGGTGGACTTTTTTTTTAATTTGCTTTGTGCGCACCATCAGCATTGTCAGTAAGTTATTTTTGTAACATTTCACGTTTCTCTTAAACTATTTACGTTACTTGTTTAGATATAAGTTACATTTCGAGGCAATAGTATTTTTTAATGAATTAGATATAAATGATTTTTCCCTGTAATAGTAAAAATAGTTCGGTTAATTTAGCAGAGTTCATAAAATAAGCCAATTTTTATAACTTTTATCTATATTATAAATACAACACGGCTGTACTCACGTTGTCTATTTGTTGAGAAACGTCTCAACCACGGTTTCGGACAATTACGATGTCCTTCATCAGGAGTTCACGCCTGCAGTAACCGACGCTGACTGTCAGCGTCGGTAGACAACGTGAGTACAGCCGTGTAGTATTTATAATATGGATAACACTCACGGTAGTTTCCAAAATCGTAACTTTTATCTAGTTAGTAGAAAGATTTTTTCTAACTATTACTATTTAGTAACTTTTTTAATGTCGATTTCTCACTATAATACTGCCGTGCAGAGACTAAACCGCAGTAAGTGCAAAATCGCGGTTTCGAGAAAATCGCGAAAAACGTTTTGAAGCCGTTTTTTTACATGTTATGTATAAAAAACAATAAATATTTTTTTTCTATCGGAACAAGATACCACAGCAGTATAATTTAAGCAGAAAAAATAATTAAAATATTTGTTTTATAGTATAGAAAATAAAATTTGAAATTTGAAATTTTAAATTTGAAAATGGTGTCAGTTACTACAGGCAAATTAGTATATATTAACTAATTAAAGTGCAGCAATAATACACATTACTGCAAAATTTCTAATTTTTGTATAACATTAACAACTAATTTGCAGTATCCAGCTGAACTTACTGCATTTTAATTTTATGTCTTGAATAAATTTTTCAGCAGTATATTATAACTCAAATACTATTTATATGAAATGTTTCAAGTATATGTAAAAATATGTAAAATAAATAAGTTTCTATATATGTTCTTCTTTTAAATATATAGATCTATCAACGCACAACCTAAACCACTGGACGGATTGGGTTTAAATTTGGAACACAGATAGGTTTTATAACGTAGACAACCGCTAAGAAAGGATTTCGCCATGCGGTCAAAGCCGCGAGCATAAGCTAGTATTGATATAAGTTGGATTTTAGGCTTTTATAAATGCTTTCAGTCAGTTTTGTCAGAATTATGTCTCATATTTCGATTTAGATAGTTTATACAGTAGGTGGATGATACTTTCAAATAAAATTATAGAATTTTAGTACGAAAATTAGACAAACCGAATTCTAAGACTTGGTGGCTCACTTCTTTATTCTTGTTCAAATCATTGTAGCACTTTGACGTTTCTCTGTTCCAGGTGGTATAGCGAGGTTGTTTCTATAATTTTATGTAGGTGTGTTTTGTGTCTGTAGCTTTACAAATCTTTCTTTAAACAATTGTCATTTAAATTTTATGTCCTAAGTTATATTCGTTATCATGTGAAATGACTTTGGTACTATTAGGCAACCTTATTTATTAATCTTCTATTCAATTTATTTATTTAAACACATCTGGCACATAACTTATCTTCTTTTAATATCTGCAGAGTCTTTCTTACACCAAAATTGGAAGAGATGGCAAAATTGCTGTGAGAATTGTGTAGCCAAATACATTATTTGGTTTGTTTTTCACAAACAATGTGCTATGGTAAAAATAACTCTGGATCGTAATAATAATTTACTCTTTTCTCTCTCTTCTGTTAATAATAATTAACTCGTTTCTCTCTTCTCAATATCAGATTAAGCAACACTATGAAATTTGGATTAAACTTGCATTTCGCTGATCAATTACAATTAATTCCATTCACAGAAAACGATTTTCGTTTTCTTCGTTATGCGTAATAATCAGAATAATTTCTAGATATTGATATTGTCTATGTTAAGAATATTCTGACAGTTCATAAAATGAAAATCTGGATTGCTTGCAGATGTATCGATAAAAAGATTATCATAATATATTTGTCTTTATTTTTAAGTTATGAGTAGTTTGGTGTTAAAAGGCTTAGGTGTGTCTACCTTTTTTTTATGTGGAGAAGTAAGAAGACGAGCAAGACGCTCTCCTGATGTTAAGAGATAATGCTGTCTATAATCAGTACAGTGCTACCCAGAATTTCACAATGATGTGCAATTCTAGGTGCACTGCACCAACGCTTCTTACTCAAGTGTCATAAGATGTTAAAAGTCTTTAGCCCAGTAATTTCACTAGGTACAGTGCCCTCCTACCAAAGCACAGTAATGTTTGGACATTACTGCTCAGGCAGCTTGAGTAGGAGGAGATTCTATTAGTATTTTAAAGTTTCTTCTACCCATCCTTGTATTTGTAGATAGTTCTCTGCTTTCGCTGGCTTGTGTGGTTATTTATTCTTTAGTTTGATTTTGACTTAAGAAAACCTTTTGCTTTAAACACTGGTGTTTGTTTCGCATTTTATTTTACTAGATTAAAATGAACCAAACGGAACTTTTTTACATTTATGCAACACCGTTACTCATTTTTATAAAAATTTAATCGAACTAAGGAGTTAAAAATGTAGGATTATTATTCTTTATCTTTGAAGTCTGATAAGGATAGCAATATAATATAACAATTGTATGCTATTTGAGTGAATTGCTATACGCCATTAGATTTGGCGGGCCAACCTGTTTATTCAATGAAACTGTTGTGCGTAATGTAAATTAAATCAAATCTAATCCGACTGACGCTTTCACTACTCGACGAATCAAGGGTAGATGCATACTAAATCGCAGTATGATCTATAACGAATGAAGTAAATTCCAAAATGACTATCTAAAATGCCGATAAGAATGCAGCCAAAATGAACTTAAACTGCAAATTCAGTAGTAACTATAATTTTAAAATTTGCTAGAAAACCAACCATACTGCAGTAAAAAAATATTTTACTGCAATTTCGTCAGTAATGTTATTCGAAAACCAAAATGCAGTATAATTATTTTCAGTACATTATCGTGTTACTGCATTTTCGTTTAATGAATCATTTTTGGTTTTTGTAAATAAAACAGTAGTATGCGTTATATTGACTACGTTTACTGCATTTTAACTAGGGACTCTATAGGTCACAAAAGACGTAAATGCTCTTACTGTATTTTAAATAGTGTTTTGATAAATAGTGCTCAAATGTGACCCGCAGTAACTATTTTCAATCAAGGTTTTTACTACCTTAAAATTTATTAATTGACAAATGGGTTAGATTGATGTATTCCTTATTTTGTGCGCAATAAGGTGGCATATATAACTAAAAATCGACAAAATGTCGAATACTGCGGTTTAGTCTCTGCACGGCAGAATAAACTGAAAATGAGGAAATAATCACTAAAAATAATAGGTAAGTAAGCGTACCCACGTAAATTTAAATTGAATACTGATAACATTTGAAGATATGGCACTTGCAACACAGCGCGCATCCATGGCAAAAATAAATTTAAAAAAAAATCTGTTATTTTCTCGCTGAGGGGGGATGAAAAATTATGTGTCACACTCGAGTGCAAAAATTTTTAACCTTGTGCTCTTTTGATTCCCTCGCTAACGCTCAGGATTCTAATTATTAAATCACTCGCTGCCCTCGTGATTCAATTTTAGAATCCTTCGCTAGCTCGGTCATCAAATCTGAGCACGCGGTTAAAAAGCAACTTTGCACTCTTGTATAAGAAAAACTATTGCAAGTGTTTTCTTCTTTATCTTGTCTATGGTCTTTACTAAACACGCAAATTATTACTTCATATTTTCTCAGAATAACAACTTGAACATTCAATAAATTCTCATATAAAAGGAGCTGATAAAACCACCTGAGACCTCAAACACATTATTTATCATTCTTATTTAGGGCAACGTCAATCGCACAATAGGTACGGGTACAATGGGCCTAGATCACACTGGGAGCGAAGTAGCGCGACATTAAGTAGCATAGTCGCTCTGGATTTTACTTCATTCATCCCCATACAAACTTTCACCCCCCCATTCTCACAATTTTAAAGTCTAACAAATCCCAGAACACATCCTGTTCTGGGATTAACATCTTGTTGTTTATTTATGATATTAAAAGAATCATAGGCAGATTCAGGGGGGGGGGCAGGGGGCCAAGCCCCTGGAAGTATTGTAGAGTTACGAATTTTGCGCATATTTCATGGTTAAGATTATGATTTTTTTCTCGGCGCTCGCGCACTTATTATTAAGGATATTTGTTATATTAACTTTCTGACTGTTCAGAGCGAGCTAAACACACACTTTTCGTAGTAAAAATTATAATATTTTTGTCCGTCTGCACCTTGGACCCCCCAGGACCAAATCCTGGATCCGCCCTTGAAATGAATCTTATGTCGTTTCCTAGGACAAATTTTTCTTTATTTTTCCAATTGTTCTAATTTTAGTGAGTAAAAAAATCTACTGACTGAACTTAAAAATCGGATCGGATGGGAGCTTCAGGTATTCGGGGTATTCTGGGACGAACCCCGTAACGTCTGTCTAGTTGACGTAGCAGACACCCTAATGGTGATGCCACATCAGCGCCCAGCGAGGAAAAGCGATCGCGATCTTTATTTTCGTTCCGCGACCGCTTTACATGTTTCCGGGTGCGTACAAACTCAAATATTACAGAAATTCTGTCTCGGATAGCGACCACATCCCCGCGTGTGTGTGACATCGGCTTAGAAGTCACGCGATTAAGTTTCCAGTGTGATTCAGGCCTAATTGTCAGAGTGCATGAAATGTGCGTGACCATTCCACCTCTACAATGGTTTACAATGTTACAAAGGATTTATTTTGTTACAATATGTATTGATTTATTAGGAAATACAATAGTCGTTATTATCTTGTAATAATATGGATTAATTATTACGCTGAACAAATAAGTCACTTTAATTTCAAAAACTATAATAATACGGATAATTTAAAGAAAACGTGTTTTTACCTATATACCCTATTGTTGGTATACCTAGTACAAGTTTGTGAATAACGATAACGCTGTGTAGTTTTCAAAATCGAACGTAACTCTAATTATACTGTTTATCAGCATTATTGCTTGTAAGGTCACTAAAAGTGTTTGTAGGAGTAACTGAGATGAGTAAAATGCCAAAGGAAAACATAATAATGTCTAATGTACCTACTGTAGCAGTAGGGGATAGAACAAGTGATGATAAAAATACGAGTAATATCATGTACCTATTTGAAAACAATTATATTATTAAAAAGTTAGAACCACATTGGAAAATTTGATAGGAAAGGCTTAGTGCCTAGTGTCACGTAATTATTAAAAAAAAACTGCTAAATTCATGTTCATTTCATGTCTTACTAATCATGCTAATGTATAACAACTAGCCGAACTAAATTAATTATTAAAACAAAAAGTTCCGCCAAAGGGTCATGAATAAATAAATTGATTTAGCCGATTGCATAAACTTTTTTCAATTCAATTTTTTCAACTGCGAACAGTAGTGCGGTAAAAAAATAAATATAAAATCATAACAGTTCATTATGGTGAGCGTAAGGTGTCAAAATCTGGTTTGAGGAAAGGTCGAACAAAGAACTGATTGACGGGTGTACGCATTGAGGTGTCAGCGCTGATCTTTTTAATAACCGGGCTTGCTTACAACACATTGTTTATACCATTTTGAAAACTAACGTGAGCGCTATAATTATCTACGTTGACTGATATTAAACGGATTATCTCAAGAAGGCAATCAATGCCTAGGTGGAAATTAGAACAAGCGTAACCGCAGCTACTCCATGAAGAAGATGCTCATACAGGATCGAAACGGTCGACACGAAGCCGAAATAAACATAAAAGTGAGTTTATGCCGTTTATTTACAAATATAAATTAGAACAATATGATTCCATTATGGTTTTTGATCTTTATTTATACCTATAAACTATAAGGCGAATAAGCAAATATATGCCTCATAATAATAATAATAATAATTGGGGTTTATACTCCAACAGAACAGGTTTCCCTAATTACACTGTCAGAGTCAAATCACAATTTATAGGTTGTGTGGCTAATCTATATGTTGCAGTTTCAGGTCGCCGAGATTACTACAGGGCCTGCAACATGACCCAACGACTGCCTCCTACATATCTTATAGGAAACAGCCGGGACCAACAGTTTTACGTGCCTTCTGAAACACGGTAGCGTCCAGGCGAAAATCTTTGTCACTCTTGAGATAAAAAAAATTGAATTATTGAATTTTGAATTATTTATATTATGAAATCTCACACTCGGAGTCTCTGCAGTGGGACACGACGTTATTAATACCTCTTAATAAATAAAATAATATGAGTATCTCTATGAAGTGTTAGAAAAACACTAGTTTTTATATAAATATGTATATAATTACTAGATCGTATCGTAAACAGAACTTACTGGAGCAAGACATCGTGGTAGTTTGTGGGCTTGTGGGATGAAGTGGCAAGACGCTAGCTTGTATCAAGATACTGATTTCAGCGGTTTAGTGGATTTATGTGCATTATTGTGATTGTCTTGCTTTGTATAGTACTAGCTGCGCCCAGCTGTTTTATCCGCTTTACTGTAGCCTATGTGTTATTCCAGGGTCTGAACTATCTCTATACCTCAGTTCAATCGGCCATTTAGGTAAGTGGTGTAACTAACATACATCCTGATATCATCCATACTTCCATAGATTCTTACAAACTTTCACGTTTACAATATTAGTAAAATGTGTGTAGGTATGTGTTTTGATAAGTCGTCTTATAAATGTTTATAGTTCCTGAAAAAGAAAATTTACAGTGACTATATACATTTTTGGGAGCGGATGGCTGATGGGGTCGAAAAGTGCTCGAGTGGAGACCACGGACTAGCCAACGCACCGTAGGACGTCCACCCATAGGGTGGCCAGAAGACCTTATAAAGGTCGCCGAAAGACGCTGGATGCAGGTCGATTCCAACCGGTGTATATGGAGGTCCAAAGGTGAGGCCTATGTTCAGCAGTGGATGTCCTAAGGCTGAGATGAAGATAATGATGATAAACATTTTTGAGTCGGACAAAGTCTATCTAGGATCAAAATTGTAAAACAATCGAGCAAGTCTAAAGTACCCGGTGACGCATACCCGCCGCGTTTAGCGACCGTGCCGTAATTGAAACCTCGTGATATTGATACATTACTTACTGTGTACACATATTAGTGTGTATTTACACACTTGTGTGAGTGCCAATTTGTTGGGAAGTATTTTATTGCTGGCCTTTTACATATGTAACTTTAAAAAAATAAATGTATCTACCTATTTAAAACAAAAAATCGAGAATTCAAGCAAAATAACTGGGCATGATAGGTTTCAGCTACTACCTAATACCCCAAGATGACTTATAACTTATAGGGCACCTATAATTTGCTGATCTGGTCACTCTTTCTCTAAATATATAAAAGAAAGAGTGGCAGACTGATCTGTCGTCAAAGCACAGCCATAACCGCTGAACAGATTGGCTTGAAATTTGTAACACAGATAGGTTTTATAACGTAGACGTCCACTAAGAAAGGATGAATTTTGAGTTTGAGTTTCTATATTGTACCCGGAGCTTAGCGAGACAGGTTCGCTAACAACATTTAAAAAATCAAGTTTTTAAACAATTTTGTGATGGTAGCAACCTAGCACAATACACCTTTCGCAAAAAAAAAACTTCAAATTAAAACTTCTTAAAAGAGAAAATGTAATATTTTAAGTTCTACTGTTCAAAATGCCACCCAGAATATAATTATATTTTCACCTCGCTTGTCATTTTGAGATGTCAAATCTTGGATTAAATTTGGATTATATTATTATGTACGCGTTAACGCGTCAAAAACTGCATAAAGATTTAATTTAAATTATAATTTGTATGAACCTTAATTATGTATTTAATTCAAGGACGATTAAAATAGAATATTTAATATACATATAATTACATTAAACATCTTTAAATGCAACAACGATATACAAGATATCTTAAAATAGAAATAAATTTTAATGTTATTATTTTTTATACGACGTCCACGATAATAATATGATGTCCATGATTATTTGGAATAGATGAAGTGGAAATTGAAATGAAAATGCTATAATATATTGGAGGAGACCTACTGAACTGGGAAGAGAGGGGCTTTTCATATAAGAGTCAGTAGAAGTTCAAATCTCAGTTAGGCACAGTACCTACTACTAGTAGGCTAAACCCTTGACTTAACTCAGTCCAAAATATTTTCTTATAATTTTTTAAGTACCTAACTAACTACCTATTCTAACTACCTATTTTATAAAAGAATAAAAAATGATGTTCTACGAAAATTCTAAAAAATACAATTTTAGAATAACGATGATGAATGATGTTGAAGATGTAGAATACGAGTACATGTTATATGAACCGTTTTTCCCTATTTTCTTACACAATAGAAATAATTTATTAATAGGCACATACCTATCTTAGTGACAGAAAAATAATGTTATTTAATCCGCTGAAGATATGTGATAACGTTCATTGACATTGCTTTTGAAATATTACATAGGTATATGTAGATATAGTTGCTATTTGCTCTACCTATAGCCGCTGTGATTGCGGGGAATTATTCTTGTCTTTATGATATTAATTATATTGTAAATAATAAATCGATACGAGTTTGTAGAGCTTGTCCCGTGCGATTGATGTTCCACAAAATCCGGGATATTTTTAAAGAGACGAGTAAGACGTTCTCCTGATGGTAAGAGACGTTGCCCTTAATCAGTTCAGTGCTACCCAAGATTCCATACAAGAGAGATTGACATAAGAGTAGCAACCCCCGTCCCACTGTCAAGACTAAACTGACATATATCAAGACGCAACTCTTGCTGTCATTGCATACAATTTGCAGCTACTCCCAATGTCATTGTGCTCTTACAAACGTCAATTACCTACTCTTGACAGCGGGATGGGAGTTGCTAGTCTAATGTCAATGTTTTTATGTCCGGGCCATAAAGTTTTTGACACTTTGTTTTGTTTGACACTGGCGACACACATGGAGTAACTCGGGTGTAGCTAAACTATTTAAAGCAAAGACAAGTAGTTTACCAGTTAAAATACAGCCTTTAATTAATATAGATTACATATAGACATTTGATATACAAGTAGAGGTATATGAGCCAGCTGCCTATAGGCAGGTTAGATTCTAGAACAATTGAATGCAACGAGATCATGCTTGTAATTATTATCGGTTTTTATCTAGTTTACTATGAAATAACGACTAAAATATGTCTTTATACAATGTAGGTAGACGAACGTTATTGGTCCAATTTTTTAAATAATATATCTATCAATATAGGTTTGCTATCATTTAAAAAATAGATATAGGTATTCTTAGGTTTCATATTATTTTAATTATATATCTAAATATATAAAAGGAAAGAGTGACTGATTGACTGACTGACCTATCAACGCACAGCCTAAACCGCTGGACGGATTGGGTTGAAATGTGGAAGACAGATAGGTTTTATGACGTAGACCTCCGCTAAGAAAAGATTTCGCTATGCGGCCAAAGCCGCGATCAAACTAGTTAATAATATGTTTTTAAATTAGAATGTTTGCTATAGCTTCAAAATTTGAACCAGATTTCTGAAACCTTCGGATTGATCATTGTTTCATATTATTTGTTAACATAGAACCGTTTGTAATGTTAGGAACCTATACATGAAGTTCTTTAAGGATACAAAACTGGAAATGTTGTAAGAAAATAGGCACCATCCAAAAGCTCAAAGGGGCCTTTACATTTTGCAGTTTTACATCTCTATAGTAAAGTAAAGTAAAATGTATTTATTTGTAAAAGTATTGTGGGTACAAAATATGGTAATACCAGAAAAAGTGTCTCAAATAGTCTATGGGTAGTCCGGTGCACAAATATTAAGTTATAATATTAAATCAGTGTCCGAAGTATTAAATGTGATACTATGTATGCTTATTACAATTATTATTCAGACACCCGGGTTTTGGAGGGACAAATTAGGTATTTCTAATCGACTTCAAGAGAAAAGAGGGAAGTTTCAAAATTAGTCGGAACTTTTTAGAGGTGTAGACGAATCAATGTTTTCAATTCTTTTTTTGTTTCAAAAATATACTTTACGGGACCCATTTACTCGTAATATTCTCCAAAATCTTTTCATCTCAAGTTATCAATAAATTTGAAAAAAATGTGCGTCTCACTAAGCTCTTTTTTCACCCAAAGCTCACCCAAAGCTTTTTGTATTCACTTGTTTTTACCATAATTAGGTTGGAAGATATCCTTTAAAATAATTAAGGAATTTCCAGCAAAAACTTTGATCCTAATGAATTATAATTGTCTCATGCAATTACGAAAATAACCTGCTGAGTGTCAGAGCAAAAAAGTTTTGAAATCACCAGCACGATAAAAACAGGTGCATTATTATAATACAAATCTCGTAGGTACTTATTGCTGAACCTAAAGATTTTTTTTTTAATACAAATCGTTACTTCATAGTTTTCAGGAACATAGAGATCTCAATTAAATGTATTGTTCAACTGAATCCTTATTCGTAGCAGACATCATAATATTATGAATAATATTATAGATATAATACTTATCAACTATAATTTTATTGAATTTATTTATTTTTATAAATCTGTATAATTTAAACTAAAAAAACTAATGTAAAACTAATTTTCTTTGGTTGCAAAAAAGAGTATTCTATTCTCTGTTCTATTCTATATTTACTTTTATTAACTATCACTAAAACTATTCTATTTCAAATGTAATATTAAAAGGTAGTTACATATATTATATATATTTGAAAACTTACCAGAAAAAATAATAATAAGTAGATTATATACTAAACACTGAATTCCACACTGCAGTCAAAGTTCTCACACTATTTCAATAACACCAAAATTCAAATAACCTTTTAGAAAACGTTTGCACTCAAAACGAATTAAGCCACGAATAGTTCTAAAACATTTCAAACGTGTTATCAACGCAACAATTTTCAAATTGAAACTGTCCTTGAAACAATTGAAAACTGGAACACTTTAAATAAAAGAATTAACTATTTTCGAACATATTCCACGAACAATTTTCAAGTGTTTGCAAGATTTTCAAAGATAATCTATGTAACACACACACAGACGGGCGTACTTGATAGGAACAGTCGGACAATAAATTCATATTGAGGTAGCGAACAAGTGCAGTCAGATTTACTGGTTATAACCACTCGAGACGCGGGACAAGCTATGAGAGATAAGCGAAAAAAAAAACAAAACTAGAAATAATAACTGGTCGTTAATATGCACCTATTCGAATGTTAGGTATATACGTAATGTATAATTTTTTAGATGTTTTGTAAAAATATTAAGTAAGAAATAGGTAATAATATTCTATACGCCAAAAAGAAGTAAAATATCAAAGAAAATGTTTGTTAAAACGAAACGAAGTGACAATTTGACTTTTTATTCGTTAAGTACCTATTTGATTTGTTATGTAACGTCCATAAAAAAATATTAAGATTATATTTTAGCACAAAATTAGTTATATTTAGTTGAAAATATCCTACGTGCTATTTCCAGAGCCTATAAGCTATACCATAATACCAAATTTCTGCTCAATCGCGATTATAGATATAAACACATATTCGACATTCATACGTCGTAAACATATTTTCAACAAAATTATAATAACTAATATAATATGATGTCCAGATATGAGTTACACTTTGTACATGCGTTTTGTGGCACTAAGTACTACACTAAATCTCACTGTCACTGCACTAGCTCAAAAGGCTTTGTTCTTTTGAGCCTTTTCACAATGTCTGTATTATCGAGGATTCATACATATAATAAATATAAGTGGGATGACTATTATAGAATTTCGTGTCTCATTTCACATTTTGTGGCAGACCATTCTCGTATTGGAAAAGGCCAACGACTTCACAATGACTTTAAATTCCACGAATTGATTCTCAAATAAACTATCCACAAGTGCGTTATCAGAAGATAACAAGTGATTGATATTTCTGTAATTTACTAAATTAGTACTACTATTTTTATAAATTAGTGCTGTAATCATGTTGACTCACTAATGACTATCATTTAAGGTTTAGACTATGGCCGTGATTAAAGTCTAGATTTTTCTATTCGTCTTCAAAACGCGGAGAGTTATTGGACTAGCTGTATTCTTTATGGTTTATCTTACAATTTAGTTGTCTTTCAATCTTTTGAAATTATTTTTTTGTTTTTAACGCTTGTAGCAAACCGTGCTGAAATAGGATGTTGACTAAAAAAATTTTTTGTCCATAATGTAGATTATTGAAAAATATTGGACACGTATTTTTTTTATTTGTAAATCTGATAAAAAACGTGGGAGATAACGCACTAAAGTTGCTTGATCGTGACGTCACACCACTAAATCTAGTACATTTTTGTTTAGTGGTGTGACGTCACGCGTCCCAACACAGAATCTTATAAGCCTTATATCTCAGGCATTTTTTATTTTATTTGCAAAAAAAAGTATCGAATGTTTTATATTTTTAAATTTACGGACTAATTATTGTATTTTCAAAATGTTGACCTTGTCAATAGGGATTGCAATCCGGAAAACGGATCCGGTAATCCGGCCGGATCCGGCACATTTAACGGTTACCGGATCCGGTACAAATATACCGGATCCGGAGACCGGATCCGGTGCTAGTAGTTTGTGGCAAAATAATATAGCTGTTGTATGCGTAGGACTTTTAATGCGTGTGGTATTCATGCGTGCGAGTCTTTCGTCACCGAGAGTAAGGTATAACTATTGTATCTTTAAATACTACATAATAATTAATATTGTTACCTACTTATAAATAAATCTGTGAAAGTGAAATCTAGAAAGACTGAGTTACTCGTTGCTTCGTAAAATTATAAGTATTACCTACTCTACTTCGTCATCATCATCCACCGCCCTCTACATCCCACTACTGGGAATAGACCTTCCTCAGGTTATGCCAGTCAACCCTGTCCTGTGCCAATCTGGTCCATGTGCGACCCGCCAATTCTACCAAATCGTCCATCCATCTGGCTGCTGGACGACCGACACTGCGTTTGCCTGTCCTTGGTCACCATTCAGTCAACATCTTACTCCACCTGTCGTCACTTCGCCTAGCCAGGTGATCTGCCCAACTCCATTTGAGTCCCATTACTCTCGTTCCGGCATCTTGAACTTTTGTTCTTCGCCTAATTTCGATGTTTGGAACTTGATCTTGAAGTTTGATGTCAAGCATGGCGCGCTCCATGGCTCTCTGTGCTACCTTGATGCGTTAGACAGCCTCATGTGTTAGCGTCCATGTCTCGGCGGCGTATGTCATGGTGGGCAGGATGCACTGAAGGCTATCGTCAAACGATATGTAAAACACATTATTTGCTTAAACCTCCTCAATGTATATTGAAGTTGTCATCAATCGTAGTGGGTGAGAATTAGCCAATAGGCCCTCTGGTTGTAAAGCCTGGTTTTCAGACACTGAGGAATTCGACGTGACTAATTCAGAATGTCGTCTAATTCTACACTACCTACTAAATTTTAATTGTTCTGAATGAAAATATGTTTTTATCTATTTGTCTTAACGGTCTTAACATTGGTTAGGCAATAAAGTCGATTTTAACTACCTTCATCTTACTAATATTATAAACGTGAAAGTTTGTAAGAATGGGTGTCTGGATGTATGTTTGTTACTCATTTACGTCTAAATGAGTGGACCGATTGGTCTGAAATTTTATATAGCTTAGACCCTGGAACAACACATAGGTTACAGTACAGCGGGTGAAACCGCTGGGCGCAGCTAGTATTACGTAATATGAGAGTAGTGATTTGATTAAATCACTTATTGTAGTAAAAATCATCCTGGTTTGATCAATCCGGCCGGATCCGGTCGGATCCGGCCGGATTGACGGAAATCCGGCCGGATCCGGCCGGATTGAAAATGACACCGGATTGCAATCCCTACTTGTCAACATTCCTATTAGAGGGATCCCCCAGGAATTTGAAGATTACAACAGTCATACCATACATTATCAAAAGTAGAATTTACTTCTACCTCTATTCTACTTTTGAGAATGTGTGGCTTATAGTCTTGAAATGACATAAGAACCCACACGCCATGTTGGACCCCATAAGTGGAACATTTCCTGCTTCTTTCCCTTTTTACAAAAATTTTAACCGCTTACACATTTATAAACAGGTTAATTATTAATCTATCTAAAACTACTAAACAAGTTAAAAATATACGGTTTTTGTAACAAATTGTGTTTCTGGGTTAAGGCTGAAGTATTTTGTACATTTTATAGTACTGAAAATAGCTATGTTAATTTTATTATCATTAGGAGAGTTTCTCAATGCGATATCCCGGCTGTGTTAGTTATCATGAATCATGACTTTACCTAATATTTTGCCGCGATTCGCTTTAGAATGTAAATTACTGTGCTAAGGTACAAAACACCATATCCCCCTGTATGAACGAGGTAAATATTATACTAACGTAATCTTATTTTTCAGAATGACGAACGCAATGCAGAATTGCATAATATGACTTAGTACCGCTTGAATATAACCTGCGACTGTAATAATGATATTATCTTTTGTAACTTTTTACAACACATGGAATGGTCAAGACAAATCAAATGAGCCCAATCTTAATGGGGTCGTGTCGTTTAATTCGGAGTTCCTTTGGCCACCTTCCGGCTCTATCATCAGATCAGCTCGATGTCATAATAATATTGCTATGTCATTATAATATGCATGCAAAATTTTAACTCAATCGGGGAGTGTATGAAATAGAACTCGAAAGAACTCGACTTTACCGGGGGTAGACTGCCTTTGCAGGAGGTCGTCTAGGTGGGTACCCCAACAGTGCCAGTTATTCTACCGCCTGAGCAGTATTGTGCAAACATTACTGTGCTCCGGTAGGAGGGCACTGTAGCTAGTGAAATTACTGGGCTAAAGAGTCTTAACATCTTATGTCTCTTGAGTAAGAAGCGTTGGTACAGTGCACCTAGAATTGCACATCATTGTGAAATTCTGGGTAGTACTGTACTGATTATGGGCAGCGTTATCTCTTAACATCAGGAGAGCTTCTTGCTCGTCTTCTTACTTCTCCACATAAAAAAAAAATTCATTACAGACAACGGATAGGTGAAAATAAATAAAAGCTCGTAAAAAATATTGGCTTACCAAAGTTTTGTAGGGAATAGGTACTCGTAAAATGCTGTGCTGGTTGTCTTTAACAGCTGTTATCTACGACAAAAAATATTATCTTTGACCGTACAGCCAAAGACTTAAATAGATAAACATCTCAAAGTCTATGTCATAGACCACGACACCATCTTTCAGGCAATCTTATACACTTGTTCTGCTATCATTCAATGCGTTTGCGCAACCGAGGCCGCCGCGACTTCTTTTGGTGACATTATTTTTATTCAAGAAGATGGACGTTACGAGTTTACAAGTATGACGGTTGCTGTCGAGAAAGTGAGAGCGATGTTTTTAGAATCGAGTTGTACAAGACTATTATTTATTAACCCTTAACTACCGACCTATACGTCTCACAGACGTAATAACTTTTAATTTTGAGTTATTTCTAAAATGGCGCAACCCTCGGCGTCGCCCCTCCCGCTACCTTGCTACCTACGCGTCGCGAGCCGGCAGTCGACGCCGCGCCAGCGACGAGTGCACGCGCCTCCGTATCGAAGCAATCGACGTCTCACAGACGTAAGTGCGGTGTTTATGTACAAAATTTCGTACGTCTCTTGGTCGTCACCTCGGTGTTCATGTGTGTTAGCTTATAGTGTCTGATTGACGTCACATCGGTTGTATCATTATACTTTTCATTGCAGAATGCCTAAAAGAAGAAATATCACGTCCACTGAGCGGGAAAAACCTGCAAATGATGACTGTTCAGTTCCCGAGAAGCTGCGTAAACAGAATAGGTGTTTAGATGATAATGAGATACGAGAAAATCTCATGAACGAGAGTGACGACAACAGTAGTGATTTTAATGACTATGTAGGCGATCCTGATTACACTTATGAGAGCGAACACAATACGGAATCCGAACAATCTGATGAGGATGAAGTTGTGGTCGCCCATATTGAGGAAGTTTACCACGGAGAAATCAGCCCTAATCTCGAAAATGAAGAGCACGAAAGAGAAGAACGAACTGATAGAAGCCAGGACATTAGAGAACAGAGCGAAGAAGAGACAATGTTAAGAGAGGAACAGCATGGCCCAGCAGAGACTAGAATTGGAGAGATCGGAGAACAGTATAGCGAAGCAGAGACGCGAAATGACCAGGGTAGTGAAGATCTTAGAACAGAACAGGAACCAGATGAAGAATCAACAGGAGAGCTGCCGCGCTACTTTTACGGGAAGAATAGGTACAAATGGGCATCGGCGGAACCATCTCGAACAAGTCGAGTACGCACGCACAATATTGTCAATATACCCTCTCAAGTAATGTAATGAATGTACCAAATATTCAAGTACTGTTAGTTTTTTATTTTTTTAACTGAGAAGTAAGATTAATGTTTTATTTTGATAATTGTTTATAGGAGATAACATATTTTAAGTTCATTTTTTGATTTTTACTTAATTTTAGAGAAAACGGAGACTGAAGTAAGTCCTTAAAATTTAGTACCAAATAATTGTGATCTCTAGAATAAATGTTGATTTTACCTGAAAAATAACGTGTATATTTTTTAAATTCTGTAGTTACTTACCTCAAGTAACAATCTTTTTAATGTACAAACTATAAAAATTTAGCATGTAAATACAATCTTTATTTCATTACTTAAATTTTGACGTCCCTCAGTCGTCACGTCGGCGTAAGTGCCACGTTTATACCAGGTCGGCAGCTAAAGGTTAAATATTAATATTGAGTGTGATTCCCGCTCTAATTAATAGATAGATAGATAGAATACTCTTTATTGTAACACCACAAATATACAGAGAAACTTACTAAAACACAATTTCGTAACTTAAGTGTAACAATTGGCGGTCTTATCGCTAAAAGCGATCTCTTCCAGACAACCTTGAAAGGAGATAAATAATTATAATCACATGGGTTGGTGGTGAAGCTGATAAATAAGATTAACAGGAATAATTCTTAAATATGAATAATTATAATAATACATTAAATAAACATATAATATACAATACAAAAGAATATAATACATTCAATAAATCATAATTAATAAATATATACATATACATAAAAAGATTATATTAATATTATATCCAATGAATACATAAATATATATACAATAAATAATTATGCTTAATAACAGTAAATGTGAAACAAATAAAATATGGCAAAGATAAAGTGAAAAAGACAGCAATGATTAAATCTTATAACAATAGATAATGAGCTAATACACGGGATTTAAAAATATTAAGAGAAGGAGCACGTCTTATTTCTACAGGTTTACATTAATAATAATTATTACCAAAGATTGCTGAAAAGTAACGCGTAAGTCCATTAATTAAGACATTATTGTTTCAAAATACCTAATAGAAAGTGATCCAAATTATTTTCCCAGAGTAAGTAATTCATTTGTATATAGTTATTCATTTATAAACAATTAACTAAGCTTCAATATGCAAAAACTTGTAAATGGTGACTAGAAATTTATATATTTTACCCACTAAGATAGGTACTTACACTGTAGGTAATGTTTTCCGAATAAAATAAAATAAAGCAGCAGCCATATTTTTTATGAGAAAAAGTAATCCATTGGGAGGGAAAGTTTTCCTTTGGTCCTATTTCTTAGAAAATAAATAAATAAAATAAATATTTCAGGACGTTTCACACAGCGCCACCTAACCCCAAACTAAGCAACTTAATGCTTGTAATATGGTGGTTAGGATAACGGATATAATACTTATATACTTTTCTTTTGTAAATACATACATATAATAGAAAGATAAGCGCTGTGCCAAGGCCCTCGTAATTTTATAGGATGCCTCTGCTATATTATCGTGGGTTTCTTCAAATCAAGTGTGAATAGGTTTTTACTAAACAAGCGTGCTACAACTTCGACTGCATCGTCACTTACCAACAGGTGAGATTGCGGTCAAACGCTTGTTTAGTCTGCTATAAAAAAAATAGAGGGCCTACAATTAAAAATAAAAAAAATCTCCTTAATAACCTCCTTGTTTAAAGTCATTTAAAAAAACCCCCGTCGGAACGTTTCATTTCAGTAACCACTGTTTCAGTCACAGGTTATAAACAGATAATGATCTAATTAATAAAAATATTGTATTTCGTCTAGTTTTTTATAGGGGAATACCAACCGAGATAATGTAAAAAGTATGCAAAGTGAGTAGACGTTAAATAATTATAATAACTAATTACGTAGGTGTTTTTACGGGGAATACCACTAAAAGATTATGCTGTGGAAGTAGATGAAAGAGACGAAGTCCGATGCTCGCTTGTTATTATTGTGAATTAGTAAAAATATCAAAAAGAATTAAATACTTTGTTATATTTTTACTAATTCACAACCATTATTCGGAAGCTTACTGCATAAAAACGTCTATTCGGCACCTCACTGCCTACCGAACCCTATCATCCACCTCGTTGCAAACTCGCGCGATCTTGAGTTCAACCGGTTCTAGGGACTCACATTACCGTATAATATAATATCTTTACCGTGCCTATATTCAAGAGGTACAAAGTCCTGCATAACGACATTATGCTCCATTCGTCATCCAGAGACATTAAGTACATGACCATTTGTCACAGATTATCATCATCTCTAATAATTAAACGTAATAATTGTAAAATTATTTTTTATAATTTAATATTAATTCATCAGAAATGTTTATAAAACTTAAATATTATTGGTATTATATTTTTTAAAAGCTATAAATAAATGTTAGTATTGCCATCTAGCGTCGAGTAGCTAAACCATAATTATATTGTAGTAACAAAATATCACACTAGATGGCGCAGAAATAAATATAATGTGTGTGTGTCAATGTTCTGTCGCGAAATTGGTATTATTTATATAAATACAGTGGTATATTAATTTGTTAGTATTTTTAACCTTTAATATGATTATTATAAGTCTAGTATAAATATTAATTATCTCTTTTATAGTTAGTAAATATTTTCTAGCTTCGTGTAAAATACGTTAAAATTTTTATGTAACAAAAAAATGTCTAGAGAATGATAGTTTCGCGTCACAGCGGAATTTTTTATTTATCATTTTTTATCTTTGATAACCCACGGTCACGGGAGCTATTTTAGCCTAGCTAGAGAGATAAAATTCGTCATCTGTCAATAAATAAATTTATCAATAAATAAATTTATCAATACTCAAACGTTATGTATTAACTATAGGTATATAGATATTATGTACCTACATAACCTATCTAACGCGGTCCTTATGATCTGAACAAATCGTTAGATAATATTGAATATTGGTTCAAAGTATTTTTATTATATTGCCGCTTGTGATTAAAATATAAGACTACTTTATTACATACTAGCTTAGACTCGCGGCTTTGCCCGCGTGCAAAATCCTTTCTTAGCGGAGGTCTACGTCATAAAACCTATCTGTGTTCCAAATTTCTACTCAATCCGTGCAGCGGTTTACGCTGTGCGTTGATAGATCAGTCAGTCAGTCACTCTTTCCTTTTATATATTTAAAAGACTGGCTGCGCCACATAGTTCCGTGTAACTCCCAATTCTGTAGGAAAATTGGGATGAAAAGGAAAATAAATGCTATAAAATCATATAAGGGTAATCTCCTCGTCAGTGTGCTTCAGTCCATGTTTGTCTTATAATTAATTTACCATTAATAAAATATTAAAATTACAATTTTACCTGTAAAACATTTTAGACAAATGTTAGCTCCATTCCGGCAAAGTGTAGTTTTCAGATTTCAAATTAGTTGTAATTACTAAACTATTAATTATGTAATTAATTTTACACATTTAATTGATTTTTGATATATTACAGTATATCAACATGGACCAAGAAACTTACAAATAATGAAAACTTCAGCAATTTTGAAACAATAATATAAAGCAAAAAAAAAAACAAAAAAATAAATATAGAGCAAAAAGCTCTTCCTCAGCAAAAATTTACTAGGGATCGTAGTATTAAGTACCTATATGTATGTGTGACAATCTTTTAATATAAGTATTTTTATATCTAATAATTACAATTATAAACATAAAAAATAAAGCTAAAACCAAAAATACAAAATCTTCCATTATGTAACTTACAATACAAACCAGTTATAAAAATAATCTATCATTTTTGATTTTGAAAATGCAAAACACAGATACGAGTCGATAAGATTGATTATTACAGAAATAGAATATTCTAGATTAGATTAAGTATTTATAAATAAATATAATACGTCTTAAATGAATAATTTTACGACAGGATTAGCGAATTAGTGCACTTCCTTTATTCTTTAAGGCGTAACATCCGCAATAAATAAAAGCCCAACACACACAGCGAGCGGGTGCCGGTCGGGTCGCTTGTACGGCGGGTGTATGTGCTTGTTCACGTGAACGCGCGGGCGTGCGTTTGTACGTGAACACCTTCATAGCACGTCATATGTTTGATATTTCGTGCCCGCGCCCGCGCCCGCGCCCGCGCGTTCACGTGGGCCAACGCTAATTCTTTGTAACTACATATCGCCCTCCCCGGCGAATAAACGGATAACTGCAAACACTTAACTTTACAAGAAAAACGAAAAACCTAATTTTCGTTAGTAACATAATAATTTGTACCAGAAACCAGAACTTTAAAGATGTATAACTTTTTTATTTATTACTTAAAAATACAAAAAAAAAATTGAGTAGATGTAATTGGACCTATAGAATTTGAATTTGAAATAAAAACAAAAACAAGACAATGCTGATTATCTGTTTATTCGCCGGAGACACACTTACTGAAAGAGTGAGCGAGGCTGATCGTGCGCGGGCGAATCTCATATAATAGGCATGACAACAAAAAAAAACATTATGTAGATTATCAAAAAATATTAGAAACGTATTTTTTTCTTTAAAAATTTAATGAGAAACGAGTAAATTACAGCGCCCTGAAGTTGCGGAGGAGGAGGTCACGACGTCACTTCTCGGTACGATTTGTACCTAAATATGACGTAGCGCGTCTCCCCCAAATTTTTTATTCGTTATTTCACAGTCAAGTTCAATGATGTTGGCAAACAAAAAAATAATTTATAATGGAATATTTTTTTTATTATTTAAATTGCGGACTAATTATATAATTTTTTTTTCGTAGTGTATGGCGTCCTTGGGCGAGATAATTTGGTGACGATATCCGGAAGGTTGCGGGGAGCGGGTGGAGGAGGAAAACGGAGGACCGAGTTTAGTGGCGTGCCATGGGGGAGGCCTAGTACGTCCAGCAATGGACGAACGTGGGCTGATGATGATATGATGACTAATTTTTTTAATGTGACAAACAGGCAGATGACCCACCTGATGGGGAGTGGCTACTGTCGCCTATGGATACCTGCAATACCAGGGGTACCGCCAGCCTACCTTTCAAGACTCTATTCACTTGCCTTAAATTAAACTTGTTGTCACACATATTCCTTATAATTATATAAGAGACATCACAATGATTCACCCGCGCACGACTTACGCTGACGCTTACAGTGTGATGTCTCTCATATTATAATTGCAAGGAATCACACCCGCCGTACAAACGACCCGATCCGCGCCCGCTCTCTGTGTGTGTTGAGCTTAAATAATATAGTATACAGATTAATATTAACGACAGACATTGACATTTGCACGTTCGTAATATAATTTATGTATAGAGATAGAATTAATGTCTTAATTATGGGTTAATTAGTCTGAACATAATTAATCAAAAAACCCAAAAACTTATAAAAAGTTATTTTTAGATGAATACAAGTATAACATTTAAAGAGAAAAGAAAATATTTTCCAACTAAAAACTACTATGTAATATTATACATGCGGAAGTTTGTATGGATGGATGTAGGGATGTGTGGATGTTCGTTACAACTTCAAACCTAAAAGACTGGACCGGTTGGGCTAAATTTTAGTATGTTGGACTTGAAATTTTCTAGGAAAACCATAGCGGTTACATAAAATATAATAATTAGTTTTAAAGATACCGTTGAGGAAACTTAAGTCTGTTAATATTCGATTTGCCAGTACTATGGAAGCCTAGCCCGACGTAGCCCGACTTTCGCTTGGCCTATTTATTTAAACCAGGAAAAAAAATAAAACACTTAAAAACCTGAGAGTACTCCTGCGGGACGCTATTAATATAGTTCCAGAGCTAAAATAAGCACTCATCCGGGTCTGGGAAAATAGACCATACCTTAAGGTATTTTCACACATAGATAGAGAAAGAACCCTATTGAAATACAAAAGAAAATGTACAAAAACAACTTAAAAACTATAATAAAAAACTCAGTGTTACAATTGGCGGTCTTATTGATGTTCTTGAGGCAGATTAATTTAAACAACAGCAGATTCTTGAAGATTTGTTTATTCCAGTATACAAAATACATTCACCGCTAATAGTGATCTCTTCCAGAATCGAGACAACCATACAGGGAGAGGAGAACAATTAATTGATATTCACATGGGTAAGGTGGTGTGTTCAAATTTACAAGATACAAAGTACTACCAATACTTTATATATTAAATACTAATTATTTATATATTTAATACCTACACAGGCTAATTTTGAGCTAATTTTGATGCGGCTTCTTTGATTTTTTAATAGCGGTTGTTCATAACTAATAGATTTTATCAGTTACCAATATAATGAGTACCTACCTTTATAATTGGTACTTTATAATTGGTAAAAGCATACGTAGGTGTCAAAATCTAAATTCCTTAATTTCCTACTCTACATTTCGACCAGTTGAACTAGTCGGCTCACTTTGATAATAACTCCACTACGCCTACATTTTTTAAGACTAGAATATGCTCGCAGATTCGTTCTGCTGAGAAATCCTTTCTTGGCGGATGTCAACGTAATAATGTCTACTTTTTTTTATAATAAATAAGCCTACGTTTGACCACATCCCACTTGATGGAAAGTGAAAATGCGGTCGACGATGGATCACGTATGATGCCTAGAAAGGTACCTATTCACTCGTGCCTTGAAGATACCCAAGTTGTACCGCTCGGGAAACACAGATGACGGCAAAGTGTTTCAAATGCGACCAGTACCATAGATCTTCCATAGATTTGTATTGGGGGAGCTTTGCATTTGAATTTATGTCAATGCATCTCTTCGCTATTCCACTCGGTGTTCTCGTCACTTGCTTTCAAATTTCAAATTAAAAAAAAACATTGAATTTATTTTTCTTTTTTAAAATCAATTAATTCAGTTTTTTTGATATTGTGAATCTTTAGTGTCATTCGAGCAGGGTTTTTCATAATAAAAAATATTATGAAAAAAAATATGTTGCTGTTGTCTTGCGACACTTTCTCTGTCAATATTTACTCAATCCGTTCAAAAGTTAGATTTGTGAATTATTGTATATTGATCAGTTACGCAATCAGCCTTGCTTTACTTTTTTTTAAATACAAGATCTAGCTCGCGGCTTCCTTTGCAAAATACTTACTTACTTGTTACAATATTTTCTACAACATCTAAATTCAACTCAAATCGCTCAGCAGTTTGACCTGAGCGTTGATAGATCAATCAATCAACCAGTCATGTTAAACATTTTCCTTTAATATATATTTTAATATATTTAAACGCACCCTATACTTACTATGCTAATTTTATTCAAAACATAAATTTCTTTAAATAGCTTAGGCACACACCCCGTGAACTGGTTTTGATTGTTCGATATTATTAGAACATTAAGTGCTTGTTCACGTGAACGCGCAGGCGCGGGCGCGGGCGCGGGCGCGACAGACTTTACTTACACCGCACGTGCGTTTGTATACGTGAACACTTTCATAGCACGTCGTATGTTTGATATTTCGCGCCCGCGCCCGCGCCCGCGCCCGCGCGTCAACGTGGGCCAACGCTAAGACGTTATTAAAATAACTTTGATGACTTTTACTGATGTTAGACTTTGGCCGTGTCTAGTTACCACCCACTGGACAAAACTGTGTCGTCAAGCGGTCATTATAACCGTATTCCGGCACGAAGTTACGTGAAATCATATTAACTTTTTTTTTATGAGATGAAGTAGAAGACGAGCAGGACGCTTTCCTGATGTTAAGAGATAACGCTGCCCTTAATCAGTACAGTGCTACCTAGGATTTCATAATGATGTGGAAATTCCAGGAGCACTGCACCAATGTTTCTTACTCAAGAGCCATAAGGTGTTAAGACTCTTTAGTCCAGTATTTTCACTAGCTACAGTGCCCTCCTACCGAAGCACAGTAATGTGTGCACATCACTGCTCAGGCGGTAGAATAACTGGCACTGTTAGAGTACCCACCTAGATGACCTCCTGCAGAGGAAGTCTACCCCTGGTAAAACACACTTTTACTATATTAGGTCGATGTAAGATCGTGGTCTATGAACAAGAGCTCCTTAATTTAAAAAAAAACTCTAATTCAATAAAAAGCTAAAAACCCAATAATCATCAAATATGACTATTTTTTATCAAGTTATAAAAAGGAGTGCCTAAGGTCTCAATTTGTCTGTATTTTTATTAAAATTTAGAAAGATGTAATGTAATCTTTGGATTCTTTTCTTGTCGAACTACATAATAATAAAGCCTTTTCTTTTTAAACTCTATAACGACGAGCTGTTTTGCTATGGCAAAACCATTTTTAATAATTATTAAAAGTTCAGGAAATTTATAAAAAAAACAATCTGACATTAATTATTCAAATAAGTACTTTTATTATACGTAATAAGGCTTCATTAGGCTTTTTACTTTCAGTGCAAATATTTAAATCAGTTTCCGGGTACAAGAACGAAATTTTTTATCTTAAAACTCGCCATTTTTGTAATATACAAAAATGTTTAACATAATAAATAGTGTCCGACCGAAATTTCGGTTTCGGTTTCGATTTCGGCCAAGTTTCGGCCAAAAATCAAGTTTCGGCAAAAGTTTCGGTTTAGGCCAAAATTGGCCAAAACTTTTGCCGAAACCGAAACTCCTCTCGGAAGTTGTCGTGCACGCTCGCCTAGATTCGTTTCTCGCGACAACGCTTAGGCGGACGACTAATTGTGATTTAGGTTTTTTAATTTTAAATGTGTGATTTAATATTATCTTTGTTGAGACTGGAACTGAGCATGTAATTAGCAATTTTACTAATTATAATTTTTATATAAAGTTACCTAAAAGAGATTGATGATTCTTCTTAGTACAAATAGGTACAAACCAAAGTATTAATTAGTAAGATTTCAAAATACTAATACTTAGTATTTTACCCGTATGTCCCCGAGCGGCTCGATCAAGACGCACCTGCGCATGCGAATTTGAACCCTATTTTTAAAGAATCTAAAAATAATAGATGTCAATTTTGATTTGAACTGGAAGTTTTTCCTGGATCAAGGGGTTAATGAAATAGTAACAATTAGTAATTAGTGATTTAATTATTATTGATAACTGATATAAATTTTGCTATAAGAGCTTAATTTAAATAAATAGGCCAAGCGCTATTTAGACTACGCGCAATGTAGTCTTCCGTAGAACTGGCAAATTATATTATGTTGACTGCCTTAATTTTCATCAACGATATCTTTAAAACTCATAAAACTATCTTAACCGCTACGGTTTTCCGGAAAGTTCATGGTTGCAACTAAATTCGTGATTCATAACAGTGTTTGAAAGCCAGTAGTTTAGATTATAGAGAGCGGGAGACGCATAAAAAATTTAATTAAATATATTTAAAATGGATCATAAAATCGAAAAAATTCCTTATAAATATGTCCTTCATTAAAATACCTATTCAACAATACCCCAAATTATGGGATCAGCCAGAAAAATATCATCCCCATTTTACAAGTTTGGGAGGTACCCTAAATTAATTGACTTAAATTTATTTTTTGTAACCGTTCTCTTATCCTAATCAATGCCCTCCTCTGTGCAAAATTACAGTTTTCTAGGACTTATATTATAGTTTCTCCGTAAAGCCGCAAACAGACGGACAGAGAGATAAAGCGAAACTATAAGGCCCAGGCCCAGGTACTATAAGGTCCTTGTTGACCACGGAAGCCTAAAGATAATAAAAATATTATTGATATATTTTTATATTACAACTGATACAACAAACTTAATGATAACAACAAACGTTATATTATGCTGTGCTTTCATTTCATGTCCAAATTAATGCAGAATAATGGGTAAAATGCACCAAATTTCAGTATTTTAAAGATTTTTTTACTTGACCTCGTGAGTTTCGGTTTCGGTTTCGGTTTCGGCCGAAACTAAAGCCTTGGCCGAACATTCGGTTACGGTTTCGGTTTCGGCCGTAAAACTAGTTTCAGTCGGACTCTAATAATAAACCATTCATTAGGAAATAATATACTCGTATGTATGAAACATTAATAATAATAATAATACATTGTTGTAAAATAATGGATAGGATAAGTTAATAATTTCATAGTCTTACAAATTGTTTTACATGCTTCGTTGTTATAAAATCCTATCCAAAATATTAGTTTTTACTTTTGAAATCAATTTAATGACAAAATTCAGGATTCATTTCAATTGAAAATGCATTTTTTTTTTGCTGTAAATGTGGTACAGATATGGTGTTACACAAAATATAATGTTTAACACACTTAACTAACATCTAAGCATGGCTCAATGAAGTTTAACTTCAAACACGTACAACAAAACGTTTTATGTGTAATAAAATTTTCGCTCCAAAGTTACCCCCGAATCATACAATGAACCGCCGTTACTATTTAAAATTGAACTTTGTTACTTTGCTTATTAGTTGAATTAATGTAAGCCTCAATTTTTGCAAACTAAGCCTTGGTGTGTGAGCAGAATAGAAACAGAACGATGGAGAAGAATGGGAGAGTTAACCTCAGTCGTCCCCGCTGAACAACGGCTGGAAGGACCCTGGGGTTTTTAGTGGGTATATCCGCCGGTTTCTCTGTCGGGGAGTCCCACATAGCCACCCAGTGACTATCGCTAAAACTCTTCAGGGTAATGCGTTTAAGCGTTACGTAACGCGAAAAATAAACTCAGTTCGTCATATCATGCGAGCGAGTGGTTCGCACGCTGAGAGCCTTAAGGGCTTATTCCGCGGGACGCTCTCTCGCTCGCACTATTTGACACATTTTGAAATATAAATTCATAGAATTAACTTTTTGAAAAATCCGCAAGATGGTCGCTGCACAATATTATTACTTACATTTTAAAAATGTTTTCAGTTTGATATGTTAAAATCTGGAAAAAATATATTTTTAATTTTTTTTTTTAATTTGCTTCTCATGCCATTTTTTATTATATATATAACACTGAAAACACTTTTAAAATGTGTGCAATAATAGTATGCATGCCTCGTGAGAAGTTTTCAAAAAGTGATTTCTATGAATTCATATTTCAAAATGTGTCAAATAGTGCGAGGAGGAGAGCGTCCCCCGGACTAAGCGCTCTTAAGGAATTTATATTTCTTTGAGCAAAAAATATAGGCAAAACTTAGCATTAAATATAGTGTCATACAATACTAGTTACTTTTACGTCTTTAATCAGGTTTCGTGAAATATCCAGTTTTAACTAGAATTTAAGTATTTAACTTTCAGATAGGTAGTCTATAGCATGTATTTAATCACAATAAAATAATACTTTTAGTCTGAGTATGCGTGAGAATTATTCGACCTTTAAAAAACAAATGACTACTTAATTTTATTCATAAGCCTGCATAAATTATTTGGAACGTTTTTATTCAATTGTTTGGGGGATTTTAAGATTTGCAAAGGTCTTTACTCTTTAATGAGCTGACAGCTATATTATGCTTATCTTAAAATCTTAATGAGTTACTGAGGCTTTTGAGCATTAAAATACAAAGGTTTATAATAGGTAAGCGCATTGCCTTACTTCAAATGCAAAGTGCACTTTACGTAGGCACTTAAGGACAACACAGTAAATTGTTTACTTAATAGAATATATAGAGGTATATAATATGTATGTAGGTACGTACGGTAGTTATGATAGGTGTATTTATACACATTTATAAATTACATACAGCTTGGTTGTCTATGCACAAGAAGAAAGGATGCTTCGCTTGAGCATTCCAAAACTGAATTAAGATTAATTTATTCAAGATTTTTTCCTGTATATTTATGTTTGTTCTATCAGAACGGGTGTGGCCATAAATGAAACTAAAATTATATCTTACCGAGCAGCTGCAAAAACGGCATCGTACATAGAAACTAGCGCTTTTTGTCAAGTTCATATTATTATAGTTTAATTTTTCCAGACCATCAAATTTTTTATTTACTGCGACAGGTTCTCAATTATTTCAATAAAACATTTTTTAATATCAAATCTTTTTTTGGGGAAGTATTCGTGGGAATTATATGACCTTTAAAAACAAATTTATAATATTATTCGTAGACTATAAAAATCACTATTATTTTTATTATCTAGAGTACAGGCGCCGCATCGGTGTAGTTATTTGCTAAGCGCTTTTATTTACATTAAAGTTTTTGTAATGCTGTAAATTATATTACACCTATAAATTGACTTATTTATTTCTAGTAACAAGATTGTTAGACACTTCAGAATAATCAAGATCAACTTTTTCTCATAAAAGCCAATTACTTTTATTACTTTTGTAGCGATAAGACCGCCGCTTGTTTGATTATAATTGTATTGATTTTGTGTTGTATTTTTTGTTTTATAGAAATAAATATATCAGAGTTAAGAATATTATGCTGGTTACATTTACAATTTTTCTTTTAGATTACAATAAAATATTTACGAATCGTTAAGTGTTAAATTAGTTTTAAAGGTTTTAATTAGTACCTATGTATTTGTAAGTACCTATGTGTTTTTTTGTTTTAGTCGTTAGGTATATATTATGGCATTTTAATCTAGTACTTATTATAAATTTTTATTTATTCTAATAGTGATTATTAAATTATGCAATACAATGTTTGACTTCGAACAACAATTACAAGTTAACGATGATATTGAAATTATTCTGAGTGACACATTCCTGTTGGAAAAACTCCAATAGTGCATAATATTGGAGTTTGTCCAAACGTATTCATCTAAAGCCGCGTCTCCAGCTCCTTTTTTGATCTACACTCTCAACAAAAACACGTCAACATACAGCAAAATTCCCCTACACAAAAAAATAATAATGTCTATGCTTCAAGCTTCAACAAATGTTTTTGCTTTGTTTATTCATTTATTTATTTACTGGCTGAGCCCGGCGGTAAGCTTCAACAAATTATGTTTGTTGACGCTTGAAGCATAGACTTTTTTTTTTGTGTAAGGGAGTTTTGCTGTGTGTTGACGGGTTTTTGTTGAGAGTGTAGACTAAAAAAGGAGCTGGAGACCCGGCTTGAGATAAACTAGTATCCGATTATGAACTTTATTCTATTTAATTAGAATTAATAATTAAAAATCATTTAACACCTAGAGGTTAAGTTACTAAATTTTTATTGATGAAATATAATACATATATTTGTCAGTTTTAGTACATTTTTGTATACGTTGATATTTTATTCTTATAATCATAAAGGCTACATTTTAACCGATGTCAAAAAATATTATAATTAAAAAACTATTGAGAAGTCAGAGATATTCACCTATTTAAATAGAACTAACGTTTAAGGTTTCTAAACAAGTAGGTATAATAAATTTAGGCTTGGGTTTGAAACTAGGTCTCTATTATCGACAAGCTTCGTCAAAAGACGTTCAGTAGTTATTCAAAATATAAGGGCTTGTTCACGTTGAATGCGCGGGCGCGGGCGCGGGTGCGGGCGCGAAATATCAAACATACGACGTGCTATGAAAGTGTTCACGTACAAACGCACGTGCGGTGTAAGCAAAGTCTGCCGCGCCCGCGCCCGCGCGTTCAACGTGAACAAGCACTGAATCTCGTCACGGCGCGGCGTCGCGGCCGCGGAGCTTGAGTCGTATATATATTTTTTTTATTTAGGTACTTGTTTGTCTGTATATTTATAAACATAGTTATTTTTGACTTCTGAACATAATGTAACCTAAGTGGCTAATAATAGAAACCAAATATTTTGCTTAAGTACTTATAGTTGGCAGTTGAAATGATTGGTAATGCATATGCCATTATTGTCCAATCGCACAGTGCATTTACTAAGATTATGTAGGTACTCGTTTTAGAAATTAAAAACACATTTATAGTTAAGTAAATGCTCAATGTACCTAATTCTAGAGGCTAAACTACGATTAATTCGCAATTAGCGTTTCAAAGCCGAATTAAGATTAGTCTCCTTAATTTATTCAAGAATTTTTCCTATATTTATGTGTTTTTCCTATATATACATGTTTGTTCTATCAGAAAGTATGTGGCAATAAATTAAACTAAAATTATACCTCACTATGCAGCTGCAAAAACGGAATTGTACATAGACAATAGCGCTTTTTGACAAGTTCATACTTACAGCTTAATTTTTCCGGACCATCAAATTTTTACTGCACAGACAGGTTTCAATTATTT
Organism: Hemithea aestivaria; assembly: GCA_947507615.1. Lineage (NCBI taxonomy): Eukaryota > Metazoa > Arthropoda > Insecta > Lepidoptera > Geometridae > Hemithea > Hemithea aestivaria. Next base: position 9,860,636 of record OX382338.1, read on the forward strand.
CAATTATAATAAACATTTTTTAATATCAAATCTCATCTAATTGTTACACTGTTTATATTGCAAATTGTATTTAATTCTAAGTTCTTGTAAGTTTTTACACTAAATGATTCGTGAGTATTTAGATTCATCTTTGTAAATAAACGGCATAAACTCACTTGTGTATACTTCGGCTTCGTGCCGACTGTTTCGATCCTGTATGAGGATCTTGTTCAGGGAGAAGCTGCGGTTACGCGCCGGCGTCTGCGCCCCGCTTAGTACAAGTTCTTGTAAGTTCTATCAATAAAGTGTTATCTTATCTACATTCTTAACTTATGTTAACTTTATAAAACCTATTCGCTTACGAAATTTTATCCCAATCCGTTCAGCGGATTAGGCTGTGCGTTAGATAAGTTAGTAAATTAGTCCCGTTTCCCTTCTATACACATATTTAATTATATAGACATTTTTTTAGTATTGTAAGTGGTTACCGCCTTCTTCAGATATCTGTGACCTGAGGCATTGCTAGTACGTAAAAAATTGCTAGTTACTTCGTAGTTCAACATCCTAGCTTATTAAAGCGCTTATTATTGCTCAATAACTAATAATATATTCTTAATCCAATTTCCAACCAGCTAAATTCAAAATGTCCTGCGGCATTAAACTCATTAATATAATAGGTATAATAATTGCTCTCAGACTCTGGTCTCCACGACAATATTTTAATGATATCTTAAAATATTAACGTACTCCTAGCTAAGTATCGACTTAATAACTCCGTAATGTGATTAAGTGATGTATTTAAATTAAAATGTTAATATCTCTAGCGATTAGCGATGTAGGAGGAGTCTAGTGCGACAGTTCTTAATATGTTCTTAATATATTTAGTTAATCTGGATATATTAGATAAATATATATGATTTAGATTAGGTCTATGAACGTACATTTGAAACAGCTGTGCGTCACATAGATCAATCAGTAAACAGGTTGCGTTGAAATTTAGAACACAAGTTATTCATTTCTAGTATAGATCTACATCAGATGTAAACCTCTTCTGGAAATGTTTTCTACGTGCAGGCATCTCTGCGAGAAAAAGGAGTAAATGAAGAAGATTCATGGTCCTTAACTGATTTTAGAGTCGATCTGCCGCTTTTATTTTCTCAACAGTCAACAGTCCACAGGCGTTAGAGGCACCGTCTGCTCAAATGAAGGCACAACAATATTCTTAGGTTAGAAACGCCACTTTAACTTAAAGTTTAAGTTATAATTAGCTAGTCCTAGTACTAAAGTTACTAACCAGAAATTTAATAGAGTTATTTACCCATAACTGATAGACATCTATATAAGTCATAAGATTTGTTTATTGCCATAAGTATTTTACAGGTTTTACAGTAGTGCTTATAAACAGATAATATATAAAAATGCTAAACAATTTGCCGTTGAGACCCAAACTAAGTTCTAGGCTTGTATCTTGAGCCTCAGGAGTGATGAACAAGTCAGTTAAATAAAAAGGTTTAGTTATATAATTTATAATAATTATAATTGGGGTTTATACTCCAACAGAACAGATTACCCTACTTGCACTGTTAGAGTTAAATCACAATTTCAACCTATATTTGTTGCAGTTACAGGTCATCGAGGTTACTACAGGGCTTGACCTAATGTTTGCCTCCTACATATCTTATAGGAAACAGCCGGGACCTACAGTTTTACGTGCCTTCCGAAACACGGTAGCGCCTCCGGATTAAAAGCCGGAGGTATGACCGGAGGTATGGCCCAGTCCACGGACGCTACAGAAATATAAAAAAAATAATTCCACATATTATCATTTTCTAGAATGCAAGACAACAAAAGATCTAAGGCAACCAAAATCTCACACCTTATATAACTATCTCATTAAAATGATGTTATAATAATACCTATTGTTTTTTGAACATTCATATTTATTGCATCATACGAATTATTTTGCAAAACAAAAAACGTTTATATTACTTTTTAGATCTAATTTAATTTTGAACGTAGCGTAAGCGGCTTAGCGAGATTAATTTCAAGGGGCCCGACTACGTGTGAGGGACTAGACGAGTTCTTTTGAAGAGAGATGTAACATCAAGATAAAGTTATTAAATTAAGTTATAGACAGTTGACAGCAAGCGACATGTGATCAAAATGTTGGTGTATATTTGGTCCAACGGCCACCCAATAAGGCAATGTGTAAAATCCAAATGCGCCAAATAACTGGAGTAGTAGTAATTGGACCAAGTGTACTGGCCAGCATAATAGAATAGAATACTCTTTATCGCAACCAAAGAAAATTACAGTTTAAAACTGCGCAGAATACTACAACAGTTATTGTTATTTGGCGCATTTGAATTTTCCGTATACAGTAGGTATACATGTCATTGACCTTTCAGTAGGAAAAATCATGTTAAAAACATAAGTAGTTCTGTGCGTCAAAATTATTGGACACATATTTTAATCTTTAAATTTGAAAGTTTTGGTATAATAAAATACGGATTATAATATAAATCACTTATGTTGTTTGGTGTCGTAACGTCACAGCGCGGAACATTTGAGATGTGACGGGTATCCATCCAAAAACTTATTAACGTTAACAGAATAGAGACCGTGGTAGATTTAAAACGCAGAGTAGAAAACAAGACTGGTATCCATCCAAAAACTTATTAGCGTTAACAGAATAGAGACCGTGATAGATTTAAAACGCAGAGTAGAAAACAAGACACGGTTGATAGATGTAACGTCTAAGGACAAAGTGCAAGGTCTTCGATGACTATAAGGTATTTACGAAATTTCAGTTTACTCGGTCTTATTGCGAGGTTGATAGCTAATTATTTGACTAAACTATAATGGATTAAGCTTCGAAAGCAGCTGCCTCTTGTAACGCTCCAGACAACAATATTATCGCTTTTTTATTCACTAATAAGTAAGCCGATGCGGCCGTAGATGATGGCAGACTAAACCTAGAAGGCGGGATAAATCCCTCATTTTCATCATTGAACATCATGCCGGAGTACGGTCATAATGCCGGCTTGGCGTGGTTTTGTCCAGTGGGTAGTAAGAGTGGTAACTACCACGGTCGAAGAGTCGAAGCCTACCACCAGTAAAATCCCGAAAAAGTTCGACAAATCGAACTAATTATGCGAAAACTTCAGTTTACTTGGTGTTATTGCGAGGTTGATCTCTAATTCGACTATACTTTAATGATAATAATGGATAAACTATAATAATGATATAATATAAATTGATATACGAGTAGCTTCATGGCACCTGCCCATCGTAACGCTACAGGCAACAATATAATTGCTTTTTTACTATTAAACACGTACACCTTGATTTCCGGAAGGCATTTGATAGGGTCAATAATGACATTCTGCTTTCTAAGCTATGTGCTATAGGCTTCTCTCCAGGTCTTCTACAACTTCTATCAGACTATCTTCGCGACCGCCAGCAATATGTCCGTCTAGGTATCTATCAGTCCCGACCCTATCACACACGTTCCGGGGTGAGTCAAGGCTCTATACTTGGCCCACTTCTATTTCTTTTGATGGTTAATGACTTACCTACCGTTGTTAGCCACGCCAAGTTACTACTATATGCCGACGATCTTAAACTGTACTGTGAAATAAGATCAGAGATGGATTGTTTAGCATTACAGAAAGACCTTGATTCTATTGTTGAGTGGTCCGCGAGTAACAAGATGCAGTTTAACCTAAACAAATGTAACATTATGTCATTCGGTCGGATGTGGCACCCCATCACATTCAATTACAGGATTGGAGAAACCATTCTACCCCGAGTCTGTGAAATAAAAGATCTAGGTGTCACATTCGATCGCAAACTTACATTTCATGATCATATGAATACTTTGGCCAAAGAATCTTTCAGACGACTAGGATTTGTGCTGAGAAACGCCCGAGACTTCCAAAAACCACATGTTATCCGTCTGATTTTTGGAGCTCTCGTCCGTTCTAAGCTCGAGACCAGTTCTTCTGTTTGGAACCCACATGAGAGCACTTACGCTCTAATGCTGGAAAAAGTTCAAAAGGCATTCCTTAGATATTTATACAAACGACAGTACGGGTATTATCCTTTCATGTATCCAACCAAATTTTTGCTGGGTTGCTTAGGGTATAACTCTTTAGAAGTCCGTCGTGCATATAATCAGATAGTGACCGTATGCAAAATTCTTCGGGAGAAAATTGACACACCTGATCTCGGTGAGGAGGTGTGCCGTTTTTATGTACCCAATAACTACATCAGGAGCAGAAAACACCGGTTGTTTGCTGTATCTCCTTGTAGAACCGTTGCCCGCGCTAACTCTCCACTGCCTCGTAGTCTTTCTTCTTTAAACGCTCTCCTGGACACATACCCTGACACTGATCTTTTTGCAGATGATTGGTGCAAAGTATTGTTAGCGTGTTTGAAATATTGTGAGCGTGAATTATGAGTGTTTGTTTTAATATTGATTTATATTTTCTTTTTAATGTCAACAATGTGTGTTCTTTTTAAAATTATTTTATTGTGTATTTTATTTTTGTAAATATTGTGTTGATTACTGTAAGTGGTTGTATTACCGTTGTAATTAACAATAAATAAATAAATAAATAAATAAATAAATAAATAAATAAATAAATAAATAAATAAATAAATAAATAAATAAGTAATACAAGAATACACCGACTGGTACCACATCCATCGGCACTCAGGACACCGCCCACATTGGAGTTCACTATAAATACCCGTCAAGTACTCCAAAATTAAGCGACACACGGTCACACAAATATAGCCCCTATTCATAGTCAATGACATCCATACTCGGACGTTTGAGTGTCCATGTAAATGGTCACACATGACTAAACCGAACTATAAATAGAACTCCCGGGATGGGATGGAGATAACTGGTGAAGCTTGAATTAACTGGTATTAATAAAACTAGGACCTTAAAATAGAATAGTGTTTTCTAATTATAGAGATGAGTGAAGGATCAAGGACATACGGGTATATTAAAGGTGTTTAGTTTTTACTAGGATCTATTTTAATACTCGCAATCCACTTCTCTCAAATATGCGCATGTGTCAAAATCTTATTGAAAGCGCTTTTGAAATTTTGTTTTATTTTGAGATTTTGAATTTTGACACACAGTGAAGCTGTCCCATAATTGACATGAAAAATAAAAAGTTAAGCAATAATAATAGTGCCCATCTACTCACTTTTGTACTACTATTATACGACATACTCGTAATTTGTAATATAATTAACTATTTAAACACAAGATATATTTTAAAGATGCTAACGAAATTGCAATTGTAAATTGAAATAAAATTATAAGTATACTCGTGTTTGTAATATTTAATATTGAAGAAATTTTACGGTAAAACCAGCTCCCCACTGCTTAATCTCATATTTTACTTTTAATAAGATCAGGAGCGGGTTATTTAGTGAATAATTTGACATGATTGCTTAATGATTTGTAATTTATCAAGTGTATTTAAGATATAAATATAATATGCTTAGTAAATCTCAAATATATATCATTAATTTTAATAATCCCAACTTTGCCTTTCAGTTTTTAGCTTCCGTTTGCTTATTCTGCATCAGAAAGGTGGATTTAAATATGCCTAAATGTAAGATTATGTAACACTTTATTGGCAATGATAAATATCGAAAGCGCATGCAATCTTTAAGAGTCGCATTTTGTATCAAAAACCTTCCGAAAATTTTATCGCGAATTTAGCTCGCGATGACGTCGTTGACCTCGTATTTTATGTTAAAATGTTATTTTTATTGTTTAACAATATCATTTTACGATCATCCGATTTCAAATTGTTTTTGTCGAACGGTTAGTAATTTATATTAACTACTATAAATCGGAGCAGTGTAGGCGTTAACTTTTATGCCATTCGCTCTATTATCTACGAATCGTTTTGCCAGCGGGATATTTTTTTCCACTGGAATTTTGATCTATAATATATTATTTATCATCGTTCTCATATTCATTTTTTGTATAATAATTCAATTATTATAATTTTGCTATAATCATTTCGCAATTTATAATGATTGCGTCAAACTTGTCAAAACGTCTCCTGCTGTTTTACAGCCGTAACAAAAAAATATGGACTATTAGGTCTAGAATATTTAATAAGTTACACGTGAGTAAAACTCCATATAAAGTGAATAAAGCACAGAATAAATAAGGAAAAAGGACGATCACGGTTAGCTTTCAAACATTATACCTACTTAGTTAAACAAGTGAATTAAATTAAAAATTTAAAAAACCCCCAACTCCCAACGCAATACGTAATTCAATTTTTTTTGATGGCGGCCATCTTGGATTTTAAATTTTATATAGTGGGCTGTATTCTACTTGTTAAGCCCTTTCATTTGATACCCATATCGATGGGGTCGTGGAAGAAAAAAGTAATCCGCCATTTTGTAGCGGCGGCCATCTTGGATCGATTTCCACCAAACATGGCTAAGAACACTCTCGACTAACTCTACTTTCAAACAAAAAAAACTAAATCAAAATCCGTTCATCTGTTTGGGAGCTACGATGCCACAGACAGACACACACACACACACACACACAGACAGACAGACAGAAGACAGACAGACAGACACGTCAAACTTATAACACCCCGTCGTTTTTGCGTCGGGGGTTAAAAATATCCTCCAACAGAACAGGTTAACCTATCTACTTGTGAGTTGTCCGTTGTCAGAGTACAATCACAATTATTATAGGTTGTTAGGCCAACCTACTGCGTAGGGTTCAAGTTATTTAAACATTGACGAATGTTCGAAGGTTATGTTTTCTAATTTAATGTGTGCGGGCCAACTAAATAAAACACCAGTTAATAAGAAATCGCGACGTTTATTATCCTTAGATGCCTGTCTCGTCGGGAGGGCTATGGGCGACTGCCTGTATATAATATAATGTCAAAGCTTGCATAATTGCATTCTAACAATGCTACATAATCTGTGTCCCTACAGTAGCCCCCCCTTTTTTCAAAATATTTTATACACTGAAAATATTTTAAAAAATAAAGTTGGTGAAAAAAGAATAAAAAATTACGTTACATTAAACATCATTTAGTAAAATTCCGAAAAAATAAAAATTAAGATTAATATTCCTATCATAACAACAAGTTTCAAATGATAAGAAAGTTTTGTTCTTATCGTACATAAATTCTTCGTTTCAATTTAGTCATAACGATATAATATAATGTCAAAGCTTGCATAATTGCATTCTAACAATGCTACATAATCTGTGTCCCTACAACGAATTTATGAGCATTGTCTGAATTGCTAATCCTTGTTCCAAAATAGTAGTAACAAAGAAATATTTAAAAAAGACGAAGAAGAACGGCCAAGTATAAAAATAGCCATTGGGGAGACGACATCGAGGCAGTGGCAGTGGCATAATCTAAGGGAGTCCTATGACCAGCTGTGCACTATTGATGGCTACTGATGATGACATTGGAGTAGGCATCGATGACGTGGATATTCGTAATATGTCCGTAGTTGATATTATATTTCATGTCAAACAGGAGCCATTAGTAGAAAGCGGTTATCATTTAGGTCGGCGCTTCCAAATATGCCCTACATTATGCCCGTATGTTGTTATCAGATCTGTCGGAGCAGTGTAAAAGCTGGATTATGTTGTAGGTTTTTGATAATACTTACTTTGGTTTGTTGTTCGTGTGTTTGCTAATAATAATAAATTTTATTTTCAAACATTTTTTAAAAAGGTTTTTAGCAACGGTCGGTTGAAACTCTAGTTGAAACGGTATCATCAGGGTAATATTAGAGTAAAGAAACTACTTGTTTTATCTCTAAATTACCAGAGCAGCACTGTTTTGAATACTCATAACAATACTCTAATAATAAGGGGGCAAAGTTATCAATCAACATCAGGCGAGCGTAGGGCTCGTTTTATTCATCAAAATAAAATTGAACCAAATGTACCTGGCGTTTAGCGGCAAGTGGCAAGACATGCAAATTAAAAACAGTTTATCTTTTCAAATCAACTGTAGAGGTAAGTAATGTAATAAACATAATTTTAAACTTTAATCTTCTCAGATTTAAAGTCGTCAGCCTTGATTAGCTACAGTTTTGCGAATTGGTCGTTGAATATTATAATTAAAAACAGATTTCAATCCGATGGTCAAAATTAAGATATTGCACATAAATTCGTTGCGAAAACAAAAAGTTTAGAAATAAAAAACCTGTTTAGGTAGGTATGTTTAACTTTAAAATTTGTGTGTTCATCACTGTTTATTGCTATTTTTAAAATTCCACTACTGGTTCAATGTCATATTTTGGTTGCAAAACCAAAATATGTTTGATTTATTAACTTAGAAACTAGGTTTGGTCAATATATTCTATAGGTCACGGTAGCCTAAAATTAGACTCAATTACGTTATATTTCATATCATCGGCTAGATTATATCACACAGACTTTGTTGGCTTGGTTTTATAGAGAAAGTAGGTGAGGATCGTGTCATTAAACGACGACGACGGATAGGACGGTCCATTGGACTTCCCCGGTACCATTGGATGGCTGTCAATTGATAAACTGAGTCTTGGCTTTCGATACAAGAACACGTTCCTGTTTCCAATTCTAGCCCACATACGAGTGTTCTAGCTGAACATTACTAAAACAACAAAAACGGCACAACTCACGTCTAATATTGTCGAGAATATCTCGACCACGGTGAACTCCTGATGAAGGACATCGTAATTGTCCGAAGCCGTGGTTGAGATAGTCTTGACAATATTGAACGTGAGTTATGCCGTTCTTGTTGTTAGTTATGGAGAACACTCGTGATTGTTTTAAAAATCGTATAGTTGAACATTCTTTCCGATTTATGCCAAAACTTAGCTTGACCCGTTCCTAGATCTTTTTCAACCTCTAGTTGGCTGATATAGGCATTCATGATGCTTACCGCTTACCATAACGCACCTTATTAGCTCATCTTGTCACTCGTTATTAATAAAAAAATCCGTAAGAATATATCTAAGTCGTTGGTAAACTATTTTTTGAATATTTACCAAATTCCTATTCCTAAGCGCACAAAGTGGCGATAAGCGCGCGCGTCTATTAGCATCTCAATCTCAGCGATATGAGTGCTGAGTACGCGCAAATGTTTGTTGATATGAAGTTTATGACTTTAGAGAACATCTGGGGGTGTTTACTGTACGCTTCTACGTCAGTTCAGGAGTAGATTTATCCTGGTGACCTAATTTACTGAGATTTTAAACTAGTGGCTTTATTCTTCAAATGAAACTGCAAATAGTGTGGAGTAGGTGATTTACAGAATTAAGGAGCTATTCCGAGAATCATAGCTTCTGAGAATTTTAGTCCAGATATAAAATCTAGGTTTTCGGTCTCCAGACTCAGTGACATCAGGTACCGTCGTTTGTTTTTGTATTTGCTTAACAGTTGGCAAAGTTACTGTGTTTATTGAGAACAGTTAAACGTAGTTTTTTTTAGTCGTAGTAAAATATAATAGTAAGTTCTTAGGGTCAACTCAGAAAGTGGTACAAAATTAAAGTAAAAAAAGAAATGGCCCGCGTTAGCACTGACTACGAAAAACAGGTTGTGATAAAACAATAGCACTAATCACAAACATACAATAAATAATGGTAACAAATGTAGCTATTTCTCACAATTTACACGAATTAACCTAAATAAAAGTTTTCCTCTAGTTATTCGCGGGAAAAGCTCATCAACCCGAATTATCTCACACTTTTAACACATTGCCGCTCAAAATAAATAAATTTAGCGAAGTAGCTAGTTTATTACCTCTTCAATACTAGATTAAAATCTTTTTTAATGGATTTGTAGTATCAATAAACGTCATAAATATTGGGAATGTGCTTCGTAATTCTTGAGATACTCAAAAGTTATGATACTAAACACTCGGTGTCAGTGATAAATAAATCAACTACATGTTGATTTTTGCTGAGGAATTTTTTACAGTTGTATAATATTTGCATGATTTTGTAGTCTTTCTAAGAAATGTTTTTCAGATGTTTTCACAAGTTATGCGGTGAGGAAAGCTTGATTTGAACGCTGAAGAGTTAAATTTATTGCAAAGATTGGGAGACAAGTGGAACAGAAAGGCAATATTTTTGAAAGTATTTATCTCTACATGAGATGAGGATACAATCATTAAAAATATAAGAAATCTACCAAGATAAAGTCTATAAAACTTGTAATTTATTTGCTGTTGATATGATGATATGCAGTACAGTTACAGCTTCCATAGAAGGCAATATTGAGTCTAGTAATGAATGCTGAGCAAATGGGCACTTAGTATTTATTATAGAATATGCTTTAATGTCTAGTATTCTAGACTGAGACTGTCGTAGAGCCAATGGCAATAGATAGAGTAAACTGAATAAATTTGGCAACTGGCCATAGACCGCACGTGTAGGAAGGTGTGGCCTTATAATTTAAACTTAGATTATTTTGTGGAGCATAAAATTTTCCAAGCGAATTTGTACAGGGTTCAACGTTGAAATATTAGAGAGAGCAAATTTATTAATTAAATAATTATATTTACTGTTAATTCCACTCTAAATTTGTGAGTCCAACTTAGTGAAGCTTAAGAGATGGCGAGGAATTCAAACCAATATAAAATTAGTATTAATTTCACCACCGAAGCGAGAGCTCATTTGTTTTTGCATTCACACACCCATGAGGCATCATAATATTATAATAATTAGATACTATGATTGACGTCCGCTAACGGAACTAATTGCAAACTATTAACATAAAATGCAACGGTATTAAAGCAACAGATTGGATAAAACCTTGATCCTAAAACTGATTCTAGAAACCGGTACTATAATAGGTGATTTTACGACTATTATAATCATAGGCAACAGATATCATATGAAGGTATTTTCAGCGAATCAGCGAAGGTTTCTATAGTTAAGGATAAGCGTTGCACACGAAGATAAGAAGGTTAGTGGTTAGCATAATACAAACTGGTCCTATCGAGTCGGCCGACCAGTGCTATCGATGATACGAGAATTCCTACCGATGCGGTGGCTACATAATATATTTCAGATTTCTGAAGTTAGCCATTGAATGCAAATTAAGTTGCAAAAACTAGTTACCATGTGAAGTTTAGCATACGTGGACGTGTCCGAAATTTCGTTTATTATGTAATGGATAGACGAAATAGGACTACAAAAGATGACACTGGCTTCGTGAGTTCGTGATCGTTCCGAATTGAGAAACGTAATCGTGACTAGGATTTTGGAATTAGCGCATAATCGGAGGTTATTGTCGATGTCCACATTAATGCAATGTAAATCGTATGTGACCTGGAGCACATATTTAGTTTAGTATTCACTATACTTCTTATTCTGTTACGACACTTATATAGACGTTTGTGCCTTTGTTTTCTTTACATCTTTTGAGTATGATAAATGCTTCATGTAAAAAATACTGAGATACGCAACGTAGCAATCACAGATCAGAAGAATACTAAGTAGCAATCATAGTATAGTCAATATAACTTAGATAGTTTATGTTCAATATATCAGATAGCCTAAGATATTATCAGCAATATCTATTACTTTATGATCGTAGATTCACATCCATATCAGTTATAGCCTAAACTGAATTAGTGTCTAAACCAGTATTACGGCGTCTTGAACATGACTGACGTGATTGAAGAAATAGAGGTGTATAATAAAAATATTTACAGGTATATTTTTGTACGAGTATCATTTTATAACTAATTTGACGGCTTTGACTAATTTTGACGGTGGAAGAAACAAAAACTATAATATTACGTATACCATAATGATAAAATTAAACGAATAAAACATTTTTTTTGTATATAATTTTTTTTATTCGATACAAGATTTTTAGTACATATCATACCAAAATAGTGGAAAATCTAAAAGAATTTAGTGGATTTCCTGAAATTCAATCGTTTATAATAAAATAGTGGAAAAAAAGATCTAAGCATACATAGGGACAGACAGCGTGACAGCGGGAAGCGACTTTGTTTTATAGGATGTTGTGCCCACCACCACCATGGGTGTACAGTGTACAGTGTACCTCCAATGTTTGGCAGATTGGATACATTGTTATTTTCTGCCATTAGGCTCTGCATTTGTTACATATTCGATATACCAAACAGAGTCTCGTGTACCTTAATATTATGAACTATAGAAAGTTAAAAATAAAAACAAGGATTGACTGGTATTCAAAAATATTCCTATTTAGTATTCTCAACACACTTGTACATTGAAAACCTCGTATTCACCCCGCTCACGTGTACTGAGGAATAATACTTTATGTGTTTTGCATAGTTGCATTATTCATCGACGACTTATGGGACTAACAGAAAAAATTGGAGATTTTACTGCTAAAATACGTACTATGAAACCTAAACAGACACTAAGTAGAAATATCTCTGCAAATTCTAAATTGCAATAAAACTAGACATAAAATAGTTCGGACTGTGAATAATACTGGAATAATAGCGTGAGAATCAGTCTCAAACAAACCGGAAAATAATGTAAACGATATAAGCTCAAAGTTGTATTATAAAATATAATTAATACTCAATAGTTCTAAAAATAGCGTTCAATATTATAACATTAGAAAATGATTTATAAATACTAATGATCGAGTCTGCGCTATAAATAATTATAACCATAGCTCCTCTAACCGTACAATAGACCTTGATGCCACTTGGAAAACTATTTTTAAATTCAATATCAGTTCTTGTAGCAATGAAGATGACCTTATGCTCTCAATAAAAAGATTTATAATAAAAATGAATAGTAATTTCTAGATAAAATGGAATAGATTGTGACAGTTTTGGAATTGGTGAATTTTCTTGATGTTTTGTGTAACCAAAATGGACTGAATATTATAAAACAAAGAATTTCATGACCTTGCTCTTAGAATAATGTTAGTTACCTTTGCAAAAACGATTTCTATTAGAATAGAATAGAATAGTTCTCGATTGACAAGTTTCTTTTAGGTCCACATCTTTGTCCACATCACTTACCACTTACCATCAGGTGACTGTGTCCAATCGCCAATTCAACATCACCAAATAGTATAAAAAATAAAGTTGCTTCACGTATCTGGCTGTCACTGTCCCTATGTATGCTTATATCTTTAAAACTACGCAACGGATTTTGATGCAGTTTTCAATTATATTAGAGTGTTTCAAGAGGAAGGTTTTTATGTATAATACATGCATAATATAGTTGAGAAACACTGATAATTTTCTATTAAGCGCGACTACTCGCGAGTTCACTAGTAATATTATAAAACTAGTCGTAGCTTGTGCTCGCTCGCGTGGTAAAATCCTTACTTAGCGGATGTCTACATCATAACACATATCTACATACATATAATCCAACTTTCAAACAAATCCGTTCAGCGGTTTGAGCTGTGCGTTGATAGATCAGTCAGTCAGTCAATCAGTCACTCTTTCGTTTCATATATTTAGATGATATTTTTATTACGCATTAGTTTACTCAGTCTCTCGTATTACGACACCATTTTTATGTTACAGCTAATTCAGTGGTCTACCAGGTTACTTGAAAAGGAGCTGTTTTAGTTACACATAACAATACATTTGACATCGTTTTTTGGAATGTTATCTTCAGTTCCCATCGTTTTATCAAGTAGATAATGTACACGTGGTGATGTATGAGACACCATACGTCTTATTATTGTGGTATATTTCAATGCATATTCAAGTAATGATTGTGCCTTAGAGAGAAGACGCATCAATGTAAGAATACAAATAGTGTGTGTCTCATTAAGGAACATAGACCTATAGCTAAGAGTAGAGTCTTGAGATATGTGTGATCTTTTATATGTATTATATTCTCAGCCTTAATACCTTTTTAAGTTCATGTCGTGTAATAATCGTGGTACATATAACCGGTCCCCTAACAAAAGCTGTTTTAATGTGTGATTAAAATGATCTATGATAAGTCTAGACAACTTATAATGACAACTTAATTTAAACTATAAGTATAAGTATGTATTTACAAAAGAAAAATATAAAAATTATAATAATAATTGGGGTTTATACTCCAACAGAACAGGTTACCCACAACAGGTTAACAGGTTACCACTGTCAGAGTCAAATCACAATTTATAGGTTGTGTGGCCAACCTATATGTTGCAGTTATGTTGCAGTATATCCGTTATCCTAACCACCATAACACAAGCATTAAGTTGATTAGATTAGGGTTAGGTGGCGCTGTGTTAAATGCCCTGATATATTTATGAGAAAAAAAATTTAGGAAATAAACTGCTAAAAGTAATGTGGGTTTTTTTTGGCCAGGTGGAGTAACATATTTTATTACGCGACGCCTCTTTCCGATATTATATTTAATAATGATGAGAAAACTGATTATGTTGTTTATTTTTATTCAATTAAAACACCGGATAATGACTGAAGTGAAATGTAATGTAAGGAAAAATTTAAAAGTCGTGTTTGTTTTTGACACGACCATGAATCATGAGCCATCGTTTATTGGATGTACATGTTAATTAGTCGAAAATAAACTGAAGTCTGAAAATAAATTTGCAGTTGCAACATTCAAAATTTAACGTCCTTGCTTGATATCTGTTAATTCTACTGAAATTATTTTGCAATCTTGACAGTGATATTATTCTTAATTGGTATCATTTTGATTTATTTGATAATAAATATTTGAGATATGAACTCGTTTTCTATCTATAAATCCAAGGCAACGAGTTATATTTTGTAAATGCTCAGTGCAATGATTTAAATCTTTTGACTAAAACCTAATTTTGTAGGTATATAAACTTAGAATAGCGAAAATTTAACTATAACTAATAAGAAGGTTTTATTATGAGAAGAGTATCTAGCTTTAACGAGTGAATTAAGAAATATTTCAAATAACCAATCAAATTTTTTCAAATACAAGCTCGCTTTAAATAAGCGAGATCGAGACTATATTTTATATAGAACATCTACTACAGAAGTTAAGAACTAAATAGACAGTCCAAGTGCTCCAAACTAGTCAGATGGCAGCGCAGTATGATTAGAAGACCAACTAAACTTTTAAAATAATACTTTAGGAATAGTACCAAGTGATTATTAGGAATTTTACAGATGAAGCTAGTCACATTGACCCACTTGTGCTTGCAATGAATAAAAGGGGTCAAAGCAATCGTCATTAAAATTGCGTAGTTTGAGATAACAGAATATTAATAAATTCATTGAGATACATGATACACAATTTACAATATAAATTGATTATTGTTTTTCGTCTACGTTATATAAATGTTTATCTAACGTTTTGGCGACGTAATACATTTTTATCATTGTCCAAGTCCTAAGATATTGATAGTATTTTGATTAGGATATTTTGGATTTCGTGGAATATGTACGATTTCTAGATAATAGTATTTTGCATAATAATATTATATTATACTAGCTTATGTTCGCGGCTTTGCCCGCATGGCGAAATCCTTTCTTAGCGGAGGTCTAGGTCATAAAACCTATCTTCCAAATTTCAACCCAATCCGTCCAGCGGTTTAGGCTGTGCGTTGATAGATCAGTCAGTCAATCAGTCACTCATTCCTTTTATACAACAAAAAATCTTTCAAAACTTTAGTTAAAAACATAGTAGGTATATTATTAAAAAACCATTCGTTTTTCAGGGTTAAAATTACAGAATAATAATATTTTAATTGTTTTTCTCTTTACAATTTTACGTATGTATTTAATCTCTCAGTTCTCCAACTAAAATTAAATCTTATTACCTAAAAATCATGACTAGGAAAGTGCAAGTCATGTTTTCTAAGCACAAACCGTCGCACTGACAACTTATTGGATTAATTTGTTGCTTACCTGTCACTTATCATCAGCATTATCAACTGACGTTACAATATTACACCATCATATAAAAAAAAAAAATCTTTTATTTCAGATATAAGACATAATATTATACATACAGGAGCAGCAAAATATTTATCTTCATATGGATGAAGATAAATATTTTGCTACTCCTGTATGTAATCCATATTAATAAGTTGTGTTATGATTGTTTATTTTATACTTAATAAACAAAATCAATATTAAAAATAAATTTAATTGTACATAGTTAGTTTTTCATTTTATCATTACATATAAGGTCAGTTCTGGTCAAGTATGATAGATGGTATACAGCCAGTACAATCTGCTTTTTTGATTTTCTTACTCTATCATGAAATGATGCTTTTGCTTTCCGAATATCAGCATATCAGGGCTTGTTCACGTTTGAACGCGCGGGTTCGGGCGCGGGTTCGGGCGCGGGCGCGGGCGCGGGCGCGGGCGCGGGCGCGGGCGCGGGCGCGGGCGCGGGCGCGACAGACTTTGCTTACACCGCACGTGCGTTTGTACGTGAACACTTTCATAGCACGTCGTATGTTTGATATTTCGCGCCCGCGCCCGCGCCCGCGCGTTCAACGTGAACAAGCCCTAAATCGTCTATCCTGTTTTCAGCAAACATGCCGGAGGCATGTTTGCTGAAAACAGGATATGTACTGAACACGAAGTGAGTTGTAAGCTCTCTTCGTGTAGTTGTACCAGAGTTGGCTGGTGTAGAACCCCCGGCAGTAGGGTTGAAAAAGGGTATATGGAAAGGGTGTGGGCATATTCCAGTACCTATTTCATATTATCATTTAACAAGAAACTAAGTCCACTGACGTTTAACTGTAATTTTAACTTGACACATCGCTCGTCTTTAATCTCAACGTGTTTCTTTAATAAATGTCGGTATATCTGTTTTACTTTAGCTGGCATATTTAGCTAAATTTTTTTAACACTTGTTTTATATGTGGCATAGAGATATATTTAGATATAGAGAAGTATTCAAAGTCAAAGTCTCGTAACACTCAAAGAATGTGTTAGTAGACTCTTGTCAAATGAGATGAAATATTGAAATAAGGTGTTAATATCCACATGCGCTGATCATCACCGCACCGTCATTGGCCTTTTGAATCTATAAAAGATGATTCAAGTGTCTTTTTTAAAGGTTTGGCATTTACGAGAATGACTAGTAAGGCCGATACGGGAATGACAACGTCAACCGTAAAGTGCACAGACGAATTGTGTTCCTGTAGCCATAGCATGGCGTATGGGATCCCGCAGAAACTTCGAGAGTAGAACTGTCATCCCTTAAATTGTACTTTTGTGAATGTATGGGATGACAGCTTGGCTTAACAGCAAGACAAGTCAATGGCAAAGCATGGTCAAGGCAATGTAAGTACATGCTAGGCCCACTTGTGAAGCTGGAGGAATTGCCTCGCGTTGATGGCGTCTGCCACGTCTTTGTGCTAGTTGTTCAAATCACTTAACAACTTTATTTTCAAAAACGCCTCTTTGAGGCGCCCAAAGGATGCTAAATTAAAAATTGAAGTTGCATTTGATTTTGTACTGGTATTGTAAGAATTTTCAAGATTTTTTTAAATTTTTGAAGTGAAAACTTCTTTAGCGGCGCTGAGCACTTTTTTTTGTATGGGTAAAAACTTTCAAACTCGCGTCAGGGTCACGTGATGCTGATCGAAAAAGCGTAAGATCGAGGGGAAGGGAGAGGAACTAGTATCTCCCACTCTTTCTACCGTGCCTGAGTGTGCTGCTCTGTTTAGTCGTCGAAATTATGGATGGAAGTTGATTTTTCTGAGAGATAAAATTTAATGTAATATATAAATAACGATATAATATTATAAATAACAACATATAAATTGTCATATTTGTGTACGATAGCGCAATAAATAAACATTGTATTCTACCTCATAAATGATAGTATTTTTATACTTATAATTAAACACAACGTTAATATTGAAGTTTTCACTTCTGCCGGCACTCCCGGAGTGCTACCTTTTTTTTTTTTTTTAATTACACTAAACAGTGGAACAATTTGCCCGAAACAGTTATTAATGCAACATCAGTGAATAATTTTAAAAATAGACTTGACAAACATTTAAAAAAACAATAAACACAAGTGCAGTGATATGCACGCATCAGATCACAGAGCTGCTTGTGCATTGTATTAAATAATAATAAACAAAGTGTCTTCTCCTTAATAAGAAAAGTGTTAATGGACACAAGCTTAATTTTATTCTATCTTGCAGTTTAAGTCAAATGTAAAATACTTATTAGCTTAAGTTAAGGCTAGATTGTATTGTAAGTATACAATAAATGTGATGTAAGTATACTACTCTAGATTCTAGATTAATAAAAAACAAAGTTGTTAGTGCGACGGATAGTGCCTACATAACATGACTTGCACTTCTCTATTCATGATTTTTACGTAATAAGATTTATTTTAGTTATACCCGTGGTTACATACAATCTAGAGTCTAAATTGCTCGTAAAGCTGTTAAATGAAAATTGGTGTTTTAATGCTAAAGTATGAGTTGTTTTTATAAATACATATTATGATTGTACTATATGTTACAAAACGGCTTAACGTTCATATAATGACAGTCACTTTGTACATCTAAATATATAAAAGGAAAGAGTGACTGACTGACTGATTTATCAACGCACAGCCTAAACCGCTCAACCGATGGGGTTGAAATTTGGAATGCAGATGGGTTTTATGACGTAGACCTCCGCTCAGAAAGGATTTGGCCACGCGGGAAAAGCCGCGAGCGTAAGCTAGTAATATTATATACTAGCTTAAGTTCTTGAGTTAGCTCGCGTGGAGAAATCCTTTCTAGGTGGAGGTCGGAGGTCTTCGTCATAAAACCTATCTGCATTCCAAATATCAACCTAATCCGTGTAGCGGTTTAGGCTGTACATTTTATTAGTTAAGTACTTTCCACTTTACTACATACGAGTACGTATGTACGTACTACGTTACTTTTTTGCAGTTACTTTTTCCGTTTATACCTATGTTTAGATATAATTTATAATAGTTACAGTATATTATTTCCTTACGTTAATCGTAGTGAGATTGACATATTATAGAGTTTTGGCATTATTCACTAAATATTATTAATTATTATATTGTTTTTCGAGAGATAAACTTTAACCCATTGTTTATTGTTTAAAATTACGTCACATTACAAGTCGGTATTAGAGGTATAATATACCTATGGTCTATATATGGTGTAGACGTATAACCATGTATAATCAACTAAGTTCTCAATTTCGAGTGGATAATCCCATATTTAATGTGCTTATTCTAAGACCATTATTTATTCTTGTTAGATACTATGATTCTATGATTGGCTGGCAACGTAAGTACATAGAAATGCAGTTTCTTCTAATTGGGTAAGAACGTTTATATACAGACGCTGCGCTGTATCTATTCGAGTAGGTAGGTACCACATAACCGAGGCAAGTAGCCTAATTATTAGGTAAGCGAGTACACGAACAGTTGCATGTAGTTAGGCTTAATCTGTTTATCGCGTTTGTTTACGCATAGTTCAAACTAACGGTGTATCTATCGCATATAACCAACCACGAAATCCATGCATGATATTAGATGTTTAAGGAAACGGCGGCGGCAAACAACGCCACTAAATAATAGCAAATAGGGCTTGAACCAACAGTAAACTGATTAACCGCCATTACAGTGCGTTCTATATTTAGAATCCGCACAGAGATCACGTCTTTGTCTGCTGTAATGTGAATGACTATCGGAACGCTGCCCCGACGACATAACAACACAATTACATAACCTAAAACCTTAAAAATTTCAAACTCACCGCTATTGAGTACTAGCTCCGTCATTTTGTCGACATTCAGACACAGTTCACTATGTGAGGTTTTGCGCACGGAACGTCATGTTGACAGGTGAGCGTGTCACAGTCACAGGTTGGGATCGTTCCCGGTTTGTGTTGTTACCGGAATGGCATAGTTTGGAAAGTGGAGGAGCGTTCGCGTCGGGTTGGCGGCCAATGAACGGCTCGGTCCGCGGCGCCAAGGTCAGTGCGATCGCGCCCGGCAGAGGGCGTGTGGATCAACACACGAGCGCTGACTCCGGTGCCCGTATGGCAACTAACTACTAACATCGGCTGCCTCGCTCGCCGGCCGCCGGCTTCACGGCTCCGAACACCGATGTGCCGATAAGCGGTATTATAGAATAAATAAAAACGCAATGCGACGTGAATATGAATGAATGTGCAGGTACTTTACGTCACTGCATGTTGTTATTTGAAACCAATTTGAATTGGCTTGAATAATGGAAAGTCTGTTTACTTATTTATTTCCATAGGTCCAAACGCAGCGGTAACATTGGCTGCAAGGAGGAAAAAGCGTTCTTAAACATTTTATTACAGAATGGAACGAAATTCTTTTTGTAAGCTTTCTATAACCTGCATACCGACAGCTCACTCGATCAATCTTCAAATTTTGCATTCCACTTGTAATTGTGAAGTTAAATAACTAGTTTTTCAAGTTATGAGTCACAAGTCACGAGTCA
Source organism: Hemithea aestivaria (assembly GCA_947507615.1). Taxonomy (NCBI): domain Eukaryota; kingdom Metazoa; phylum Arthropoda; class Insecta; order Lepidoptera; family Geometridae; genus Hemithea; species Hemithea aestivaria. Next base: position 9,881,072 of record OX382338.1, read on the forward strand.
TGACCGCCGCCAATCTAACAAAGGTACGTACAATGTTAAAAAGCCTTGTTACTTACAGGAAACGTTTAAAACTTGCGGGCTAAAACTGATAAGAGAGGTTCAGTAAAAAAATCCAAATTTACTAAACCAAGAATACCTACATACTACATACATAAGGTATATTCTTATTATTTCATAGTTATTATGGTAATATATTGTGTAAAATTATTGAGAGATGTGATGGGAATGGGAATGGGCCATTTTTAATTTTTAATTCATCAATAAGTCTAAAATAATGCTCCTGATAATTTCAAGTAGGTACCTACCTAAGATATGCAACGCATGACGCAGCGTCTATGCAGTCCAAGTTAAGAACAGAACTAAATCATTATTTACAGGATACCGGTTCCGCAAAAAAAAATGACTAATATAAACTACATAAACCTTAGGTAGGTATACTGATAAACACCACGCATCGACAGCTAGCTGCAAGTCAACTAGCTGTCCTCGAGCTGACTTATTTCGCGTCTCAATTCAGTTTCTGCTATCTCTAAGTTTCAAGCGAGATGTCCGCACGCGGACTTCCTAAAACGACTTCCTGAAACAAGCGGTAAGCAAGCGTCAACTATCGAATGAGCTCGCTTACAGAGGTATGACTTTATTTCTGTTGTCAATGCAAAGTAGGTTGATGAGGTAGAACGCCCAGAAATTCACATTATTTGTGCCTAGTGAAGGCGGTGTTGTACAAATGAGCCGACTGGCTTCTTTTTGAGGTTATAATAGCTATCAGGGGCCCTAGACAAGAGTCAATTGTTTGTTGCTATCGATAAAAAAATGTACTGGAATGACAGTCGCTATGGAAAAGCAAACGAAAACAACTGTCATCACTGTAATTTTTTTATTGAAATTATTGATGTTTTTCAAAAAATCTGCCTGAAGTTTTATTTTATGATTTTTTTGAGAAATTTTGCAATTTAGGTGCAACGGATTCATAAATTTGACAAAATTTGTTACTTCTCCTCTTCTATTCTTTTATCGTGACAAATTAGATTTAATTTAATTAATTAAAATAATATTCTTATATTTGGTCCACGTAATGAGATAATAAAAAATAAATAATTATATAGGCTTTTTTATGAAATTTTTATGAATATTTGAAATGATCACCTTGATTTTTCGAAAAAAATTAAATAACTTAAAACCGTATATTTTTGCGGATAATATATTGCGTTCAAAACATGGCCAATGGCCTCCCCAATAAAGCCCTATACACCAATGTACTGAATAACCAAAGACGCTGTATAATCTACTGTCTAAAATCTACAATGGATTTTAATAACAATAATCTTTTGAAATCCTAAATTGACCCAGTAAGTATAAATTTAATATCCTATCAATTCTTACAATAATAAAGTTGAAAGTAAAAAATAAATCATAATAATTTCGATGCACAATGCACATAATGTGCATACACACTTAGGCACTTAGTCTTGCTACTACTCGCTAGATGGCGTTAATAGCATACCATTTACCATAGTGATTATTATTTACAAGATCTATGAAATATAATATTATTATGAAACGCTCCTAAATTGTAATAAATTGATTAGTCGTGACGTCACCACAAGCCACGAACGCCAAAATAAAACCTAATAATATTAGTTTTCAATAACCAATACTCATTTTATTTCACATCTTAAAAACCACTCAACCAATTTAATAAAATTCGTTTAAAGCTGTCTTGAATTCGATTTAATATTTGTGCGATCTATATGACATACCTATATACTATCTCGGGTGATATAAGTGGACTGTATGAGGTATGTGTAAATGAGGTGAGAAACGACCATCGAGCTCATTGGAAAACATTAGAAAAATAGAATTGAAAATCACCACCAACCTTCAAATGCCGCTACGAGCAGCAACTGACGCAGTCCAGCTCGGCAGTCTTGCAGGTTGGCCAACCACTGCACTCCAAGAATAAACATCAAAAGGATCGCAAACAGTCACGTCACGGATAAGAAGGGTTCCAAATAATATATCACACGCGAACGGCGAGGGCGCCGCAGAATTCGGCAGGTTTTGCAATAATGCACAGCACATAATCACTAGGCACACCTCTGAGATGGTGTTCGGAGAAATTGGGAGCGAAGACATCGTACGTCCTGCTCGGTTCCGATATGCACATACACTGACTGCACTTTTGATATTCGGAGTATTTAGAGCAGTTTTCAAAACTACCCTCCATTATGAATTGCAAAGAAAACAATATTTTTTTAAATAAATTACTTAAATATAGCAAATCTAAAAATAATTTTAATTAATTGAACTTAATCGGGATCCCGCTGGATAGGTACTCGTACATACCTAGTTTATGGGTAAATAAATAAATAATATCTACACTCATCGAGCTCAACTTTACTATGACCACTTTTTTCGTTCACCTGTATATCTATAGACATACTATGTTCACATTTAACATCCTTTATACTTTATACACACACCAAAATATAGTTTTAGATCGTAGGTAAATAATAGTATAATGCTCTATGTAAATAAGATGAAATGAGGCGTTTGATTTTAGGAGCTTTTGATTGGCTAAGGATACATAAACCTATACCTACAGTGCTACAGGCTATCTTTAAAATTATGATATGTAAAATGGTACCATTGGTCAAATTTTGTTAGTTCATTTACATTATTGTAAAATGCTAAATAGATAGCTATCTAATAGCAGCTATAAATGGAAATGCAAATATAAAGAGACATTTTGTTTTTTACGATTTGTTGAACTTAAGGATAAAATAAGGCAGAGGAACGGTCTTGGTAAGCTTCCAAATGGATAGAAGTACGCGCAAATCAGTCTAAACGCTCATACTTCGAGCGCTGCGTGAGTCACTTAGGTACAGTCAACTACAAAGAGATGTATCCATGTTAGGCTTACAAAATGAAGTAAATTTTCATTTTCCACAATGAACTACCCTTGGTTCGTGACATTTCTAGTAGCAATCAAACTTTATATTATCATCGACTCGTTTAATATGCAACAATGATGTATCCCACTATTTTTCCTTAGGTGATACATAATAATGGCATTTAAAATGAATCGAATATAGTATAAGATTTGGTGGATACTGAAAATGTTACGAAGGTAAATAATTTTTGCATACTAAAAGTTCCTTCATTTTGTAAGACTAACATGGATACATCTCTTTGTAGTTGACTGTACCATACGCGCTGAAAAGCATAATTTCAGGGTCTCAGCTAACTACAATAATCACACTAATACCTATTATAAAGGTGAAAGTTTGTGGGTATGTTTGTTACTTCTTCACGCCTGAACGGGTGGACCGATTGAGCTGAAATTTGCTATAGAGATAGCTTAGACCCTGGAATGACACATAGGCTACAGTACAGTGGGTAAAACCGCTGGGCGTAGCTAGTTATACCTACCTAATTTCATCTCAATTAGTTCAATCGTCTAGGCTTTGAGAGGTAACAAACAAACACTCGTTCCTGATACCTAGAAAACATTTAATAATGGTCTAATGTTATAACATTTCGCTTGAAACATAAATTATTTAGGAAATATGTCTGGCTTGAAACATGATCTTTAGCTCCTTCTCCTTTATTTATAGCAAAAAGTGGGTTATTCGGCAATGAACGTATCTACATTGCTATAAGAAATACGGCAGGAAAATATTAAAAAAACTTAGTGTCCTACACTCAACACTACCAATTATTTGGATAGTAGATTCCAAATTAGTAAAACTGAGACCAATGTTGGTCTCAGTCCCCAGTAATAGTCGGAGGTTTTGTTCCATAAATCTCGAGTGAATATTTTAGTAATGGTCATAGTAATTAGTAAATCATTGTTATTCATTAATTAGGTATATCACATTTTAATGTGAAAAGTTTGTGAGTGTATAATGTTTGTAACTTCTTCACGGCTAAACGATTGACCAGAAATTTGGTATACAGATAGCTTAGACTCTGAAATAACACATAGGCTACATTATAGCGGCATTACATAAAAACCACTGGGCGCAGCTAGTGTTAATTAAAGCGTACAAATAGTCTTGAAAAATTCAAAATTAACCTTAAAAGGGTAAAGCCAAAGATTGAATAAAAATACATTAATAATTTTGTAGATTTTATTTAAAAATAAATTATTGTAGTACAACTTGCACCAATAACAACAAAATTTTGGTTTGAACAACATGTAACCTTATTCGCTCAAAGCAACCCATACGTACAATCATATAAAACTATAGTCTACAGTGCGAAAGGACCTAGGTTTATGTCACAATACATAGAATTAACTTTTAACCTAATACAATGGACTACTTTAAAAAAGGAAAGATGGAGATATTCTTTGAAATCGTAGACTCGTTTGACGACTCACCAGTGTGACGCGTCTATCGTTTGACGTCGTGGCTTTGAATCGTAGATCGTACTGTTTTATCAATCACATGTTGCTATGATTTAAATCCACCAGATAAAATCATCATCATCATCATACGAGAAAGTAAATAAAAAATAGTAGTAATAATATAAAATATCGCAAATCTTTTTTACCGATCTGAAAAAAGCTATGTGCCTGCGCAGTTACAGTAAGCCCATATTTATCCCCCTTCTTATACTATACCCTTTTCTCGTCTATCTTGCGGTTTATATGCTATTACTGCTCTTATATGATGCATTCTCAACGAGTCACACTGGATCCTGCCGCACTGAGAATGGTTGAGAAAAAATACTTGCACTGAGTCACACACTGATAACAGTGAGACTCGATGCTTATCTCGGAACACGGTGTGTGTCTGTCAAAGTGTGACAGGATTCAGTGTGACTCGTTAACAATAACCGATTTATGTGAAATGAATTCTCTCATCATCCCCTTTTAGAAGGCGTCGTTGCTAAACTTGCAATATACACTTTCACTCTTAAGAGATTCATCTCAGATAGGAGTCACACATTTTTCAGGCAGAAATAATGTAATTGTTTTGATTTACATGGAATTAAATTCCTCGCACAATGTTGAAAATACTAATAACTTAGTATATGAATAAATGATTAATAATTGTAATTGTAATGGACTTTCTCTACGAGTAAGTATTTTTACGACAATAAGGATGTACTTATCTAAAGGAATATTAGTTTGTCCATTAGAATATTTTTTAATAATTTATTAAAAAATATATCAGACAAGTACCTAGTTTAACTTTGTAGATGTGACGCAGGCTGAAATATAACGCACTAAAGTTTTAGTAGGGGGGCATGACGTCACAGCGTGCACTAATTCAGAGCAAGACAAACGGCTTTTAAGCTAAGTCTGACGCAGACTTAAGATGAAAAACCCTTAAAAATTCTAACTCATAGAGTTCACCTATTAAATTGGCAGTAAAATATAAAATTGTATTTTAAAATAAAACTGTATACTGTTAAAGGCACGGCATTCAAATACATTTCCCTAATTCTATAGTTTAAATGTAAAACAAGCCATAGCCTTACAAATTAGGAAAAAATATATAGCCATTTGTGCCTGCCATATTATAGTGAGGCTTGGATTAAAATAAAAAGGGAAAATGCGGTACGCGCTATCTAAAAGGATTGGTTGCCGCAACGACTCACGCCGTAAGTTGTGTGCATGAACCTAATTGGAACGAACAATTTGCAAAACGCATGTAAAGTATCTTCCCTTATTATTTTAATTTAAGTGGTAAGGTATTTAAACACCTTTAACTACTTTGTACTGAACTAAGATACCTCGGCTACCAGACCTCACTTATTTTTTGTTTTATTTTATAAATTAAACATGTTTTTACATAATATAATAAAATGAGATAATAATTATGTGAGTCACGGCAGTATTGGAGCGTGGTTTGAACGAAATAATAGCTAAAGTAGCTCAGTCATACAAGATGTTACAGAATAAGTATAGTTCGGCTGCCTTAGTATCTTAGACCATAATAATATATCAATAAGATTTCCACTTAATATTTTTATGTTAAAATTATGTGATAATAATGTGAGTGAATATCTACTCTTTGCATTATTACTTTAGAATTGCACTAATTAAAATTGTAGATGATATTATTTTAAAATATACTGCAAATACTTGCTAAAAACAATTCTACGGGCAACGCTTTTAAGCCGACGTCACAGAAAGCCGGGGCGCGCGAGACAGAGTTTGCTGATGATCTTTCGTAACTTGAACTCGCCCGCTTTTTATGTTTCAGAATGCATACAATTTCGGACATTAGATACAAAAAATGACTCTTGACGTATTTATCCGAAACCGTGGTTGGAATATTCTCAATAGTAAGGCGTGAGTTTGGTTGTTTTAATTATGTTAATAACGTTAGTTTTAAAAATCGTATAACAAAAAATTACGCCCTGCGTTCCCTGCATATATGTCACGTCGACTTTAAAGCCTCAAACAAAATTCAATGAAAACAATACAGAAGAAACGTCGTATATTTTGCTAGCCAAAAAACAACATTTTTGGTTATAAATTTACTCTAAGAAGTGTCTAGGATGATAAAAATCTCTTATCTAACATTATAAATACAAGTGAAGCAAAATGCGTTCGGGATCCTATAATTGACATGAAACAATTTGTTTTATTGCCGCCGTTTAAGAGGATACCATAAGACTATGTATCTACAGAATATTTACATTATCAATTAAATAGAAATTGTGTACAAATTAGCCAATAGAGAGTATTTAATTTGGTCTTCATATAGCAGTGTTGTAAGCATAGTGTCAGCTTATACCTTTTAAGCATATTAAGGACGCAATCTATTATAATATTTAAGAAACATTAATTCAGCACCTACTTATATCAACCTCATGTATTTTTTGTCATGACCTCGCCTTCGATAAAGGCCAAAACCTTTTTCGATAAAGGGTGTTCTATATTAAAAATCATTGTCTAGAAGACAGCATTTTTCCGCCTTCGAGTTTGTGTAGAGGTTCAACCTGGAAGGTGGAAAAATGGCAAATGGCGATTAGAGTCTCTTCTGGGACTTCAAGGACACTACTAAAATACGGGGGTAGGTCTCAAGAAAGTACAATCATAAGACAACCTTTAAATATCTTGAGACAAATTCGTAGTTGTCTGCTTTTTAGATCGCATCCTTAATTAACATACACCTCATCACAAGAAATAAACTCAAAAATTTCAAAATTCTTACTGTATTCAGTAACCTATAAAAATTAAATGATTACAATAACACAAACATACACGGATAATCTCACTACAACTAACAAAACTCCTGTGTTTACAAAAAAAAATCAATCGAATTACAATATCAACCACTAAAACATCAACCAAGCGATAAGTTATTATTGACTCTTATATTAACTAGTAAGAAATAAAGGATTATTTGTGTCCTTTACTTCAAAAGATGGCTTAAAAAAGTACAACAAACATAATATATCCCAGTTATACTTCATTCGGATACGAATTGCGTAGCGATTAATGTATAGGTGATCAAAGTTCACTATTGAAAGCAACTATGCTATGTGAAGCGTGAATCCCTGTGAAATGTAAATCGCTACGCATGGCGTAGGGTTGCTACGCATGGCGTAGGGTTGCTACGCATGGCGTAGGGTCACTAAGATAGACTGCTACGCATGACGTAGACATCTGTAATAGGGATGACGACAAAAAGTTTTTTGTCCATAATGTGTTATTAATAAATATTGGACACATATTTTTTACTTTGTAGATTTAATAAACAAGTAAGTTTCAACTCCTTAAAGTTGCTTGGTCATTACGTCATTGTTACGTACGATTTGTAGTTAAATATGACGTAGCGCATCCAATTCAACGATATTGATAAACCAAAAAAGTAGTGGAGTGTCGTAGTGGCGGTAGTGATGTAGTGTTTAGTATTTTTTTTTACTTTAACTGACGGACTAAATAGATTTTAATTTTTTTAACATTGTCATCCTTATTACAGATTGCTACGTATGTTACATAGACATTCTAAGCTTGACTGCTACGCATGGCGTAGACATGACGTCAGACCGCTACGCATGTAGTAATACGCCTACGCTTGACTGCTACGCATAGCGTAGACTACTACGCATGGCGTAGACCCCTACGTCCGTAGAAGCTACCCGTAGCATAGTACCCTAGGCTCTACATTCATACTACGCAAAACAGTGTCTCTGTAAAGCATTTATTCTACGCCTCAGCGTATAGCCTCGTCCATTCTTATAGTCGATTTGTCATATAAAATCTGTACAGGCCTCTCTCGCTACGTATTAGCTTGTTAAGCTATTGTATTGTTACCGTTATTCAAGCTGCTTGTACATGTCTTCTATTTGCGGCTTGAAGTAGTTCCTGATCTCTGGCCTCTTTGCCTTCATCGTCGGCGTGAGGAGGCCGTTTTGTACTGAGAACGGGTCCGGGTGGAGATAGATGTCTTTTACCTGAAAAAATATGACAATAATTTTAGTTTTTGGGTTGAATTATTGGACTTGCCAACTGCAAAAAAACTGTGAAAAAGTATCTTTATTTTTCGATACATAATATCAGTCCTGGAAATCCTACCGACACTAAAGAAACGAATGCTTGTTACGGCTCATTCTCATGGAATCGATTCTCATCGTCACCTTCATGGCAATTCTTATTTATTGTTTATTTGTAATGTTTATGTATAATATTGTGTAGAACTGGATAACACGAGTAAACTTTTATATAAATAATTTAAATCGTACGTTTCATTTCGAAGAAAAACAGTTTTGAAATTTTCGACGCCACGAAAGTGATTCAGTCATTATTTTTTCACAACTTTTTCAAGTAAACCCCTTTTAAAAGACTAAATCTACCAAAAATGAGCAATAAAACGACATTCTACGTAACAACAAACATCACTACAGAAGAAAATATGCGTAATTTGAGATATTACTTTACCTTTCACTTTACTTTTTTATTAGTCAGAAATTTGGTATGTATGTATTAAAACCCTAACGTAACAGGTAAAGTACTTTTTAGTTGGTAAAAAGGCCCTTTCTAAACAAAACAATACAAATAAAATCACTATCGTGGCTTAAAAATCACCTTCATGGTAAAAAACGCTATGAAGGTGATGCCACGCTGGTGACGAAAATGTACCTTTTTAGTGAAATTCTGGAAAGTTTTGGTATAATGTATAAAATTAAATACTACATCTTTATCTCGCACATTTTAGCATTTCGAAAAGCTAGCTTTGATTTAAATAACTGAAATACAATGCATAAAAATGTTGTCCATGCAAGTGATCGGTACACCCATGAATAAATTGAAACTTAGCAATTATATTTTTTCCACGGCTCGATAAGTCCTAGATCCTACTTCTGCGATTGCAGAACATGGCCATCATTGAAATGAATCAAACTCTGTATTGGATTGTTGATGTTGTGTTTAACAGCAGCCGTTAAACTACGCAAATTTAAAACACCTAAAATCGTGTGACCGCCGCATTATATCATTTTAAATTTAAAATAATAATGAAAGGCTTTTTTGAGACTGTATACCATAAAGTGTATTTGATTGCAAAAATGTTGGTATATGGTGTATACAGATACACCCAAATTTGTTAAAGTAGTGCCCAAATGTTTCTCTGCAACGGAAAGTGTGACACCATGAGAATACGGAAAATGGCCCCGTTTTTGACCTTTCATGTTAAATTTTAGTATTATTTCTTGCGTCTATTATGACAATCTTTATTTATTTTGTAGCTTAATATATGTTTTATCCACCTATCTAAAATTCATGTCTCTTTCTTTAACCGTTTAGGAAATATAACCGTGTGACCATCAAATTTGAGCTAAAATGAGAATGAGCCTTACATTTTTATCAAAAATTAATTATTATTCAAAAAATCTCTATGAGGTACTAATGAAATCGATAACTAAAACAACAAAATCGGCACAACACACGTCTAATTTTGTCGAGAATATCTCGACCACGGTTTCGGACAAATGTAAAAATCGTCTAATGAAATCAAATATTATGTACTCTGTAAAGAAATATTTGCCAAAGCCTTTTAGAAAAAAAAATGATTTCGAGCAACCTAATTACAGAAATTTCAGAAAAAAAGACATCCTAAATCCTTCAAGCATCCACGGAAATCACGCTAACCGCCCAACAACTTACTCCATAAAAAAGAAAATTATCCACATCCACAAGTACCTGTTCAAAGGTCTTTAGGCCAGCATTCTTGCCCCAATTGAGCATGTCCTCCAAGATCATCTTCTTGACCCGCTCGTCCTCGCACAGCGCCGAGAACGTCCCCTTGATCCCGTGCTCCAGCGCCCAGCACTTCACCACGTCCACGTCTGGCACCACCACTGCTACTATGCATGACTGGAAAATATTATATTTTATTAATGTAACTACTTAAGCTTTACCCTCTGAAATGTAGCTTATATTATGAGTTAGGATTCCATCTCTATAATTTACAAGCTTTTATTTACTTTCACCTGTCTGTTGTCTGTATGTCTGTAATCAAATCTTGCAAGTTTAATTTGACCCACTTCCCGGTTTCCTTTTGAGCTGAAATTTTGCATGCATGTGTAAATCGGATGAAAATGCTATATTTTTATGACATCGAGCTGATCTGATGATGGAGCTGGAAGGTGGCCATAGGAACTCCGTAATTGAACGACGCAACCCCATCGAGTTTGGGCTTATTTGATACGTCTTGACGTGTACTTTATGATGCTATATGGTAATAATAATAAAAGCTTGTTTTTAAAAAGTTTTTTTTATTAATCAATACTTCTGTATCTTATATATCATTAAAATATATTAATGTACATACCTTCAAAGATTCACCATGCACGAACACTTGTTCAACGTACTGACTCCTTATGTAAATGTTTTCGATTTTTTCAGGAACTATGTATTCGCCTTGTGACAGTTTGAAGATGTGTTTTCTTCTGTCGATGATTTTCAAGGTACCGTTCTGGAAAAAAATGTTAATTATATATTTATTAGAACTTAGAACCAGTCTTTAGTACATTTTTTGATTTTACATTTTTAAGTACATTATGCGTTATATTATTTAATTTGAAACTGCTAAATAATAAAAAAGTTATCTAAGGGAAGACTTAAACGAAAATGTTTATTACTGGAAATGTGTTGTAGAACACAATACAACTAACCGTTATAGCCCAGTAAACGAAGGATTGTGGATCGAAAAGTCGAAAGCAGAAAAACTAACTTAGGAACTTTGTTTGGACTAGTTAGGAGATAAACATACTAAAAGTCCCCACCCCTCCGAGGTGAGCCCGAGGGAGGGGAGGCTGAAGAAGGTCCCATTTTTCGGTTTTTTGCTTAGATGTCAAAAACTGTGGGTTGTACGATATTTTGTTGTGCTACATTATAAAAGCTTATAAAATTTCCTACAACTTTGGCTTTAACACTTTTTATCTATCTCCAATCGTTGTCCAACTATGAGCTTCGAAACATGATCTATTTTTAAGACGCTTATATTAGTTTTCCATACAAAATCGGTAAAAAAAATCTTGAAAATTAAATTTGACCAACTTCTGGTTGTCGTACCATAATGAAACTTTGCCAATGTTTAGAAATCTGATGACAGTTCAATAATCTGGTGCTACTGAACTGATCTGATGATGGAGCCAGGTGGTGTCTACTGTAACTCTTCAACGGCTATTTGTAAACCTGTCGAGTTTGGTCACATTACATTCGAATTGATGAGACCTTTTCATAACACTTGCTGACGAGGGTCTGATAATGGACCAGGAAGTGCCTGAGTCTCATCAATTCGAACGTCAGTTCAGTGGTACAGTGGTAAATATCGTACAATGCACAGTTTTTGACATATAAGCAAAAACCTAAAAATGGGACCTTCTTCGGCCTCCCCCCCCTCGGGCTCACCTCGGAGGGGTGGGGACTTTTAGTATGTTTATCTCCTAACTAGTCCAAACAAAGTCCCTAAGTTAGTTTTTCTGCTTTCGACTTTTCGATCCACATACCCTTTTTGGGCACTCATTGACTGGACTATTATATTTTTCTGCGACATGATATTGAACATTTTCATAAGAGTAGACTGAAAATTTGGAAAAAATCTCTACGTTTGTTAAGTGTCAGCTGTGATGCATAGAGTTTCATATTGAAGACTAAGATAATACTGCGACTGCACTTAAGGCACCATATATTACTTATTATTTTTAATTTTTATTATGAATTTATTGTTTGTACCTCTGCATAATAAACCAGCTGTTGCCCCTCAAACGCACAATAAATTATGTAACCAAGATAAACATTGTTTAAACACATATTTAAAAAATGCAATCCTCATGAGTTTCTTGCTCGTTCTTCTCATAGAGGTGCCTTGCGAACGAGCGGTAGAGTGTTAAAATAGAAAAATGTAAAATTGACTTGCAAAAGTGCTCCAATGTAGCCTATTTGAATAAATGAATTTTGAGTTTGAGTTTGTAAAATTTACTTTATATGTGGATCAATAAAGAGTTTCTTATCTTGTTACTCATTAGGTAAATGTAATCGTTGCGATATCTACCCCTCTAGCAAAGCACCAATCTTCCAACTCACCGGCAGCCACTTGCCAACGTCTCCGGTGTGATGCCAGCCGTCCTGGTCGATGACCTCTCTCGTCTTGTCCGGCTCCTTGAAGTATCCCTTGAACACATTCGCTCCCTGCACGCACACCTCACCCTGCCCTTGCGACGCGTAGTACTCCATCTCGGGGACATCCACCAACTGGAAGATTATAAACAATATATTAAGAATAATTCCTCTACCGTGAGAATTTCTCAAAATCCCGTCTTGGTCAGCACCTACGAGTACGTCCTAAAATAATTTCCATGCCAAGTTTAAGACTCCTAGCACTTGTAGTTTCAGAGAATTTCAGAGAGAGTGATGACTGCTGAGAGAGCCAATATTACTTTGTGCCTGTATGTATCTCTTTGCTCAATCAAATATTTTCTTTCTTTCTTTTCTAATAGATAGATAGATAACTCTTTATTGGAACACAAAAGAATATGTACAACAAGTGAAATTTTAAAAATACTCTTTAAAAACAAGCTTTAATTATTATTATCGTCTTGTATCATAAAGTACTTGTCAAGACGAATCAAATGAGCCCAAACTCGATGGGGTTGCGTTGTTTTATGACGGAGTTCCTATGGCCACCTTCCAGCTCCATCATCAGATCAGCTTGATATCATAAAAATATTGCATTGTCATCCGATTTACACACGCATGCAAATTTTCAGCTCAATTGGAAACCGGGAAGTGGGTCAAATTAAACTTGCAAGATTTGATTACAGACAGACAGACAGACAGACAGACAGACAACAGACAGGTGAAAGTAATATAAAGCTTGTAAAAAGCACTAAAAACTATAATATAAAAACTAAGTGTGACAATTATTGGCGGTCTTATCGCTAATAACGATCTCTTCCATCCTTATATTAAAGTCTCATAGTAAATTCTAATTGAGTCAAAAAAATAATAAGTGACCAAGGTTGTCTAGAGCTTGATCTTGTACCATTTTACGAGCAGTTCACAAAATATTTCTGTACCTCCTTCCGTTTACTCTAACGATCATAATATTTATCTTCCTCTATAAACAGGTGAAGCGTGAAAAGGTGGCATAATTTGGCAACCGCAAAGCCCTTAGCTATGAGGATATTATACCTATAATGTAAACAGAATATAGGCCAAATATGAAACACATTACAAGAAGGTTAATACGACACATAAATTGTGTTTAAATTAAGATATGTTTCACCATGTCATCATCATAAAGTAGGAAGTAATAATCATAAAGAACTCGGATGAAAACGGAGGTGAAACAAAAAATGCAGACTATCAAAGAAATGTTAACTCAATTCATACACCGTGCTCGTGTCCGCAAAAGAAGGTCACTATGAAAATAAACAGCTGTGGCGATTCTAATATAGAACTTTGCAAATGACAATCTAAAATTAAAGTTACGATCGTGTTTACAGAGTATAATGTGTTCTAGTTTTAATAAATTAATTTGTTGACAAAATAGAGCAATGAAATCATAAGTGTTTCAACATTCGAGTTACGAAATTGCAGAAGATGAGCTAGTTACTACAATACTGTGAGTATTCAGATTTCATATAAAACCATGGCGTACTCAACTATAGGAGTGCGTATTACTGAAAGTATGCTTTCATCGACTATAACGATTTTCGCTGCATACTTAGCACACGTCAAATAAGTTTGAACCAAAGAGTTTCTAATTTGAATGAGCCAATAAAAACTAGCCAACCGCTCCCCGCACCCCGCCAAGTTTTAATGATTTTGTTTTTATACAGAGGACAAGGCGATTTTGTTTTTGTTTTTTTCATCATAAGTGAGGTTTGGTTTAGTTTGTGCATAAAATAAGTGATTGACTCAGTTCACCGCTCACCTAGCAATAACTTTAATAGCGTTATTTTATCAAATATCTGACGCATTTATTTTGGCAGCGGTCGATATTTTAATCTTCAGCCAGACAAGCAGATCGATTTATCTCCTGTTGGCCTATAATTCTTTTAGAATGCTATGTAAAGTAGACGTAGCTATTGATATAAGAACTAGTTACATCATAGTTCGATTCGATAGAATTTTTATCTTGAACGTCTAAGGTCAGGTAGTATGTGATCGATCATTTACTAATGTGACAATTTAGAATACTGTATGTCTACATTCATCTTCGAATGGTACTATTTATAGAGATGTACGAGTTCTGGTAACTAACTCGTATGACATAGAATGAAAGTAAAGGTTATAATTTCATTTGTACACTTCAGTGTGGAAAGAAGCTGTATGGAATTACATAGATATTATTTCTTTAATTATGCAGAATTTATCATCATCGTCATCAGCCCACGTTCGTCCACTGCTGGACATAGGCCTCCCCCATGGTACGCCACTCAACTCGGTCCTCTGTTTTCCTCCTCCACCCGCTCCCCGCGACCTTCCGGATATCGTCACCCCAACTCGCCCATGGACGCCCTACACTACGGGTTATGCTCGGTGTCTCTCTAAAAGGATCGCGTCAGAAATGAGGTGATTTGGCAGAGAACCAGAGTTACCGACATAGCCGAAAGGATCAGCAAGTTGAAGTGGCAATGGGCTGGTCACATTTGCCGCAGAACCGATAACCGATGCTTTAAATAAAATGCATCGGTTATCGGTTCTGCGGCAAATGTGTAAAGTTGGAATTAAATAAAATTGTGTTAAAGCTGATACACAGCCGCCGAAATGGGCATGAATATCCAGTGGTCCCAGTTCTCGTTTCTCGTTATAGCAAATTTTCACTGTGACTTTAAGTTTACGCCATCCTCTGAAGTTATAAGTTCTTTTTGTTAGTAGTTATAATATGTTGACAATTACCTTCACTTTACAACAAGCGACGGGAGGCCCCACGTGTTCAGGGACGTGGTCTCCCTGAACGGTGAGAGTGACCGGCGCCGTGCACTCTGTCTGTCCATATCCTTCCACGATCTGAGGACAAAAGGTTTACACATAAGTAAGAGATTGCTTTATGCGATCAGGCGGTCTAGCCAATTTACTTCTAGTTTATCTTGTATTTTTTATACATTATAGATAAGCCTTTGACCACGATCTCACGTGATGTTAAGCGACGATGCGCCCGTAGATAGAATACTAAGCCTAGAAGGCGGGATAAATTCCTTTCATATTTACTAACTATTTTGACGAATATCGTACGCAGCTCGAAGTATTTTAGGCAATAATATTATGAAATCTAGTTCATATATCCGCTTAATAACCTTAGAAGGGATGTTAGTGGCACCTCTAGGACTAAAACTACGTCATTAAAACTACTATGTCATTAAAACTTCGGTCATTCAAGTTTGCGAATTCTTATGCAACATTGCAGTCTGCTCGTCATTCTTAGACCCCTATAAATTTTATTATTATAAGTACTTCTTTATCCCAATGGAGACAACATTAGGAGGCCAGTGGTAACACGACGAAGTAAGGGTAACTAAGCCCTTTTATATTGTCATTCAGTTCTCTCCAGAGTTTGATTCATCCAGTGATACACTGAGCTCGCGGTTCCTTACAAAAATAAAAATTCATATTTTTTTCAATATACATATATGTATGTACTGGTAAAAATAAATATAATAGGTACAATGTATTTTAATATAAAGCAAAGAAAAAATATTTAATTTTTAAACCCTATAAATATTCAAATTAATCGCTGGAGGAAGTTGCATGAACTTTCATGAGAAATGCGAAGCTAAGACAATAATTTGCTTAATAAATGTATTCATGTTATTCTTGTAAGTAAAATATGCGTAGGAAATGATTCACAGATTGTATGCGATGATATTATAATTCTCACAGAGTCATTGACTTCGTTGTGGGTGTGATGATGCCAAATTAGGAGAAGCCACCGTTATCGAATTTAACGAGATGCTTATCTGAACAATGGATAAGCCATTAATAGTTTGACTATGTTTTGAAATGCAAATCAAACCAGATTTGATAGGCATAAAAAACAAATTTGAATCGATCACCATAAAAAGCAATAAACTTGCCAATTCTTCAGATTTGCCAGTCATTGACATGATGGATGAAAAAATTCAACAAATTTTAAATAAATAATACCTACTACCTACTTAATTTATATTCGCTATTTTGATATCTCTCCAAGGAAGTATGATACAAGTATCTTGTGACATTTCAGAAACGAGTTCTCGTTTATAGGAAATGCAACCGTAAAAATGACGAAAATCGTCTTCAATTAGCCCAGTCAATGAGTGCCCAAAAAGGGTATGTGGATCGAAAAGTCGAAAGCAGAAAAACTAACTTAGTAACTTTGTTTGGACTAGTTAGGAGATAAACATACTAAAAGTCCCCACCCCTCCGAGGTGAGCCCGAGGGGGGGGAGGCCGAAGAAGGTCCCATTTTTAGGTTTTTTGCTTATATGTCAAAAACTGTGCATTGTACTATATTTTGTAGTACTACATTATTAAACCTCATAAAATTTTCTACAACTTCGGCCTTGACACTTTTTATCTATCTCCAATCGTTGTCCAGCTATCAGCTTCCAAACATGGTCTATTTTGAAAACGCTTAAATTAGTTTTCCATACAAAGTCAGTAAAAAAATCTTAAAAATAAAATTTGACCAACTTCTGGTTGTCGTATCATAATGAAACTTTGCAAATGTCTAGAAATCTGATGACAGTTTAATAATCTGGTACCACTGAGCTGATCTGATGATGGAGCCAGGAGGTGTCTAATGAAACTCTTCAATGACTATTAGTAAACCCGTCGAGTTTGGGCACATTACATTCGAATCGATGAGACTTTTTCATTACACTTGCTGTCGAGGGTCTGATAATGGACCAGGAGGTACCTACGTCTCATCAATCCGAATGTAATGAGCCTAAACTTGCCGGTTTTACTAATAGCCATTGATGAGTTTCCGTAGACACCTCCTGGCTCCATCATCACATCAGCTCAGTAGTACCAGATTATTAAATTGTCATCAGATTTCTAGACATTTGCAAAGTTTCATTATGATACGACAACCAGAAGTTGGTCAATTTTTATTTTTAAGATTTTTTACTGACTTTGTATGGAAAACTAATTTAAGCGTTTTCAAAATAGACCATGTTTGGAAGCTCATAGCTGGACAACGATTGGAGATAGATAAAAAGTGTCAAGGCCGAAGTTGTAGAAAATTTTATGAGGTTTAATAATGTAGTACTACAAAATATAGTACAATGCACAGTTTTTGACATATAAGCAAAAAACCTAAAAATGGGACCTTCTTCGGCCTCCCCCCCCTCGGGCTCACCTCGGAGGGGTGGGGACTTTTAGTATGTTTATCTCCTAACTAGTCCAAACAAAGTTACTAAGTTAGTTTTTCTGCTTTCGACTTTTCGATCCACATTTCTTCTTTTACTGGACTAAATGTTCATTTTTGATTTGTCGAATTTAGCCGTTGTTTTGACCTGAATATACATGAGATCAACCGGTATTCTGCGTCCAATTTGCTCTCAGTAGGTCAATAGCTTCAGCAAACTTGAACCGGCTCTGAGGCCACTTGCTCATCACAACAATGGGCATTACTTATGTTAATTTATGCAAACAAGACAGATCTGCCAAACTGATAATAGTCGAGATTATGCATACGATAAAGTATTATGGTATAAGGGGTACTGACATTTATGATATGATGGTGGACAGATTAAGTTTTTATGTTGATAAATATGTGCTTATGCAGATTTAATTACTTTGAGTTATTGGAAGGATTGCTAATAAAAATGGTGTTAAATTTCTGCTAACAACTGCACCTCTATATAATTTATACCTACTAGATATGAAAAAATCGTCATATAAAAATGTGTCGTTTTTTTGAAAAAACGTTATTTTTTTGGTTGTTAGTATGGCTTCTATGCCATTTCAAAGCCTTGGACAAAATATGTTACAATATTTTATTAATATAAAACATACTCCTGATCGTACTCCTGATCGAAGAAGATCCTAAAATATCGATGGGGCAAGCGTTTGGCGATTTTCCATATCACTCCATGAAGAAGTAGATAGTATTTTGAGATGTTAGATTTATACGCTAACATTTATCTGATACTTATGCGAGTCAATGTTTACAGCCAATAAATCTTTACATGTATTTTTCGCTAGATTTTTTTTATGATGAATATGAGTTTATATATAACGCAATGCATAGGCTCGAGTGAGAATAAAAAGTGCCTCTCTTACACCTTTTTCCTGATCACAAACACAACAAACACAAACACAACAAACACAAGAATTCTGCAGGCGACAGGAAGTTTTTGACCAGGAAGTACCCAGAGACAAAGAGACAATGCAATATTGTCTAATATTTTATAATACTGTGACTATGATGGGTTAGCATATGACATAAAATCAGGAAAATATCAGACACAATATTTATTATTGTATAAAAAATATCGCACGTTATAGTGAGGCGTGTTAGCAGCAGTTAATTTTCTTTATTTATTATTCAGCACAACGCTAGGACTAACTTAATGTTAAAGTAGCATTTTCTACCAGTTGTCCAGTAACTGGAGAAAAACGTACTGGACAATGGAAGGAGTGCAGACAACATTAGGGAAATGAAGCAATCTTAGGTTCGTCGCAGACGCTACGTGTAACCTAGATTTTTAAATTTATTATATTTATATATACGTTAGTCTCTAAGGTAATTATTATTGATATGAGCAGAGGCCCAGACAACGACGTACCAGAGGGTACACTGTATTTGTTGTCAGTGTACTATTGGCTGAAATAAATGAATTATTATTATTAGAACATACAGTTTTACTCACCAGACATCCAAGAGCGCATCTCGCGAAGGTGAGCACGTTTCCAGCGAGTGGTGCTGACCCGACCACCATGATGCGAAGTCTACCTCCCATACCCTCGCGTACCTTGCGGAACACCAGCTTGTCCCAGATCGAGTCGCTGCGGACTATACCTCTATAGATGAAAGGACATACATGGTTAGATTAATGAACTAACTAACTGTACCCAGCGGTTTCACCCGCTATACAATACAATACTCTTTATTGCAGTTAAAAGATAACAAAAAATACTTAAAACTAAACTATACAAAGGGCTACAATAGGCGGCCTATGTGTTATTATACGGTCTAAGCTACCTCTACACCAAATATCAGCTCGATCGGGTCCATCTGTTTAGGCGTGAAAGAGTAACAAACACACATCCAGACATCCATTCTCACAAACTTTCAAGTTTATAATATTAGTAAGAAATACGAATAAAGAAACCAATTCATGTACATTATAATGTACATGAGTTGGTTTCTTTATTCGTATTTCTCAGGCAAGCATCTTATTTCACTTTTGTATTTTTTTACTAAGATATATGGTAGGTATAGATTTTTGGTAGGTATATAATTTTATGTTAAAGATTTTTTCACTCTATTTAAAATAAGATAATGAAGGCTTATATTAATTTAGATAAATTAGATGAGATCCTACCGATGTAGCCAATATTTTAAAAGATGACAATAAGATGACCGTGACCGTGTATGCCCTAACATGGCATTGGACAATATTATTGTTTTCTCTTTTACATGTATTTTTTGCATTTTAAATATCTCTGCCAAGTAAAACTTTATAATGCAACATGTTTCAAATATCATTATGAAATATACTCACCTTTTCAGTTCAGACTCTTTCGCAGACAGTGCCATATTGAACAACAGCTTCTTGATCTTCGAGCTGGATATCTCAGCCTGGGCCTTGTCATACAGCCTATTTAGAAGGCGAGGTACAGCCGGCATCATAGTGGGTTTCAATGCACTGAGATCATCCGCTAGCCTTCTAATATCACCGCTGTAGAAGCCTACGGCGCCTCCTACCATGTAGAGAGCATTCTAGAATGGAATGAAAGAAAAATGCTAAGTTTAATTGGGAGAATGTCATAAGTAATAATTATTAAAATAATAATTAGGGTTTATACTCCGACAGAACAGGATACTACTAGTTTAGGTCAAATTACAATTATAGGCTTGTGGCCAACCTATAAGTTGTAGTTTAAGGTCGCCGAGATTACTACAGGGCCTGCATCAACATGATCTGACGACTGCCCCCTACATATTATTATCTTATAAGAAACAGCCCGTAACAGCCGGGACCCACAGTACAGTAGTTATAGTACTATACACATAGCCAGGTCAGCATATTCGGCTTAATAGTGTTCATTAAACGCTAAAGCGCGAGCGGCCGCCGATTAATTGCAACTACAGATGCTTGATTTTATAGGCTGAGTTAAATGCGGTTAAACTGGCGGAGTTTTCTAGAAAATTCATGCTGCGCTAAATACCACCAGAGAATGACAAAACACAGCGTTGGGTAGTGTGATTTGTGTGTTTATCCCAATTGCCTGTAAAATTATTTGAGTGGTGTATTTTTTTACTTTTTGATCTTTGATCTGATTTATTTTCACTATTAATAAAAAAAACATATATCTATCTTCAGATCGTCAATGTTCTCGTTTGTGATATTATGTATTGCCTTCAATTTTCTGGGATCCCAGCCCCTTTCTGAAGTATTAATAAATGCGCGAAATCGCGAGTACGTACGATTTTATTTCTTTCTCACATTCCAACGTCAAAGAGCATCAATCATACGCATCAGTTTCGTGTTCAGTATTTGATATTCTGAGCTATTGGAAGAAATCTAGAGGTGGCAATATATATAATATTATCTAAATATATAAAAGGAAAGAGTGACTGATTGATTTATCAGCGCAGAGCTCAAACCGCTGGACGGATTCACTTGAAATTTGAAACATAGATAGGCTTTATGATGTAGACATACGCTATGAAAGTATTTTGCCACGCGGGTAAAACCGGGAGCACAAGCTAGTTTTTAATAAATATAATTATCTATGTAGTGCCTATGAATTAAATAGTTAAGTTATTATGTATATTGTATTTATCTCCTCCCTAAATATCTTGCTACCACCGTCGACCGTAATTTATTTTCCTTTCCCTGTTTGGTTGTTTCTGTCATTTTTAGCGCTAAGACTAGCAATTCTTACACTTTTATATTATAAATAATTTTTTGTTCTAAGTTTTTGTATATAACTGTGGTGTTTTCTATTCTATTATACAATTTACAATACGTGGCTTGCGGCCAGAAATATACCAGAATAAATAAACGAGTGTCGTGGAACATAAAACTAAGTAAGCACCGTTCCCCTATGAGATTTTTACGAGCTACCGCTACCGCTATCTTACCATGGAATGTGATGCGCGGTTGACTGTAAAACAAGCGTGCCTAGAAATTACCGGATACATAATAATTATGCATCACAAAGTACATAAACAAGCCACCCACGTGTTAAAGGAAATAAACACTAACATGAAAATAATAAATCATCTGCATTTTATTATTATTGTGTACACAATATTTAAGTATATAAACCTAATCCTGGACAAATATCTCCTACGTATTATGAGCATTGAACGTGCAATTTTTCGTTGTAAATAAAATTAATTTGTTCTTTCATACTACCTTAATAAGGGTTGGTCAGCAATTTACCTCAGAGTATCAAAGGGTAAATTTGTTGTTGACAGTCTTTATTATTCCCTTGAGAGCTAGTGACCTAAGCAAATATGCCTTCAGCTTTTGCTATCACATCGTTATTATACGATTTTAATATTCTCCAATAGAGGCCCCGTAGATCTAATAACGATAATAACGTAGTACAATGACAGATAAACGAAAATGATGCAATTTGGATAAGATTATATTTTTTAAAATTATTTTTTGACGTTATCATCCTCCAGCAGGGGCAAAGGCATTATACCTGACGCATAGATTTAAGAAGCTTAATAAGTATAAATTAACCATGACGTGATATTTAGTAGACTTGTGCTACCCAAGTTATATGATAATACTACACATTGCCGCAACAACATTCTCATGCGTCAATATCTCTTTATCAAGCAGAACAAGTAGCTTACCTCACAACACCTCTCCAGCATATGCGCCAAGGGCAAGAAGGATATCATGACGTCATGCTTGGTAGGCTTATGTTCCCCAAGTTGCATTGTAACACTGCACATTGACGCAACGACATTCTCATGCGTCAACATCACACCTTTAGGCATGCCCGTAGTTCCTGACGTGTAGCAGATTGTGCACAGGCTTTCTGGTCTTGGAGGCTGGAAATTAAAAAAATACTCTATGATTGTCTTGTCCGTTCTTTGTAAAGAGGTTACCCAATTGGTAATGAATTTTAAATATAGAATTACTTTGTAACACGCTGAAGACTTTTGTTGTAGCCTACGTAACTTTTTGAGTTTGTTAAACATATTTTGAGTTTGTTAAAAACAACCAATCAGTTTATTGATATTGTTTGTAAAAGGTTGCACTTATTGTAGTCCGTTAAATGTTTATGTAGTTCTCAGACTATCATTGACTGATATTTTTAAAACTCAATCGTCCAAGAACAGGAATTTATGAGAAGAATGTGAATATTTCTTTCATTGTGAATACAGAAAATAAAAGATCAAATCGCATTCTATTGGTAGGTATATAGTAGATAGATATAAGTAAAAAATAGCAAATGATAATAAAAACAAAGCATTATCATAAAATAGCGAAGCAACTTTACATTAGACATTCTAAATCGATGTGTATAAATCTAAACACGTAACTGATAAAACTGTTGATAGGGGAAGATTAATTCACACAAAAATATACATGATATGGATAGGAACATAATATAAAAAGTTGATATAATAACGAAATTGACTAAAATTAAATCTTCAGATATGCACGTAGTAAAAACAAGCTTTATGATTTCGGAAATAGAAAAGCTATTTGCTTTAAAATGCATGACATTAATACTGTTACATTTTTTATCATAAATTAATTAACATGCATCTCTTATATAGTGGCACTATGAATTCCATAGATTGAATGTGTGAGACGGCGTATAATAATAGTATCTCTAATAACTGTTTCCAATAAATATTTCCAAAAGTTTTTCAGTGTACGAGTATGATAAGGAAACGATTGACTGATCTATCTAAGCACAGCTCAAATTGCTGAATGAATTGGGATTAAAATTTGACGCAAGCCAAGGTCTTTATAAGCCTTTGTCCCGAAAATGAAACCATGAATAATTTAGAAAGGTGTATATGAAATTGAGTATATTCAAAAAGTTGTCATAGTAAATGTAAGGTTACTCTTTTTTAACTACCACAAAAAATAATTCAACTAAATTTATTATGTACTTATCCTAAATTCGTCATTTTGATTCGGTTTAGACTTAAAATCATTGTAAAGTAGTTTTTAGTAATAAATAGGTTCAGCAGAGTTCAGCTGCATTATAATTTACTCTGTGTAAAATGAACGGTAGTCACAATAAAAGAGAAAGAATATAGATAACAATTGTTATTAAGTCCTCAGAGTCAGAGGTAGGTAATCACAATTAAAGCAAACGCAATAAACTAAAGTGGACTTCGCTATAAAAGAAACAAGTAAATATAAAATAAAACAATATTTGCATTAAATTGAACGGAAATACTTTTACATTGTTCAATAAACATAAAAGATAAAGATTTCAAGTTACCAACGATTTTGTTACAGACTCTAAAAAAGAGGACGTTTTGTTGTTATTTTTTATTTTTCTACTATAATAACTATTATTTATTTATTAGTAAGCAGAACATTTTAAGGTTTTCGTACGTTTACACGTATTTTTTTAATAATAGGTATTATAAAGTATTAATGAATAAATAAATAGAAAATAATCCACAAAAAAATATCTAAAACTCGATTTTTTTCTAATAAAATTCTTGAACTGATATATCCGACTGTCATTCATCTCATTATCAGTGTCTTTTAACCCTCTTAATAATATTGCATTTCTATTAATCAATAAGCATAAATTATTATTACATACATACGTACACATACATTATAGAATGTGTGTGTGTGTGCTGTGTGTGTGTGAATGTGCTGTTTAGGAAGAAAAGGTGTGTCAAGATCGTGCCAAGTGGAGGGAAATAGTCTGCCTACCCCAGCGGGAAACAGGCATGATTTTATGTGTGTATGTGTATGTAAGATACCAATTACCAATGATTTCCAAACATCACTTACCACACAAGGATGATCTTTCTGCGCTCCCTGTATTTCAACATCGGTAAACCTGAGTATCTCCACGCCCCGAGTCTTGGCTCGTGAGAATGTGGACGGCGCGACTTCCTTGATTGTGATCAGTTTCCTTAAACACCTTGGCGACTGATCGAGGAGGAGGTTTGCTTTTTTGTCGTCTTCACAAATAACTACTGACATTTCAGCTGAAATAAAAATATTTGAATTAGTAACACTATTACTATACTTAAGGAAAAGTATTTTTCTAAATAGTCAAAAATCTAGAATAAAAAAAAACAGAATTCTTTAACCAAAAAAGAAGAATTGCCATACAACGTGGAAACGCAGCAAGTGTTATGGGCACCTTTCCATCAGGAACGGCTCGGAGCGGTCTTTTTGACAATTTATAATTTTAAATTTTCGATATATTAGTGTGATTAGTAGTTTTGGTTAGATATTGTTTCCTTATTTATAAGTAGCATTTAATTTTTAATTATTATTTATAATAGTTAGGAAATGTAAATAATATTATGATTTTGTATCTACTAATTTTCATATTAAAAAGAAGTAGTAACAATAAAGAAGTATTTTTCTAATTAGAAGGTAATCTTCACCGATTAGTGTAAATACAGCGCACAATAAATATAGAAGATGCCAAACACAGAGCGAGATGACTAAGAAAGAACCAGAGAGCACGATATAAGTTGAGAATATTGCTGAGTGTTGTTGAATCAAAAGACATGTTATTTGTTCCATAGAAAATACAGTAAGCTCAACAAATAATATAATGCTTCAAACGGTTAAACAAGAATCTTAATACCAATCATAAAGGATCATAAAACCTGACAGCTATATAACAACATTCTAACAAACATACGAGTAATAACGTGCTAATCCTCAAACAAAACATACAAGAAACACAATTTATACTAACTTTGATTAACAATGAAGGCACATGCGTTAGCTCCTAACGTATCGTACAAAGGTACAATGACCATTGAATATGTGTACGCCGCTTGTTCTGTCATTATCCATTCTGGACAGTTCTGTGAGTATATACCTGAAAGAGGACAACGTTTATTAATGTTAAGATAAATTATATTATAATATACGTGTTTATGACGTATGGGAAATCATTATTTTAAAGCTTAACAAAGTAATATAATTTTCACTTGGTCGATTTACACATTTTCGAAAATGAAACCAAAGTAAGAGATGACACACAGTTCTAAAGGTTTGGTTCACTTTGCTGTACTGATCCTACTTGAATGGGAAAAGGGCAATAATAAGATAAATAGGATAAGTTCAATTAAGTCAAAAGTACAAAACATAAAATATTATTATTGCTGCACGGGTAAATTTAAGGCAAACAGGGAACATCTCATTAGCGTTTTTCTTTAGCTTTGTTTAATTTGCAATACTTTTGCCATAATTTATCTTAAATTTTTACACACTACATCAATATAAAATGTCAATGTTCCAACTGACTGAAGTAAAATAACAGCAACATTGCCCATTATAATGAACTTGAGCTATACGAAAGATTAGAAACTATCACTACGGCTATACTTACCCACAAATGTGTTTTGACCAGGAACAAGCCCCTGACATATGAGGCCTGATCCGAAGTTCTTGGCTCTCAGGAGGGTCTCATTGTATGTCTGCCACACGTACGGTTTGTTTGGTCCCTCTCGCCAACCGAGACAGTTCCCATTATCTGTTCATAAAAGAGACTGTCATTTAACATTGAAATCATTACAACCATAATTTATCATAACTTCAATCTTCTGTCGCTGTCTAGAGTCCAGAGTGTTTTTAAGTCACGGAATATTCCACGAGAAACTCGTGTAATTTCACAATCTTTTATTTTTATCTGAGCAATAAGCAAGTAAGTATGCGTCGAATAAAAGCAAAAAATCAAGTTGTCTCAGCAAGTCTAGTGGCACAAATTACGTTTAACTGTATCCTGTGAACCAGTTCGTGAGTGATGTTTACAATATTTTGTAATACACGGGCATTATTGTGTTTATACTTAACGAGCGGAAATGTTAAG
Organism: Hemithea aestivaria; assembly: GCA_947507615.1. NCBI lineage: Eukaryota > Metazoa > Arthropoda > Insecta > Lepidoptera > Geometridae > Hemithea > Hemithea aestivaria. Next base: position 9,907,766 of record OX382338.1, read on the forward strand.
GGAAATGAGGTGCACCTAGAATTGCGCCTTGAGGCACTCCTCGCTTCGCAATTGTATGTGAACAATTGGTAACTACGGCAACAGATAATAAATGTGTAAATAATAGAGGTAGTACAGCTACGTGAAGTCCTAACAATTTTGTTGCATAAATCATTGGCGTTTTGTTGTCGGTTGTCTATGAGAAAATGTAAACCTTTCGAAATGATTTGCTATATTCGCTAGTCTTGCTGTTTACTTACTTGATTCTTTGACCCCTTGTCTGAATGTTTCGTAGAGTGTGCGTGTATCTTCACGTAAATATTTGAGAAACCGTCCGGTTTTTGCTTCTTTGTAGAATTTTGACACGCGAACCATTTCAGGTCCCTGTAACAATAAATAAACCAGAATCAATAAAAAAATCGTGTTACTATGAAATCGTTGTCGATGAAACTTTAGTTCATTGCACTGAATCCCTTCAACGGGGAACCTAATCACTAATCAGCTGTAAGCTTATTAGTGACAGCCGCAAAGGTTGTTAACTGATTTAATTATTAACAACATTGGTATAAATTCAAGTTGTTTAGTTCTTCTTATAACGTTTGTGGCAAATTCTTTCTCTAAATGATATTTTAAATAAATCCATTCCACAATTCAAATCTATATAAACTTAAACTATAATAAACTAGAATGTGTATTGTTTACAGAAATCTAGGTTGCCTCACTAGAACGTGTTACGAAAGTCAAACTATCCGTAAACTCACAAACCTAAAGATACACCAGAACTAGGTAAATATCCATTTATCACTTCTATAGAATACCTAAAGCACTGCAAAGCGCATTCAATGTTTACTCAAAACGTTATCGACTATATTTGTGGTCACATGTAACAAATAACGCATCGGCCGGAATGCGAGTGAAGCGACTCGAATCGTTGAAGCTACCTAACATCTTATGCAAATACGCTCTCCGTTAACCTAATGACATAGTTGGCCCAGTGACTCCGAATCTTGGCTCCAAGCTATACGGTATACATATTATTACGGTTTGCACAACGGACAAAAATGGAACGATGTACGAAGAGAGCGGGTCAAAGTCACCGGTGGGAAAGATGATCAATGACTAACCGTGGAGTATTAAGTCATTGGAACTCGGAATTAGATTTATTTAGCGTTTAGTGTCGTAAGGAATTAGTTTGCGAATGTTAGAAATGTGTATTCTAATTTTAATTATTTGCTTTTGAAAGATCAAAATTTATAATCTTGTTAAATAAAAAAGAGAAATGAATATAAATTACATAGATTAGTCATGATTAGATATATATTTCCTTCAACTAAAAAGAAATTACAAACTAAGCCGATACGATTTTCATCTTATGATGTAATCTTAAAGAAACATGAAAATAATTTTAATAAATCTAAAGATCACTAATCCCATGTCACTAAATATGAAACGGAACATAACAAGAAAGATGAAAAACAAAATGTGGGAGACATCATCCAGCCATCAAATCTTGGATTTAGTATGCAAGGTCAAGAGGAAATCGGTCACAAGTCACATGACAACGATCGAGCAGCGAAAGAAAAATATGTCGGTTGTACTGCCGTGCAGAGACTAAACCGCAGTAAGTGCAAAATCGCGGTTTCGAGAAAATCGCGAAAAACGTTTTGAAGCCGTTTTTTTGAATGTTATGTATAAAAAACAATAAATATTTTTTTTCTATCGGGACTAGATATCGCAGCAGTATAATTTAAGCAGAAAAAATAATGGAAATATTTGTTTTATAATATAGAAAATCTTATTTTTTGAAAATGGTGTCAGTTACTACAGGCACATTAGTATATATTAACTAACTAGCTGACCCGCGCGCACTTCGTAGCGCGTGACAGTAAATTATTCATATATTAATGAATTTGATACAGACCATTTAATTCGATTTCCAATTCCACGGAAAAGAGGGATTCAATTCACGGGTTTTCTGCGACTTAATGGGCGTAGAATTAGTAAAGGCTGGCAAACCTTGCCAATATGTAACTACGATCGAATCACCTACTATTCAAAATGTCTATTGGACGTTTCGCCTACGTTCATAATAACTATTGGTTGAAATCAATATTTGACGATTCGCCTACGGTTAACTCAGCTACGGTCGATTGAGCTATGGTTGATTAAACTATTGGACGATTTGCCTATTTTTGACCGAACTAACGGACCGTTCACGTATTTTTAGACCACGTTTCCGGCTGCTGGTCAGGTATGACAGCTAAAAAATACTTGTTTATAGTACAGAATTCAGAAACGTGTTGTTTTTATTATGCCACTTTGCCATGATGAGGTAGATGAAAGAAGATGCCAAAATGCCTGAAGATGCCATGACACAGGATAAATAATTCAGTAATAAGAAAAATATCTGGCGCTTCGCCGGCCGCTGCCGCGGCACGCTCGCTTCGCTCGCTCGGCTCGCGCATTGTGGTCACTGTTCAAACCTAACCTAACCAACAGATTTCGGTTTGCCCTGAATACTGTACTAAAAACACGCGTAGCAAAGAATTTATAAACCGTAGGTGAGTCGTCCATAGTTGAATTAACCAATATATCAAATGAACATTGGCCGAATCGCCCATTAGTTCACATGCCCATAGTATAATCAACCGCAGGCGAGTTGCACTGTAAGCGAGTCGTCCAATATGTGAAATGAACTTATGCGAATCGACCGTAGTTATATCGACCGTAGTTGAAACGACCGTAGGTATTATGAAACGTAACCCGTCCATGCGGGCAAAGCCATGAGAATAAGCTAGTGACTGATGTATCTGTATAACGTACAGCCTCAACCGCTTGATGGATTGGGTTGAAATTTGAAACATAGAAAGGTTTCATGACGTAAACCACTGCTAAGAAAGGATTTTGCCGTGCGGGCAAAGCCGCGAGCATAAGCTAGTAAATAATATTATGAAACATTTTTTGTGAATAATACTTAGATTTCAGAGACGTCCTGGGATAAGTCCCAGAACTATCGTTATACCTATACCACAGTACAAATTAGAACGGCAATAAATTACCACTTACACATATAGTACATCAAGATTAAATACAGTAAACAAAAATATATCAAATTATCATTTAAATCAGAAAAACTAATAAAAATACGGAATAATAACAGCTTGATTCCGTACAGTTACTCTTGACTTTTTTCCGCGTCATTTAATGGTGATCTCTTTACCGTGGGTAGACTTCCTCTGCAGGAGATCGGCTAGTACCCCAACAGTGTCAGTTATTCTGCCGCCTGAACAGTGATGTGCAGACATTACTGTACTTCGGTAGGAGGGCACTGTGGCTAGTGAAATTACTGGGCTGAAGAATCTTAACATTTTATGACTCAGCAGTGCACCCAGAATTTAACCTTCGTTAAATCCCAGCGTTATCTCTTACCATCAGGAGAGCATCTTGCTCATCTTCTTACATCGTTGTATAAAAAAAACTAAAATTAAATTTTCTGAAATGAAACTATCATATACCTACGTACTCAAACTATTTATTATAATATATCTATCAAATTTCACCTTTCAGCTCCATCATCAGACTTCAGATCACTTCCATGTCATAAAATTATTGCATTGTCATCCGATTCCCGGTATGCAAAATTTCTGCTCAATCGGGAACTGTGACTGATAGGTAGAGTGCTTTTCACAAAAGGAGTTCTTTTTGCGGGGCGCCACTATCGCAAATTTTAAAAGTTAGCATATTAAATAACTTTAGAATCTTCGATGTATCCTTCTGCAATCTTGTTACACTTCTAGCCACCATGGCGTTTAAGAACTGTAATATCAACGCCTGAGTCAGCTAAGAGTGTTGCTGACGTCCGCCTCAGGCAATGCCCAGTGTAAAGATGGGAGTCCGGAAGCTGAAGAAATTTAGCAATCGTTTTTGGCATATCACCGATTTTATTGATGCCTATGGGCTGTTTTTTACTTTTTCCATTATCATAATGTAAGAAAAATCTTGAAGTTTTTGTATTAGCGGGTCGTAATGCCATATACTTGTCCACCACATTCACATATTCTTCACTAATGACGAATGATCTGTCGATTTTAGTCTTTGTATTCAATAATTTTACTAATATTAATTTGTCCGAATGCTTTTCAACGTCGTTTACCTTAAGATTCAACAATTCATTTGAGCGGCACGCACCATTTATGCCAATAATTAATACAACCTGTAAAAAATAACAATAATTTAGTTTACTTATTTTTAGATAGGTACAGTTAGATAGGTTTTCTTTGAAATAAATTAGCTTTTGTATCAATTTACTTACTTTTAAAGCGAGGTATTTACTGTCTGGTGCTTCATTCAGAAATTTTTCTATTTCAAGGTCACGTTTCGTTTTCAAGACAGCTTTTATCATAGAAAAAATGCTCCATAATGTACTGGATTTTCTTGTTTTAGATAGTTCCATGAAATATGATAGTATCACGGTCTCGGAATATGTTTTTGCATTTTTTGAGAGGCGCCAATTATTGAAGGATTCGTACGCCTTTACATATTTCACTTTAGATTTTTCAGGCAAATAGCTGAACTCGGCATTCGAAACTTGTTCTTTCAACTTTTTTGGCGTAAGACAACTACCTTCATCACTGGGGTCACTCATTTCTTTGTAATTAAACAGACTATTAGATCACAAATAGAAATTTGCAAAAGTTTACAACTTAAGTTGAAAATATTTAGTTGAATCTTTACCAAGAGGTTTAGAACCATATGGAAAATGTGTTGTGAACACCACTGTCGCAAGAAAAATGACAACTATAAGTGCCATCTCACTTACCTCATACAAAAGAGAGAGACAAAGATGGCATTTATCGATGACGTCACAACGCATTCTCCATTTGACTGCAAACTCTAAACTTCTACATCCCGCCATTTTGTATTTTTTTATTTTTATTAAAAGAGTTGCGTTCGAAATTTGTGTGTGTGACATATTTATGAAAAACAAATTGTAATAATATTTAAAAAAAAAAAACTCACTTACGACTTATTATTCTATAATAGTATTTTATTTAAAATATTATTGAAAAAATACAATTTATAAAGTTAAAATTCAATAAATAACATTAAAAATTATGTGCATCTCAGTTAAATAAAAATTGTACACAAATAAGTTTCAGAACACACCAACTTCTTCTTAATCCAATAAAATTGTGTTCGAAATTCAAATCACTTTGCCTCTCTAGAGAGCAAAAACGGCTTTTGCTCACTGAAATCGATGACCAAAGACACTATTTTCGTGCGAGAGTGGTGAAAAATTATTTATGGCATGAAGTCCAGAATTTATCGAAAAAATGTAATTTAGTTCCGCAAAATTCCGCGGGACCTCATTCGTGAGAAGGACTCTACCACTGAGGTGTATACCTAAAATCATAGGCGGATCCAGGATTTGGTTTGGGGGGGGGGGGGGCAAGGTGCAGACGGGCAAAAATATTATAATTTTTATTACGAAAAGTGTATGTTTAGCTCGCTCTGAGCGGTTAGGAAGTTTAAACATTCATTACAATAAGTGCGCGAGCAGCTAGCTGCGAGCGCCGAAAAAAAATTTTTATTTCAGAAATATGTGCGAAATTCGTAACTCTACAATGCTTCTGGGGGTACCTTGGCCCCCTGCCCCCCCCCCCCCCCCCTAAAGCTTAAACATCCTTTATAATATGTGCGCGAGCAGCTTGCTTAATGACTCGGGGGGGGGCGGCTTGGCCCCTTGCCCCCCCTCCCTAAATCCGCCTATGATTATCTATAGCACAGATAAAAGGTTCTATAATAATCATTGCAAAATTTTACTAACATTATAAACGTGACAGTTTGTGTCTGGATGTATGCCTAAATGGGTGTGAACAGATTTTATGTCTGTGTGTCTCCGGATAACCAGTGATTTTTACAAAAGATCCCCCTAGATGGAGCGCCACAATCGCGTGATTTTAAGTTAAAATATCTACAGATTTTTAACAATTCATAATTTCTCATATTTAATTTCTCAATTAAATAGGTACATAATATTTAATTAATCTAACAAATAAAAAATATATAATAAATGAAGTATTCACAGTAATTATAAATCTATTATTTAGTTCCGCTAGGTTACGCGGGACTTCTTTTCTAAAACTGTTTGCTGAATAAACGATATTTCTTTTTCTTAGGACATTAGTTCCATTATTTTCCGTGGCGCTAGCTTGTATGAAAAATAATTTACTTTTACAATGAACTGTAAATGAATTTTTCTATTTATCTTCAGATGATTTTACATGTTTTAGAAATTAAAAATAAGCAGCAAAAAGATATTTATTACTGATATTTACACGCATCATGCGCACATTAGATTATTTTCCGCTGGCGCTGATTCATTTGAGAAATAAGTTACATTTACTAATTTAAATGAATTCTAATTTGTTTGGCTACTATATAGCATCAAAGTACTCGTCAAGACGAATCAAATGAGCCCAAACTCGATGGGGTTTTTTCTTTTAATCACGGAGTTCCTATGGCCACCTTCCAGCTCCGTTTCGGACCCTGGTTACTATATAGTATCAAAGTACTCGTCAAGACGAATCAAATGAGCCCAAACTCGATGAGGTTTTGTCTTTTGATTACGCGGTTCCTATGACTACCTTTCTTGTTTATTAGCATTTTATATGCGAATCTTTAGATTGATATAACTCTTTTATTTATGAACCGATTTGACTAAAACCAAGACTAAGGTTCAAGTAGAGAAAACTGCAACGTATTAGTGAAAATTTTATTCAAATCGGTGGTGTTGTTTAACCACACCAGTGACACAAACTATTTACAAATTTAGCCCAAATTAAACTAAAGGTCAACCACAAGTTTACAGCCACACCGATAGATGGCGTCTGTAGCGTTTTTGGCACTATTTTTTTTTGAATTGAATTTACTTTATATTCTATTACTTTTATTTCGAATTTTTGATGTAAATTAGGGGCGATGTGTCTGATATAAATGATTATTATTTATTTTATTATTTTATTTTACGTTTCCCTAGGAAAAATTGACAAAATGTTTTACGAATTAGATCGCGCAAGCGACTTTTTCGCGTCGTTTTGTTCATATGCGTATTTTCACAGTTCACCTTAGTAAAGGATCACAATGAATGGGGAGAAATTTCCATTCTTATTATATGTATGGATTAAAGTGCAGCAATAATACACATTACTGCAAAATTTAAAATTTTTGTATAACATTAACAACTAATTTGCAGTATCCAGCTGAACTTACTGCATTTTAATGTTATGTCTTGAATAATTTTTTTAGCAGTATGTTAATAATTCAAATACTATTATAAGAAATGTGGCAAGTATATGTTAAAATATCTAAAATAAATAAGTTTCTATTTATCTTCTAAATATATAAAAGTGTGGGACGCGACTTGCGTTGATACACTGGCACCCTCACATCTTCCAGAGACTCAAATTGCGGCTGGTGCGGCGGCAGTTTCTGCTGAGCGGCTCAAGCGGCGTAAATATGCTAACCTCGATAGCGGTTACATTTTTGAGCCGTTTGGGGTAGAGACTTTGGGTCCTTGGGGTCCGGGAGCTCACCGCATTTTCCAAAATTTATCTGAGCGCTTGGTCGAGGCGACGTGTGACCTAAATGCTGGGGTATATTTGGCCCAACGTATAAGTATTGCCATTCAACGTGGCAATGCTGCCAGCATTCTGGGCACTCTGCCATCTGACAGTGGTTTGGAGCACTTGGATTTTCTGTAGATCGGCTTGTGGCCGATCTGTGGTTAATAAAAGTGTTCTTTACTGCTATAGTAGCTGTAGTATTGTTAGATTGTTTTTCTCAATAAAGGCATTTAAAAAAAGGAAAGGGTGACTGATTGACTGACTGATCTATCAACGCACAACCAAAACCACTGGACGGATTGTGTTTAAATTTGGAACACAGACAGGTTTTATAACGTAGTCCATCGCTAAGAAAGGATTTCGCCATGCGGGCAAAGCCGCTTCTAAGACTTAGTGGCTCACTTCTTTATTCTTGTTCAAATCATTGTAGCACTTTGAGATTTCTGTTCCAGATAGTATAGCGATGTTGTTTCTATAATTTTATGTAGGTGTGTTTTGTGTCTGTAGCAGCTTTACAAATCTTTCTTTAAACGATGTCATTTAAATGTTATGTCCTAAGTTATATTCGTTATCATGTGAAATGACTTTGGTAATATTAAGCAACCTTATTAATTAGTCTTTTTTGACTTAAGAAAACCTTTTGCTTTAAACACTGGTGTTTGTTTTGCATTTTATTTTACTAGATTAAAATGAACCAAACGGAACTTTTTATCATTTATGCAAAACCATTACTCATTTTTATAAAAAAATCAAATCGAACTAAAGAGTCAAAAATGTAGTATTATTATTCTTTATCTTTGAAGTCTGCTAAGGGTAACAATATAATATAACAATTTTGTGCTATTTGAGTGAATTGCTATACGCCATTAGATTTGGCGGGCCAACCTGTTTATTCAATAAAACTGTTGTGCGTAATGTAAATTAAATCAAATCTAATCCAACTGACGCTTTCACTACTCGACAAATCAAGGGTAGATGCATACTAAATCGCAGTATGATCTATAACTAATGAAGTAAATTCCAAAATGACTATTCAAAATGCCGACAAGAATGCAGCCAAAATGAACTTAAACTGCAAATTCAGTAGTAACTATAATTTTAAAATTTGCTAGAAAACCAATCATACTGCAGTAAAAAAATATTTTACTGCAATTTCATCAGCAATGTTATTCGAAAACCACAATGCAGTATAATTATTTTCAGTACATTTTCGTGTTACTGCATTTTCGTTTAATGAATCATTTTTGGTTTTTGTGAACATAACAGTACTATGCGTTATATTGACTACGTTTACTGCATTTTAACTAGGGACTCTATAGGTCACAAAAGACGTAAATGCTCTTACTGTATTTTAAATAGTTTTTTGATAAATAATGCTCAAATGTGACCCGCAGTAATTATTTCCAATCAAGGTTTTTACTACCTTAAAATTTATTAATTGACAAATGGGTTAGATTGATGTATTCCTTATTTTATGCGCAATTCGGTGGCATATATAACTAAAAATCGGCAAAATGTCGAATACTGCGGTTTAGGCTCTGCACGGCAGTGTATGACCGAGTATATTTTTAACAAAAACTTCACGACATCACACAAAACTATTTTTATCGGCATTGTCACTGTCGAAGTTTGCAAAAGCGACTGTAAAGCTCGTTATAAATTCAACGAGTTCATTGAAGAAAATGTTTATGATCCCTTCATTGTTATAATGTATGTGAATCATCTTTATAGTCATTTTACTAACAAGCAGGAGGATTCATTAACCGTGATGATGGTGCGATATTAATGCTCAACATGTGTTCGGTTAAAGAGATGCGTCAGAGGAATTTTCTATAATTATTTCAGGAAAGCCCTGAAGAGGGCGCGGCGGTGCTGGAAATGAGGCAGATGCTCTTGGCAGCGAAAACATTATGTCTCCGAAATAGTTGACATTGTCACTTCGTTTGCCTGGCGAGTAGTTCCGCATAAATTAAACTAGAAAACAAACTTCAACGCGAGTGAGTACAAATTAGTGTGCGTAAAATTTTAGTTGATGATACTTCGTGGCGTAAACAAAATGGCAATTCTGAAGCAGTAAAAATATGAATTGGAAGTCAGGAGTGAAGTTTCTATTTAAAATAACTAATATTAAAAATATGATTTATTACAATTATAGTATTTATTATTATAAGATTTTTGAAGACAATAAAAAGTACGAGTATAATGTTGTTTGTTTGTGACCACTTTTCACGTGATATTAAGTGACGATGCTACTTGAACTGATTTGAGCGCATAAATGGCATACGACAGGAAAAGCTGACATCACTCTTATACGAAAAGTTACTCCAATGAGAGAGGGAATAATTATAATCAAATTAACACACAAGCACGTATACTACATTGAATATTGCATCGTTCACGAAACGCAACATTGTAAGATCATTTATATAACGATTAACAAATTGCCTATCAACGTGTCTGTCTACGTGTCACGTGACTATAGGTTAAGTATTTGCCATGATCTCAACTTATCATAAGTGACAATGCTACTAGAGCTGATTTAAGCACACGAACACACGACATACGAAGAAGTCGACATCACTGTTATATTATTAGAAGTAACTCTAAGAAGAGCGCGAACTATTGCAAACACACGAGCTCTTAATATTGAATGTTGCATCTCTTGAAACGCAACATTGTAAGATCGTTTATGTAACAATTAACAAATTGCACATCAGCTTGTCTGCGTGTCACCATTCATCATTCACCAATGATTATTGTGAGTGAGGTACAATTTGGCCAACAGTCAAATATGTCATACGACAACTCCTTATCAGGTGACCACTATGTTGACAAGCTAGACAATATAGTAAACATTGGACGCTACTGGTAATAGTATGTAAATATCACATGTTACAACCAAAACAATAATTTGACATTAAGAAGGCCATTAGTGAAAATTGGATTATATATATATAAAAATTAGTACAGCAAACGTAATTTTTCAAAGACATTTATCTTTGAAAAATATCGTTTGCTCTACTAACGATTTAAAACAAATGAATTTAGAGTAATATTTTATTTGTAAATTTTTGTAGTTGATTTGACATGTAGAGTGTAGACACTTGTGGAAAAACCAAATTGAAACCAATGTACTCGTATGTAGGCAATACCTACCTACCTACCCTATCGACCTGCTTTATGTAGAATGGACGTTTTCAACAAAAAACTTTTTAATTGTCGTTTGAAATTAATTTTCATTTCTCCGTATGATTTTGTCTGGAAGAGATTGCTATTTAAGACCACCAATTTCGAAAGTACCGATCTTGTCTAATTTATCAAAAAATATGTTTATACTATAGCTTAGAGAGCTCAGGTAGGTAGCTTAAATATAATAAATCATTAAACTAATTCAAGAAACTTCTTCACATTTTAAAATCGGATAAAACTTAATTACTGATCTTGGAAAAGAATTTCAATGATGTTAAAACAATATGAATTCACAAGCGCTAAGCGCTAGCTTTAGTGCTAAGCGAGGCGCGAACGCCGGCGCGTAACCGCAGCGACTCCCTGAAGAAGATCCTCGTACAGGATCGAAACGGTCGGCACGCAGCCGAAGTAAATACAAATGAATTCACAACTCGCATTACAAACCCCAGATACTATTGATGGTGCTGTTAATCATAACTCATTGAAAGCTGTTGATGGAAAATCAGATTCGATTTAAATAAACACAGAGTATGCAGTGCATAACAAATCAATGAAGTAATCTTGAATGCTAGTTTTAGAACACTAGTTTTTTATTCATTATAGGTTAGCTTTTGACCACGATCTTGTAATGTTAAGCAACGATGTAGCTGTAGATGATAGCGGTCTAAACCAAGAAGGTGGGATAAATAACTCCCTGGCTTCAACATCATGTCGGAACACGGCTATATTGACCTCTTGGTGACACGGTTTTGCCCTGTGGGGCTACTCCCCAGGCATCCCCTAGGCACTGTTAAAGCCTCCCTTCAGTATTAGATAGAAAATCGAGCTGGATTATATTAAATTATACAAATATTATATCTAATAGATATACATTCCAGTAGTTACTACATAACAAAAAAATATTGGTTGATTGATTATAATAAAACAAACTCTTATGCTAAACAAGACATAAGATATAAAAACAATATTAAGATAATACGGGAACGAAGCCGCTAGTCATTCTACAGCTATTGCTAGTCTTTTTTAATACTAAAGAGTATTACTACTGTGGTGTTGGAGTTAGACAAGTAGCCAAAGAGCTGAGAAGCTAAATTTAAATAATACTAATTTTATCAAATTCATTCAGTCCGGGATGTTTACATTCGAGAAATGTTATTCTGGAGAGTATTAGAAATATTTCTTCAAGTGTTTTTGCTCACGCAAAACCTTATGACATTAGACAGCCCCATGTGATCCCGATATATTGGAATCATTTACTCGACTTCGTCTGGATCTTTTGCCAAAAAATCTAGAAAAATGTCACGAGTAAAATATTCATAGTTTTTAGTTTACTGATGTCACGTATTGTAAACTGGTCATTAGTTTGTTATACTTTTAGTTGGTTGTCGAGTGTTGCTTTTATAAATAGGGGACTCTGTCATCATTATTTTGTTTAATTAATAAATTTAGTGATTTTCCATTAATCTGCCTTCTCTTTATAATAGATATTACGTATATCCAGAGACTTGCAAAATGTGGACCAACTCCTTGATCTTTCCACAGATTAAACAAATTATAATTATATTTATTTCAAATATTTTAAAGATTGTGGAATAGTACAAACTTATTATAATTCGGGAATAATTTGACAATGAATCTTTTATGTTGCACATAGCAACATGAACGCATTTCCGGCATATCTTCTGCTTGCTGCTCTTCCCTTTAAAACTCTATGTTCATAATAACTATGACTATAAAGTTAATAAATTAGTCATCAACATTATAAAGATGGGATGGGAAAACTGGGTGACCTGACAAAACAAAATGCACCCAGCATTAGTGGGCTATGACTGGTTGAACATGATAATGAAAATGAATATACTTAAAAATCTCTGTCATTTATTTAGTTCATACGTTGTTTATTTGTGTTAACTATAATTTATAAGAACGTTTAACTGGGCGTTTTACGTTATTAATGGTTTACAGTCGCGTAAACAAACTGTAGCAATAAACTAGTTAGTAAACGTTGAATAGTAATCTTCTTACATTTTGGTTGCATTAATACTTAATAATGATTCTGTAATTATTTTAATAATGGAGGGTTTGATATCTAGCTAAAAAAAAACTTGAGAGGTGTCAAGGGACACCCTTTTAAAATGTGTGTGGGAAAACACTTTTAAAATGTGTGCAACAATAATATGGAGGGCTGGTACAGAGGAATTTTCAATAAATTAATTCCATGAATTTATATTTCAAAATTCGTCAAATTGTGCTAACGAGAGAGCGTCACTCGATATATATGCTCTCAAGCTAAAGTTTGTAGAGAGAAGTCCTTAAGGAACTATATATATTTTAGACCTTAAGGTCTTAATTGAATAGAAACAAATGTTTTCAGTTATTTAGAGAGTGGAAACCTCTAGAACCTATCGACACATCTATTTCGAATACAGACGTTGAAATACCAGTGTGTTTCAACGGAGTGACTTTAAATGATCTCAGTGCAAATACTGCGGATCTTTGCCAAGACAAGATGCATGAGTAACAAGAAACAATGTCGGGTGGATGATATCTATGCAATTGCTGATGGACGAACGATTGAAGGGCGTTACCCTTTGAGCTAAAATACCTTTCATACTAGCCTAAATTTACTGTATCTTATTATTTAATATCCTTTGCAAGGTGTGCGATAAAGTCGTGTTTATCTTTCCCTCTTTACACATTTCAATTGCTCCTTATAACCGATACTTCACTTCGACATTTCCTGTAAGTAACGAGTAGCTAATTGTTTACAAAACACTTAACTCAAGTGTGCCTTTGATACTATTCAAGTATGAATTGCGACGAGACATAATATTAAATGCTCAATCTATTTGGATTTAGACCGTAATGTTATCTAATTTACTCATCTGCATAATTACTTCGCTTCCTTTGAGATTTATTTAATTTGTCTTTTGATCTTGACATAATCTTTTGATTTGATCTGTACCTAACCAATTTTATTAAACCAGCAGCAAATAACTATTTCATTTAATATTACTCACTTTCATAGCATCAGACTGTTCGTTGATACTTATTGGAGGTCTTATAGGAGACACTCCTATACAGCAATCACAACACGCCATCGTTTTGGATAAAATCACTCACACTACAACACCGTTACTTTTAAAATCTACAAAACCGTTGCGCAATCATTGTCATTCGAGACCACTGAATGTCACACTATTTTGAGTCCTCAGTTCAACCACTACTTTGAGTCCTTTGGTTTATTGATTGGTCACAATTTCTTCAACTAGTCACTTTCGATTTCGTGAACTGCCAGGAGAGTATCGAGCAGGGCAGCCCGTGGTATAATGAGTTAAAAATATCGCTCGAAGATGCGCTCTGCCAACTCTACATCGTTGGTAGTTTCGAGATTAGGACATCTCGAACTTTGATACCGCAATTAAAAGGAATTTCCTTTCAGCTTTAAACGTTTTACGAGTATGTCTTGTTAATTTTCGAAATCCTTCTTTTATTCGACTAGCTTGTGCCTGTGGGTTCACACGTTTGATTTTTCCCTATAGAACATTTAGATATCCTCGTATTAGGGGTTGAATTATCAAAAATCCTTTCTTACTGAATGTCCACATCATAATAACAAGCCATGTGCCAAATTTTATCCCAATTTATTCAGTGGTTTGTATTGTGAGTTGATGGGATCAGTAAGTCATGCCTACTTTTACATTTTCTCCGATTTATGTAATGCCAACATTTGTTAACCATTTTACTTTAGCTTTTAAAAATTCAATAAGGCACGATTGTGTGTAATAGGAATGATTAGGTTTCGATAAATTTAACAGTCGAATAAAATGGCATATCGATCATTGACCCAACACAAAGACAAGTTATTTTTATCGGTAGCGTTCCAAATTTTAAGTAGCTATGTTTTCCTTGTACGTTTATTTTGATAACAGTATTTGTTATTTTTTAGAATATTCTAGAATAATACTTTTTGGAACATGTAATAAAATAATCTTGAAATATTTTACAGCCTCGTTTATTAATATTTATCATTCTAAACTACATTTTAAACGATGGTGACCTAAATTGAGCCTGCACTATCGCATCTCAGAACTGACGCATGGGGTCTAGAGAATATTATATTCTATAGATATTATATTTTAAAAGTATAATAAATACTTTCCACACAAATCTACTGATTAGTTGGTTCATTTTGTATCAGAAGAAAAGTTTTGTGGATTTAATGTATACCTACGAGTATAATACTGCATCCTTCAAATTGACGAGAAAATATATCTCCTTATGTACAAGTATTATAATCGCACAATTTGTAGAAAAACAGTGCAATTTTAAAGCAAGTATCAAAACAGTGTTAGTATAATTATATATGTTTCTAGTTTCTGTGCAAAGCACATGGGTGCCATTAGAACTAGAACACTGATTAGTCAAATGCTAAATGCATGTCATTTTCCCCATATCAGTTTACACGCTAACGGGAAAGCATTGTAAATGTGTACAACATAGTTTTAAGCGGTGTCATTTTACTAATTATATTATTTATACATACAACTTAGAATGGCGCATTTTCATGTATTAAAAACTGCATAATATGAGGTAATACTATTGGTGCTATAGGGATTGACTGGATATCTAAATTAACAAGTTGGCTCAAATTGATAGTATTCTGTTCAAAAAGAAAAGGTCTACTAGCAAATCTGCTAACTGTATTAATAATACCAAATACATTTTAATTTTAGTTCGTAACATCATTTTTGCAATTTGTGATTTTTTACAAAATGTGTTTATTTACAAAAGGACTCTCTCCTTTGATATGTCTGCAAAGACGATCAGGTGTTATTCAAACATAATTCAAAAAACTTGTAAAATGGTTGTTTTTGCGCCATATCGCCTCCATTCTATAATATTGTGTTAAGTCCATGATGTTCTATGATACTAACCGATTCGAGGAGGCTCTGCTCGTGCAGTGTGACGAGGGGTTTCTCGGGCTTCGGCCTCGTGCTCAGGTAGAACGCAGACGCCGCCGCCACTCCAGTCAGGGCCAGAGCGCCCGCTGATCCACCCACCATCCATAGGTACTGGTCGATTTCACTCACTAGAAAAAAGAAAAATAAAAGTAAAGAACGAGTATTGCAATTTTTGCGGAATTAAGGGCCAGATGGACACAGGATTGAGTTGATTAGGATAACATGAAAGAGACTAGCCAGCAGTGGGATGTAGAGAGTTGAGGATGGTGGCGATTTAAATAATGGCATGCCAATGCGAAGACTCCTTGCTGCCTTGCTGTGTAAGTACTGCTTTGAATGTACAGGTATAGAAATATTAAAACAAAATATAGTTGTTGTTTGTATATATAGGACTCCTAACAGTTGTAAAACATTATTTTTTAATAAACTAGAACAACTACTTATAAAGCTTACTACGAAATATAAAAAAATTGTTTTATGTGGAGATTGGAATATCGATATGATGAAGGTAAATAAAGACAGTACTGAGTTGAGGAGTATTTTAGACAATTCAAATATGAATATTCATATTAAAACGCCCACTCGAAAAATGTCATGTATTGATCTTATTGTAAGCAATATAAAAACAGTAGAAGGTCAAACACACTATATGGCATTATCTGATCATGAAACAGGTCAAACCATTAAGTTTCCCGTCAAGAATAAGCCGATCATGATTAACTGGTTTGAAAATAGGAGAGATTTTTGCGAAGACAATATAAATAAGTTTGTTGATTGCATAAAAGCTTTATCTTTCGTGGGTATTAATGACATGCCAACAGTAAATGGGGCGTTTGAATATTTCCATGACCTATATGTATTGTTCTTTAACTTGTGTTTTCCAATCATCCGTATTAAAAGAACTGACAAAAATAAACGGTGTGCATGGCTTACCAAGGGTCTAAAAAAATCATGCATAAGAAAAAGATGCTTGTATTTAAAAGTGAAGCTAAATCAGCACAACAAACGTTTATATGAAAACAGATACAAAAAATATAGTAAGTTATTAAAGAAATGTATACATAAGTCGCAACAAACACAGAATATGACATATATAAATACCAGTACTAATAAATGCAAAGCAGCGTGGGAAGTCATAAATGAGAATATAGGTGACATAAAATTGACAAATAAAATAGATAACATTATTAAAGATAACTTGACATATTCAAATCCTCATGACATTAGCGAATTATTCAATCAATATTTTATAGACATTACTAACAATACTAACTTCAATTTCAAATCATCTGACATAAATAATAACTTGGACTTTGATAATTGTGCTTCTATATTTCTTCATCCAACTGACCCAGGAGAAGTTTATAAATGTATAAAAAATCTTAATAATACCAACTCGACAGGGATTGATAATCTAAATACTAGAATAATCAAACTTAGTGCCCATTCTATATGTGAACCTCTAAGTATTATTATTAATAAATCTTTTGACGAGGGCATTTTTCCTGATAAGTTAAAATTCTCAATAGTGAAGCCTCTATTCAAAAAGGGAAAAAAATCTGACATGAATAATTATAGACCAGTGACATTATTGCCAATTATTTCGAAAATAATTGAAAAAGTCATGTTGTCAAGGCTAAAAAAATTTGTGACCATAATATTTAAAAAAATGAGCAATTTGGTTTCAGAAACAATAGCACAACCTCGTTAGTATGTTTTAATGTGGTCAAACTAATAACGGAGGCTATCAACGACAAAGTACCAGTAGTAGCGCTCCTATTAGACATGACAAAAGCATTTGACTTTGTGGATCATAAATTGCTACTTCACAAGCTCGAGAAATATGGGATTAGGGGGAAGGCAAATGATTGGATCCGTAGCTACTTAACGGAACGACAAAAATGTGTGGAAATTAATAAACTTGAGAAAAATGAAAAATTATGCGTGCGATCATCCTTTAAACCAAATAAATTTGGAGTTCCTCAAGGGAGCGTGTTGGGTCCATTTCTATTTCTTATCTATATAAATGACATTCCAAATATAAACAAAAGACATAAAACCATATTATTTGCTGACGACACCACATTAATCATAAGAGGTGAAAATAGGTTGACATTTGAATCTGATATTAATGATGCTCTTAATAAAACTATCACATGGCTGACACAAAATAACCTTTATATTAATATTAACAAAACTAACATCATTCAATTTGGGACATATAAACAAACAAAAGAAACACTTTTGATTCGACATAATAACACCCCAGTTGCAGAGGTTGACACAGCAAAATTTTTAGGAATTTGGTTGGATCAGCACTGCAGCTGGAAGAAACACGTTCATGAAACGTGTGTAAAATTAGATAGGTTTGTTTATGCGATACGTCAACTACGAATAAAAGTGTCAGTAGAAGCGGCACTAAGCGCGTATCACGGGTATGTCTCTTCGGTACTAGCCTACGGGTTAATTCTTTGGGGCAATTCAGTCGAAATAGAGAGAGCCTTCAAACTTCAAAAAAAATGTGTACGAGCTATATGTGGTGCATGGAGTACGGAAAGCTGCAGGCCTTTATTTAAAAAGTATCGAATACTTCCCTTAGCCTGCATGTACAATAAGGACAAGTGTATATTTGTCAAACAATATCCGGAATATTTCAAGAGGAATGCCGAGGTATTATCAAGGCAAACCAGACACAAAAATAGACTCTATATACCGCCATGTCGTCTAACCATGGTCAAAAGAAATGCATTTTTTCAGGCCATTGCTATTTTTAATAAACTTCCGTTAGAATTTAAAGAACAAAACTTATCAATGTATATTTTTAAAAGAAAATTGAAATTATGGCTTCAAGACAAATGTTTTTATACAGTCAAAGAATATTTGGACTTTAAATAATAATATTGTAAAATTATAATCTATGATATCCAATCGTTAAATGTAAATTTCAACTTGACTTAATACTTATTTCATGAACATAGATATTATTTGAGTTTAATTTTAATAAATTTTAGGTAAATTGGCGGATTGACATAATATAGGTAATTTTTGACATAATTTTAGGACATTATTAGGATTTTTGATTTGACATTGTTATTATTTTAATATTATTATTTTTCTCTTTATTTTTACTTTTTATCAACATATTAAAACTAATTTAAATTGTAAAATGCAAGGTATATAATAAGATTAACATTTTATGTAAATAATCAAGTGAAATTTTGCACGCCTCTAATGAGGCAGAATGTAACGGACCTAGTTTATAACGACTTATTTTATTAAGACCTATTGTACCTACCTACATTCTTGCAAATAAATGTTTGTATTTGTATTTGCCTTTGCTGCCCTAAAATTTGTTCAATGCAAGATTATTTTTTGGAACGCAATAGCGTTCCAAAATAAAGCCAATAATCCCCAATATAAAGCTATTGCTTTATATTGGGGATATGGACTTAGTTTTTATTTTTTATATTAGTTTTCTAACTTTACGTGAAGAATAAATATTAAAACCGACTTAGGGGTCGTCTCTTTTTTTTGGAACTAGGGTTCCAAGTTCTAACAAACGCTTTCAGGATTAAAGCGTATGAGCCCAACATCGCTTAACATCAGACCAAGCATCTAACAAATATCATATCCATTTTGAAATATTTATTTCCCGTCAACAACTTAAAACATACGATATTTTCAATAATACATATTAAATTCTGTTGACAATACTATAATGACGCTATGAATCATTTATAAGAAGGACTGTTTAATAAATCATTATGATCATTTTTAATATCTGATCTTTAAACTAAATGATATTTTTCACATTAATATTTTAAAACGGCCTTTGTTGTCAATCACAGTCACTAATGATGAATGAAGAACGAGGAATTGCTTCGAGAAAAAACTTTTACAATGTACTGTATGAGCTTATGTCTCGTATTTATTGGCTTGAAGGGCAGATTTAATTAATTATTTTAATGCCTTTCTATCGGGAAGTAACTACAATGGATATTTTTTTATTCGTTATAGGTGTCTTAGACTACGATCTCGCCTCATCTTAAGCGACGATGCGGCCGTAGATAGTAGCAGACTAAGCCTAGAAGGCGGGATAAATCTCTCCAATTTATGCAGTTTACTATTAACACAATCCATGATTTAAAAGTTTTTTTATATAGGTAAAAATATAATGCGTAAAATAAAATGCGTAAATTATGACAGCGTTTGAAATTGGGCTATTTTAAAATACACCTAAAAGGGGAAAGGTACTGATGGAAAGAAAAAAAATTAAATAGAACTAGGGAACATGTTAAGGCCCTAAAATGACATAAAAGGCAAAGCAATGGGATAGATCCCATGATGAACAAACGATAAAACAACCAACAAATTAACGACGGGTTTCTTATTGATGCAATAATAAATTAAACGTATCTAGTAGTAGACTACTACGTTTAATTTATTGTTCCATTTGTTTAAAAAATGGGCATTAAAATGTCTGTACCACTTTCGATCCAGCACGCGTAATAACTGTCTATTGTATCTTTTCCGTGGATCGTTACTCTAATGTCTTCCATCTCTTTAGGGAAATGTCTATAAATCAACTTTCATGTAACACAACAAGTCAGTTCCTGAACTATAAACAGCAACAGCTAGCGCGGTCCGGCTGGTTTAGAAAGTGGAAACTCAGCGTCGGTGCATGCGCAGACGCAGACATTAGCGCATAGATTTCTCGGGATTCTCTCGCGCTTTCCACTGACATTTTTTTACTGAGCTATATCCATATATGCCATATGTGTATAAAAGTGGCAAAACTAAAAATAGTCAACATTGAACGACGTTGATAAGCCTATAATATATTTTATTATATTTTTATAGGCAGCTAGCATGATGAGGCCTTTCTAAGAATTGGGAAGGATCTATCTTTCCAATTCTTCGATTAACAGGTTTTCAAGATCTGGAAAGTGGGACTTTGGAGATGCTGTCCCAGCTAATGTTAATATATGGCTCATAATTACAAGAACGTCTAAAAATAATGCAAAGTTATATGTGTAATTTTAATCGTCGTATTTGCAAAAAAAGTATAACTTTGTTATTAAGTTACTTGCACAATAGCATCTGAGTTACGTCAAATTATGCTTCAAGGGTATCAAGGGCAGACCTCTCAACAAAATTAGGGACAGGGTTAAACAAATCGCAAAAGTCAATGTTGTAATAGACATTTTGATGTTAGAAGGGCTACATGCAACTTGAAGGCGACGTTTAAGGTTGTGCCGACCTAGATACCTTCTCGTAGGTACTCGTTGATTTCAAAAGTTAGAACCTTGGTGATCTAATTTCCCCTCATTGTGCATTCAAAGAGCGTAACAAGCATAACGGCCCTTGAAGGGCCTCTCGCTCTTCCAATAGAATTGTGTAGGTTTTTTATGTCTTTTGTAAGCATTGAATGAGCTTCGTTAAGGGTAAGCATTGACGGGTCTATGAATGGTTCTATTTCAATGCCATTATTCCCTTCATTATTATGTTCATTAAAAAGCAAACTTACAGCTACTGCATTGATTCCACCATATAGTCTTCTCCTGTGTGTCTTCAGTCTTCTTTTTCTCAGTCTTTTTCAATTTCTTCTGTATCTTTTGACATTTTTCCTTAACACTAAACTCAGTCTTGACGGCCTCCGTGATCACTTTGTCCTTTTTAGCGGTAAAACCGAACTTTCCGCTGCCCATTTTGTTATTTTATTATTTACTGATTACGCATTTTCATCGGCGCCTAGGGCATGATTCTCGACACCCGGATCGACTTAAAATGTTAAAATTATTGTAAGTGCAAAATTGTCGCTTGTCGTAAAGATATTCGATATCGTAGTATTATATTGTAGCGGAATGAATCGGAATCCATAAAACTAAAAGGTTTTATAGAGTTATCTGGAGAAGGCTTTGGCCTTGTAAGGTTCATTAACACTAGGTACGATAGCTGAAACGTAATCTAGAGTCTGATTTCATCGGGCCCTTATCTGTTTTATAAGACGTGTCCATTGAACTGATTATGACAAACCTAGCTCGTATCACATTAAACAATGCCATGTGGTCTCATGACATTATTATGCACTGCACGAATGCATGTCATCTTATTACATATCATTATGAACTCCAAATGACACTGTAATGAGTTCATCAACTTGAGTCTAGACGTGCATTTTGATCCAATTTCATATTATGCCACCATAGTAACAGATATAATAAGTGTTGGGTCTTCTAACTACATAATGTATCAACCTATTCGAGATGTGATCATAGTCCATTTTATAGTATAGTGATGAAGTTTGACTCTGCACAAATTTTTCCCAAATTTTTTGAACCCCGGAATACACTTTTATGTCTTATTCCCGAGACTGAAAAGTTAAGACAGAGTTTACGTAAGTCAAACAAATAGCACTTCTGTAAATAAGAAGTTTTTCAGAAATAACTTTGTTTTTAGAATAAATAGGTCAGTATCATTGTTCAAGAGAAGTTTTATGTCTCAAATTATATTTTTTGAAACCATAAAAAAGTTGAAGAGAAATTAAGTCTTTATTAACGATAAGCAGCAATAAAAACAAAATTAACTACTGATTTGAATCAATTAATAACCGTGTAATTGTTGGATATCATATTAAAGTAATTATGCATTATTGAGTTGAGACAAATAAACAATACGGAAGAAACAGCTTAACCGCTAAGATCGTATCACGTCATAAAAAAATATAAAAGTCGATTCGAATAAATTGGATTCTTATTAAGGAACTAGCCAGTCATACCCGTCAATGTTTTGTGGTGAAATAAGGAACATATTATTATTAATACAAAAAAGTCGATTTTGCACAATGTAACAAATACATTTCAATATAGTAACTAGTGCTAATATTTATACCCAATATTTAGGATTATTGTTCATTTGTTCTTGACAATAAATTTTAATAAATTAAAGACTGTTTTAAAATATGTGTAATTTTTCAGCAAGTCTTAAAGGACATGAATATTCTGGTTCCTTTACAGATTCATGAGAAAATACATTAAAAATGAAGATCCGTGTATATATAGGTATAGTGTAAAAGTAAACGTAAAATCAGCAACACTATTTAGGAGTAATAATATGTTGTAACGCATATAAGAATCATTTTAGTTTTACATAGAATTGCTAGATTTATAATACACAAATTAGAATAATTATATTACGTCGTGTCACTATGATGTGTTTATATATAAAATAATTAATTATGGGTCCATTTTAAAGCTTAAAATTAGTATGAAAGCAACACAAGTACTTAAATTTTACATAAGATGCAGTGATAATATATAAGAATTTGACTTCCAAATTCCAAATACATAATATGAATGGAAGGACTACTAATTGCTGAAAGAAATATTACGAGAGGAAGATTTATAGTTAGCAATCCAATATCCGAACCAACCGTGTGGTTATGGATCATAAACATTTATTATGGCTATATCCTGAGGGTCGTTTTATGATGTTTTAATTTCTCAAAATATATATATTTTAAGGATTCGTACCGACAAACGATTCTCCTTGTGATTATTACAAATTAACAACGTTAACTGTTGCTACGAGTAAGTTTTACCTTAGAATAATATCTATAATGGCGTTTTTCTTCTATTAATTATATTTTATTGAAGTTACCCCGAAAGCTATGACATGACGACTTAGGTACTAAATATTACTAACTATTATCGCGAGGGCTGGCTAAAGGCACATGGATTTAAATTTTACAAATAGGTGTTAAGTACCTAGAGTTTTGGGGAAAAGTATGTGCCTAGCAGTAAATACTTTAGGCTTTGCTGATTTTAAGAAATTCCTTTTTATCGTATATCTAATGATCATGACATAATATCATCTATTTGCTAAATATTAGCCCAATCTGTTGAGTGGTTTAGGCTGTACTTTAGTAGGTGTCGTTCAACCACACTATCTTTTAACTAATACTCTCTATACAGGAGAAGATTATACCATTCAGCTTCAGCTGAATATAGTTACGTACTAAACTATATTTCTACAATTACTACTAGCATATATTATATCCGATGTACTCAATCCTAGAACAAAGCCTTGTTCAAAGCGCTGCGCTGCTAATCCTCTAACCGAATGCGAAACTTCGCTTTGACCTAATAACTCTCTCGTGTCTATTACTGTTCAAATATGTATGTACGTTCTCACAGTCAAATATTCCAACATTCCCAATATTGACTCTAGCAATCTGCTCAAGTTCTCATTGCGATATGGTAACAACGTTCTAAGCCATTTACTGCATTAAGAATACACTTAGTAAGGCTAGATTGGTCATTATAGGGGTTTTCTATGCCAGAAGCTGGGTTTTGATACTAAAAGAAGTCAGTTCAAACGAAAACAAAAAATATTAACCTATTAACAAGCGGCTAAGCCCTTGTTCTATAATGGGAACGACAAATGTGACGAAACTAAGCTTCGCTAAAATATTAAGTTAGTTGTAGTATTATGTGTTGGGTTAGTTGCGTGCGACAAGACACGTGAATCAATGGTTGCATCGCATCTCATAACGTCGCATCTCATCGCGTCGATTTTCTTCGTTTTAATTAGGCTAATAGGTACGTACGACGCAGCCCTAGCAAAGTGTGAGCGTTTGTAGCTTGTCAAGACCGTTCTACTACTTCGTTTAATCTGTGGCTCCACCAGTGGGTGGTATAATCAAATCTAGGTACAAAACGAGTGTTATTAATGCCCCTGTTGAATTTCTACCATTGAACAATAATTCATGCACAGAAACTGAACTGGGCAATAGAAACTGTTATTGCTTGTTGAAAATTCGTCATCAGTTTAACGTTCTGAGCATTTCATAATACAGGCCGAAGTTTTGGAAACAGTCAGCGTAAATTAAATTGTATTTGCGTTTCCGATTGACAACATCTGCATCGATGTTAATAAGTATTTTGAACTATGACCTACTTAATCCTTGCACACAAATGCATTATTTTATTATATTGAATTGTTATAACGATAACGACAAACCATAATGCGCACACGCATTAGAATGAAATCTATAAAAGTAATTGTGCCTACTTTTTTGCAATTCTTGTTTTGCTTATTATTTTGCAACATTATTTAAAAAATAACACTTTTTATTACAAATATTATAAAAAAGTATAGGAACCAATACATAATTTATAAATCAATATTCTGTGTTTTCTTTCTTTTCTTTAGTGATATTTCTCTACAGTATTTTGAATTTTCACCAGCACTGGAAGTAGTTTCCGTGCGACTGTTTGGCGAACGTGATCCGCGTCACGTTCATTCTTTAGAATGTGTGTTCATTCTTTTCTTTATGGTACCGCACGTGTAGGTTACAAATCTTTGTATAT
The DNA here is from genome assembly GCA_947507615.1 of Hemithea aestivaria. NCBI lineage: Eukaryota > Metazoa > Arthropoda > Insecta > Lepidoptera > Geometridae > Hemithea > Hemithea aestivaria. The sequence goes on from OX382338.1 coordinate 9,932,894, forward strand.
AACCAAACATAGCTTTGCTAAACTCTTTAAAAGATGTTGATAAGGAAAAAATAACAGTTTTCGCTCTTATTGGAAAGGTTACTTATTTTCAAGAAGAAGTAAAATTCATTTCGCAAAATAAGTACGAAAATTGATTATAATTATAGAAATCCAATATACCGGCGTAATTAGCTATAGTTAGAAGGGTAAGATACTCGTTTATATATAGCCAAATAAATTACTTGATAAGGGGACACAGCATCTTATTTACATATTATAATGAATATATATCGAAACGAAGATTGATCCCACCTTCTAGGTATAGTCTGTTGCCATATCTATGGCCGCATTGTCACTTAACATCGCGCTATCATGGTCAAAGGCTTACCTATCTAAAATATATAAAAGGAAAGAGTGAATGATTGACTGACTCATCTATCAACGCACAGCTCAAACCACTGAACGGATCCGGTTGAAATTTGGAATAAAGATAGGTTTTATGACGAAGACCTCCGCTAAGAACGGATTTTGAAACGCGGACAAAACCGCGAGCATAGCTAGTAATGAATAAAAAAACATTATCTACTAACTCTACTAGTGTAGGGTAGTAACATTAGAGAATTTTATACACAATGGTAACCAATTAGCATCAGGTGGGCGTCATATTTGCCGCTTTTTATATAAAAATCACTGGCAAATTATAAAAAACAGTGTTCTTATGCAAATCTATCTCGTTTACTATAATTTCCATTACTAATTGCTCCTAATTATCTACAAAATTGTAGCGGAATTGTAAGGCTCAATAAAAGTGAGGAGTGTTTCCGCTATCGGAACATTCACACCTAACGGTTGTTCTGTAGTTTCGATCTGGTTCACGAAACAATAAAATTGCCTATTACATACCACATGACATGAAACTTGTTTCTATAAAGCCCTGTGTGTAATGGAGTGTCATTGTTGGATTATGATCTCGTCAGATGGTGCAAAGATACAAGATATGTGTAATTTTGAGAGGAATACAATACATATATATGGCTCATTCTCATGGAATCGATTCTCATCGTCACCTTCATGGCAATTCTTATTTATTGCTTATTTGTAATGTTTATGTATAATATTGTATAGAACTGGATAACACGAGTAAACTTTTATATAAATTATTTAAATCGTACGTTTCATTTCGAAGAAAAACAGTTTTATAATTTTCGACGCCACGAAAGTGATTCAGTCACTATTTTTTTACAACTTTTTCAAGTCAGCCCCTCTTAAAAGACTAAACCTACCAAAAATGTACAATAAAACGACATTCTACGTAACAACTTACCTCACTACAGAATAAAATATGCGTAATTTGAGATATTACTTTACCTTTCACTTTACTTTTTTATTATTCAGAAATTTGGTATGTATGTATTAAAACCCTAACATAACCGATAAAGTACTTTTTAGTTGGTAAAAAGGCCCTTTCAAAAGAAAACAATACAATAAAATCACTTTCGTGGCTTAAAAATCACCTTCATGGTAAAAAACGCCATGAAGGTGATGCCACGCTGGTGACGAAAATATCCCTTTTTGGTGAAATTCTGGAAAGTTTAGGTATAATGTATAAAATTAAATACTACATCTTTATCTCGCACATTTTGGCGTCTCGAAAAGCTAGCTTTGATTTAAATAACTAAAATACAATGCATAAAAATGTTGTCCATGCAAGTGATCGCTACACCCATGAATATATTGAAACTTAGCAATTATATTTTTTCCCACGGCTCGATGAGTCCTAGATCCTACTTCTACGATTGCAGAACATGGTCAGCATTGAAATGAATCGAACTCTGTATTGGATTAATGATATTGTGTTTAACAGCAGCCGTAAAACTACGCAAATTTAAAGCACCTTAAATCGTGTGACCGCCGCATGATGTCATTTTAAGTTCAAAATAATAATGAAAGGCTTTTTTTAGACTGTATACCGGAAAGTGTATTTGTTTGCGAAAATTTTGATATATATTATATACAGATACACCGAAATTTGTTAAAGTAGTGCCCAAATGTTTCACTGCAACGGAAAGTGTGACACCATGAGAATACGAAAAATGGCCCCGTTTTTGACCTTTCATGTTAAATTTTATTATTATTTTTTGCGTCTATTATGACAATCTTTATTTATTTTGTAGCTTAATATATGTTTTATCCACCTATCCAAAATTCATGTCTCTTTCTTTAACCATTTAGGAAATATAACCGTGTGACCATCAAATTTGAGCTAAAATGAGAATGAGCCATATTTTTTTATTCATTAAAGAGGTAGGTTAGTCTTTGACCACGATCTCGCGTGATTTTAAGTGACTATGCGGCCGTAGATGGGAGTAAATAATAATAATATGACTAGCAATAGCCTCATTAACCATCCATTTAGAAAACACATCCATAGCCTAGTTCAAGTAGTTTCCATTAATTAGCAATAGTCCTGTCACTTGGTGGAGACTGTCTTTGAGCCCATTTTCTATAGATGGACTCACAGACAGAGTCCAATAAGTGTCACCCATTACATTTATATTAAAAGCTCAAAAGGGCCTCTGCGCGTTGGACTTTTTTGTCTCCGTGTACGCCTATAAAAAGGCCCGGGCTTAGCCCGTGTTTAAGAGCGACATATGACTAGACTTAATGTGGACATGGTATTGTCCAGTGGGTGGTAAGTGGTAACTAGGAACGACCGAAACCTACTGCCTGTAGAGCTCATAAATAAATGTGTCATTTCACTTAAAAATCGTTTCTGTTTTTCAATCATTTTTAATCAGTTGATTAATATTTTGTTAATAATTATAATTACCAGCGTAGCTTACCCAAACATTTTAGTTTTAGTTCACCAGCGCGGCGTCCTCAATTCCTATCCCTGTTTCATTCATTATTAGATTTTTAACCCCCGACGCAAAAACGACGGGGTGTTATAAGTTTGACGTGTCTGTCTGTCTGTCTGTGTGTGTGTGTCTGTCTGTGGCATCGTAGCACCCGAACGGATGAACGGATTTTGATTTTGTTTTTTTTGTTTGAAAGTAGAGTTAGTCGAGAGTGTTTTTAGCCATGTTTGGTGGAAATCAGTCCAAACTGGCCGCCGCTACAAAATGGCGAATAACTTTTTTCTTCCACGACCCTATCAATATGGATATCAAATGAAAGGGCTTGACTAGTAGAATACAACGCACTATGACAAATTTAAAATCCAAGATGGCCCCCACCACAAAATGGTGAATTACATATTGCGTTGGGGGTTTTTTAGATTTTTAATTTAATTCACTTGTTATAAATAACCTGTTAGGCTTTTAGTGGCCGTTAGGATCGTGCCCACAAGTGTCATCAGCCTCGCATGACATCGATTCTCAAATTAGTCAATAGAGGTAATCGCGTATTGATTGAGCAGCATTGCATGCTGAATTGTTACGGCCTGAACAATTGCAGCTCTATTCCGACCACAACAAAACGTGGGGTCAACGCACTCGTATTTTGATAAGGTCGTTTCATTCGCAATTTTTCGCGGTTACAGTTAAAAGCTGGTTTCAACCGTTTTAATTACTCCATAGTCACGCTGTAGTAAAAGTTTACCGTTAATGGAAAGTGATATGACTTGGTCACTTTACTGTGGTTCCCGAGTTTTTATGTCCACCTTTGGAGGCAAGACAACCGGTGCAGTTCATCAAACCTTGTATTTTGGAGACCCGTTGTTTTAATTTTATGTACCTATAAAGTTATTACAGTTTTGAGGCACAGTTTGAACGCGTGCGTTTCAAGATATTTGCAAAATGTTCACTTTTTGAGTAAATCAGGAATTTATAGCAATATTTTTCTTATAATAGTAGAGATACCCTATCACAGTGTTACTGGCTATTTGGTTTTATATTTCTATGTGCATATTTATAATATGAGACGAATTATTTAACAATACAAGCACCTACATAATGTGTAATATCTTAAGATAAATAATTTTGGCAGAACACAATTTCTTAAATCGTTGGCAAATGTACGCCAAGCACTAAATATAATCTACTAAATAACATCTCTAATAGAATTATTTCTGAATAGAAATTAGTTTCTTGACTGTTTTCTCATAGAAGCAATTTCCGAATTGGCAGATAGTGCAATAAAATAGAACAATTATTACTCTGTTAAAAACACTAGCATATTGCATTATGGAAGCCTAGGCTTGAATTGATATAGGCTGATAGGTATATAGGCTTGAATAAATACATTAGAGTTTGACTTCTAGTCTGAATGTAACAAAAAGAAGCAATCAAATTAAACCTAATACAAATTCACAGCACACTGCAAGTTAAAGCTTACATTGAACTTGAAAAATATAAATAAACCCTTACAATGTATGCGAATAGGACATTCGTGTTTATTTATCGCAGGACGTCATTCAACTGTCAGCGTTATGTGTCTACGAGGAAGGTTTTACAGCTTCTGAGAATGTGCGACGCTTAGGCAAAATGACGTTGAAGTTGAAACGTTTTGAACTCGAGTTTCAAGAGACTTGCAGCTTGCACATCGTTTGCTAGTTATTATTGTTTGAAATGGAAAGTGAAGTCACTGCCCGACTAATAATTTAGAAATGTTTGCAATCGTTTTTAAATAACAAGCGAGACGAAATCGTAGCGCAATCACACTTCACACTGATATTATAAAGGCGAAAGTTTGTGTGGGAGTGTGTTTGCTTGTTGCTTCTTCACGCCTAAACGGGTGGGCCGATTGAGCTGAAATTTGGTATAGAGATAGTTTAGACCCCAGAATATCACATTAGCCCTTGAACAGGATCTTGTGTGATTTTAAGCGCCGATGCGGCCGTAGATGGTAGCAGACTAAACCTTCTTTTTTGTTTTATGCTGGGGGAAACCCCTACCGCGCTATCCCCCCTTTCGGGGAAGAAAAGGGGGGAGTGTGGGGCTCGCACCCACTAAAACCCCCAGCAACGTGCCCTCTTGCTGTGAATGGCGGTAATGGAGCACCTGCAGGCATATAACATTCCATTACCGTCAAACAGTTGGATCGAACTCGATCTCCTCTGTGATGGGGTGTATCGATCTCCTCTGTGATGGGGGTGTACTAAACCGAGAAAGCGGAATTATGAATAAATCTCTCTCTGGCATCACTGAACGTCGTGGCGGAACACGGTCATAATAACCACTTGGTGACATGATTTTGTCCAGTGGGTGTTAAGTGGGTGTACCCACCGGCCGGAGCCTACCACCAGAACAAAAGCTACTGAGTGACAGTAATATTACTAGAGACTAGTTTAATAGTGAACGCATATCATTCGCATCAACCGCGCCGCACGAATCGAATTTTGAACTCTTTATATGAAATCTCATGAAACCTCGCACATTTACCGGAGTCGAATCGTAGGAATCGGATTTTTTTCTCTAGGCGCGGTCGATGCGGATAGATGTGCAACCACCATATCAAATAAAAGTCACCCGTCAAGGGCTCAACGTCAAAGGTTTTTTGTCGGTCCCTTCGATTGATTTGACCTTCATCTGTTCTCCAAGGTGACGTGCTATCATTAATCTTCAACTACGATGATTATTGCGTATCTTTGTATCTTTGGCCGACGCTCAAGGCTCTGAATTAACTATGAGTTTCGTACGGTCAATTGCATCTCAGGAAAATTACTTTATTTAACTTTTAACTGACTTTTAAAAAAAGGAAAGGTTTATTACTCGATGGATTTATTCAAATGTGAATTTATCGATTTCTCAAAGAGTATTTGAAAAAAATCTGTTCCAAAGAGTAAACAAAACACTGCGCCATCTTATATCATCAAGGTATTATATAATACGTGTAAACTATAGTTGTTAAACTATTAACACACTACATTTTAACTCAAACTGCTCAGCTGTTAAGATATCAGTGTAATAAAAAAACACTCGGACTAACAACATTTTTATTTTATGTAAACTGTCTAATGCATGTTTTACTTAGCGATATATTTATAGAATATAGCAGATTAAAGAAACATTATGTTATTAGAAGTATATGTAGGTAACTGACAGAAAATAAATCTCCTCAGAGTTTTTCGTAATAAATTGAATTGTAATTACAACACAAATGAGCAGACTAATAATAAATCTGATTAGTTAACATATAAATAACACATCGATTCACGTTAACGGTGGGCTAACAAACCAGTCGTAATGGGAGAATGTGATTAATATGCCAATTAAAATTCATTAGAACTTACACATAATGTACAAGAATAGAAACCGTGAGTGCATCAATTTGTGTAAAAATTATAAATGAAACAATGAAACATAGCACTTGTTATTGCAATAAAAAAGTCAAATAGTTTGTACTAATAACACAGACGGATAAGCCTAGTAGAGGTACAGTGCCGCTCAGAATATTCAATTTCCTGTGTTTGCTTACCATGAGACACCTGATTTGCTCGTATTGTTAAGAAAAATGAAAATAAAAATATAATAATATTTATTTTACATTTCAGCAAAACATGAGTGTAAGTACCTACTTGTGGTCCTCACGCTAGACGTAAGTTTGTGTCGTGATGTCATAATATGTATTATATTTTCTTTACTTAACTTTTCTACAATTTAAAACGTCACAATTCAGTGCCGAAAACGCTGTTGAAGAACGGAAAACTGCTCGTAACGTGTCAGTAAAAACCACAACTCAAAAAATATATAACCAGTCACTGACAATAGTAATAATATGGTAATATTGAAAAGCTATTTCTATTAATTATATTACGTAATCTACTTAATTACATGTAAGAGCTAAAGATTGGAAAATTGCTCTACCTTTTACTAGTTTCTAAAGACACATAAAATAGTCGAACTCACAGCATCTATTCTAATAGTTTATCCGTGTATGAGCCATAAGAATGAGGAAACCATAGTCGGTGAGCTTTTAACAAGAAATGGGCCGTTTATCTGTGTTTACATATTTTATTGGCTAAATATAACGGATTTATGGGAAAAGTTTGCGCTGAGCCAATAATTTCACGTTTATGTTTGCCTTTAGAACTGCTTTAAGAGGTAATCATTGGGTTTAATAGACGTTTAGTAGAAAATTATTTTGGGATTTTGTGACTTGATTTTTACAGATTTTTTAAAAATTAAGCACACTGATATTATAAATTCGAAAGTTTGTAAATGAGTGTGTATGTTTGTTACTTCTTCACGCGTAAACGGGTGACCGATTGACCTGAAAATTGGTATAGAGATAGCTTAGACCCTGGAATGACACATAGGCTACAGCAGTACAGCGGGTAAAACCGCTGGGCGCAGTAAGTTTATTATACATTTTAATGTCTCTTTTCGTATAAAATTGACGAATGTACAATAATAATACTAGGGAATTAAATTCATTAACTATGTAGTGAGTAGTGGTTATAATATTATAATGATCTCACAACCTGTTGTTCCCGGTTTAACTGTCAATAAATCAGTCATTCCATAATATTATATTTAGGGGGTAATATAGAAAATATTATTTTTAACTAGCTGACCCGCGCGCACTTCGTTGCGCGTGAGAGTCAATTAATAAAGCGAATTCGGTGCTGCTATTTTGACTATGATTGTATTTCCATCCCCGCGACTTTGTAAGCGTAAAATAAGGCATGGCTATAATATTTGCTCCCGCTGTGGATAGCGAAGAATACCGTAGGAACCAATGCTATGTCCTTTCTCAGAGATCACACTATTTAAGTTTAGCGGTTATTGATTTCCATCACAAATTTTCACGCCTCTCCTCAGGAATTAATACTATTTGTGGTCCTTTCCCGGTAACTCTTTAACTTATCTCTATTATAATTTTTCTAAGCTAAATTATAATTATAGGTTACTAATTTCTCACACCATCCTTCCCGCGACTCAAATCAATTCCGTGGTTCCTGAATTTCCATTAAAACTCTGACCCTGAAGGTGGGGGAAGGATCAATACTGAGTCTCCTTAAAAGTTAATTTCTGACATAACAAACTATTCATTAACAGAACCAAAATTCTGAGTACTGGTGAGTTCGCAAAATCTCTTCTTATCGGTCGCCTACGTTACATAAAAAATACGTTGTCCAAATTTTAGCTTAAACGAAGAAGTGGTTACCGATATCCTACACAAACTGCACCCCCTCTTTCCTCCCCTCAAAGGTTGATTTCTGGGATAAAAAGTATCCCATATTTTTTTTAAGTCTCAGTCTACCTTTGTATCAAATTTTAACTCAATAGGGTCCTATTTCCTATACAAACTTTGACCCCCTAACGCTTCAATTCGAAGGTAATTTTTGACATAAAACTTTTTATTATTCCTCAACACATCCCCAATAATCTTATTGTGGATTTGTATACAAAAGTTTTTTAGGAATAATAATTCCCGTTCCCGTAAGAATTTCGCAAAATCCCCTCCCCTCTTACGGGTCGTGAAAGTCACATAAAGAACACGCTGTCTAAATTTTAGCGTAAAATATAACTGGTTACTGATTTCCTACTCAAACTTCTACCCCCCTTACTCCCCCGCACCCCTCCCTCTTAAAGTAAATTTCTGTCTAAAATAATATTCAGTGTTCCTAAACAAAACTCAAACCATGATTCCACAAAATTTCACCTGAATTGGTTTAGCGGTTACGGATTTGCATACAAAAGTTTTTCGGGAATAATTCTCGTTCCCGGGGGAATTTCGCAAAATACTTTCATATCGGTTGCTTTAGTTACCTAAAGAATACGTTGTCCAAATTTCAGCTAAAACAAAGAAGCGGTTAACGATTTCTTACCCAAACTTGCATCCCCCCTTTATCCCGCCTTTGAGGTTGATTTCTGGGATAAAAATTATCCCATATCATTTTGTAGAACTCAGTCTACCTCTCTACCAAATTTCAGTTCAATAGGGCCAGCGGTTCTAAATTTCCCATACAAATTTTGTACCCCCCTTACCCCCTCTTAGAAGTTAAATTTTGTCATAAAAACTATTTAATGTTCCTCAAAACAATCCCAACAATCGTTTTACAAAATTTCAGCTCAATCGGTTCAGCGGTTAAGGATTTGCATACAAAAGTTTTTTAGGAATAATTCCTGTTCCCGCGGAAATTTTGCAAAATCCCTTTATATCGGTCATCTACGTTACATAAAAAATACGCTGTTCAAATTTCAGCTTTAAAAGATGGCCGATTACTGATTTCCTACTCAAACTACTACCCCTCTCTTCCCCCTTCAAGGTTGATTTCTGGGATAAAAAGTATTCCATATCATTTATTTGGATTCAATCTACCACTGTACCAAATTTCAACTCAATAGGGTCAGCGGTTCTAAATTTTCCATACAAACTTCGACCTCCCTTTACCCCCCCTTAAAAGTTAATTTTCGTCAAAAAAAAAAAACAATATTCCTAAACACAATCCAAGCAATCGTTTTACAAAGTTTCAACTCAATCGGTTCAGCGGTTAAGGATTTGCTTACAAACGTCTTTTAGGAATAATTCCCGTTCCCGTGGAAATTTTGCAAAATCCCTTTTTACCGGTCATCTACGTTACATAAAAAACACGCTGTTTAAATTTCAGCGTTAAAAGATACTGATACTGAAGTTACTGATTTCCTACTCAAACTTCTAACCCCCCTCTTCCCCCTTCAGGGTTGATTTCTGGAATAAAAAGTATTCCATATCATTTATTTTGACTCAATCTACCTCTGTACCATATTTCAGCTCAATAGGGTCAGCGGTTCTAAATTTTCCATTCAAACGTTGACCCCCCTTTACCCCCCCCTTAAAAGTAAATTTCTGAGATAAAAACTATTCAATGTTCCTAAATACAATCCAAACAATCGTTTTACTAAATTTCAGCTCAATCGGTTCAGCGGTTACGGATTTCCATACAAACGTTTTTCGGGAATAATTCCCGTTCCCGGGAGAATTTTACAAAAATCCCTTTTTATAGGTCGCTTACGTTACCTAAATAACACGCTGTCCAAATTTCAGCTAAAACAATGAAGCGGTTAACGATTTCTTTCACAAACTTGCAACCCCCCTTTCCCCCTTTTAAGGTTGATTTCTGGGATAAAAAGTATCCAATATCTTTTTTTAGGACTCAATCTACCTGTGTACCAAATTTCAGCTCAATAGGGTCAGCGGTTCTAAATTTTCCATACAAACTTCGACCCCCCTTTACCCCCCCTTAAAAGTAAATTTTTGACAAAAAAACTATTTCATGTTTCTAATCACAATCCTAACAATAGTTTTACAAAATTTCAGCTCAATCGGTTCAGCGGTTACGGATTTGCATACAAACGTTTTTCGGGAATAATTCCTGTTCCCGAGGGAATTTAGAAAAATCGCTTCTTATTGCACGATGAAGTTTTTCAAAGAATACGCTGTCCAAATTTCAGCTCAATCCGTCCAGCCGTTTGGGCTGTGCGTTGATAGCACGAAAGTGTACGAACGATTTTATATAATAAAAGAAGATAAGTAAATCTTTAGATAGATATAACTCTTTTATTTAAAAACCGATTTAAATAAAACCAATACTATTTACAAATTAGAGAAATTTGCAACGTTTTAGCGAAAACTGCATACAATTCGGTTGTGCCGTTTTATCACACATAAGTAATAACCTTTTTACAAATTAAGCCTAATAAAACTACTCTGGTAAATTTTCGTTTATGGCCACATCGATAGATGGCGTATTTTTAGTTTGTCGCACTTTTTGCTTTTTGATTTTTTTGAATTGAATTTACTTTATATTCTATTACTTTTACTTCGAAATTTTGATGTAAATTAGGGGCGATGTGTCCGATATAAATGATTATTATTTATTTTATTATTTTATTTTACGTTTCCCTAGGAAAAATTGACAAAATGTTTTACGATCTAGATCGCGCAAGCGACTTTTTCGCGTCGTTTTGTTCATATGCGTATTTTCACAGTTCACCTTAGTAAAGGATCACAATGAATGGGGAGAAATTTCCATTCTTATTATATGTATGGATATGGATATGGATTACTTCAAAAGAAGTTTATTTATTATTATTTTTTTTAACGGCAAATGCCTTTATTGAGAAAAACAAACTAACAATACTACAGCTACTACAGCAGTTAAGAACACTTTTATTAACCACAGATCGGCCACAAGCCGATCTACAGAAAATCCAAGTGCTCCAAACCACTGTCAGATGGCAGAGTGCCCAGAATGCTGGCAGCATTGCCACGTTGAATGACAATACTTATACGTTGGGCCAAATATACCCCAGCATTTTGGTCACATGTCGCCTCGACCAAGCGCTCAGATAAGTTTTGGAAAATGCGGTGAGCTCCCGGACCCCAAGGACCCAATGTCTCTACCCCAAACGGCTCAAAAATGTAACCGCTATCGAGGTTAGCATATTTACGCCGCTTGAGCCGCTCAGCAGAAACTGCCGCCGCACCAGCCGCAATTTGAGTCTCTGGAAGATGTGAGGGCGCTAGTGTATCAACGCAAGTCGCGTCCCACACCAACGGCCGACCTAACTTCCAGGGAATCAGAGTCATACCGTCAGGTCTTTTACCATCGTCACGCATCAGACCATTCGGTTCGAGAACGGCTGCTACATTGGCGCTGGTAAAAGCCCGGCGAATAATATCATTGAGACTGGAGTGGCGGGAGATTCGGCCAGCGCGCCGAGAACATGAGAGACCATGGTGACCGAGTTCGTCGACTGCAGTACCACACTGACAGTGGTGACCTACATAACATGCTGTACCCAGACGCAAACCAACAGCTACTCTAAAAGCAGATGAATCTAAAAGATTACCAGTATTAAAAGAAGGAATGGCTTGCAACCAAAAACCAGATTCCCTAACAGAGACTGCTAGAAGTCGGGCACGATCTGACGAGTTGGGACACGTTTGTATATGACAATTCCGTTCCAACTCGCAGAGAGGCCCATCCCACAGTCTCTGTGAAGATGGTACGATAGGTAAATCGGTATTGGGGCAAGCTGCCACCCAAGCATTTTTTGCCTCAGCCAAATTAGCTATAGCCAACGGTGATAATGCGGGGTCTCGTGAGGGAGCGAGAATTTTTTGAATGAGATTGTCCGAACTATGCACTGAGGACAAAAAAGCCGGGAGAGCGACACTCGAAATTTTGCGGACCCCTAGGCCTCCAAACCTGATAGGTAAGGAGGCTTGAGACCAAGCCCTGTCATCCAAGCTCAAATTCAGGACCGACATCAGGGTATTTTTTATGACGTTGTCTAAGCTTACGAGAAGGTCATTGTGTTTCCACAATGGACAACATCGTAAAACGTATGTAAATTTAGGTACAAACAAACAATACCTGATAATAGTAAATGCCATGTGGGCATTAATTTTGATCAATCTGTCCGAGGCCATCACAAAATTTTGATTTAAAATTTTAGTTTAAAATTCGTTTTTCAGAGAGACATCATGGAACAGAAAATTTTAAGTTGGATTTCCTCTATCAATATGTACTCAAATAACTTTTTTCATAACTTAAGTTACTCTTCATATTCTACACTATCTACTGGCTTATTATTTTCCTTATAATATCTACTTCAAAAAGCTCCGGGTGATTTACATGTACTATTTTTCCTTAACGGCAGGTGCACGCCCTGAGCCCTGCCATTTAGCCGCGAGTGTATTTGCTATCACAATCTCATTTGTATCACGCTGGTTTTGTATTTATCTAGGGCTGTACATTGTAACATATTGTATAATAAATTATTGGTTCATATTAAGAACGACGTAGAGGCAGGATCATGGTATCGTAGATAAATTAACATGATAATTGACAATTGTTTGTTATTGTCCCTAAGGCCACAAATAGAATTTAGAAGGGAAATCCTATTAATATAATAAATTTATATATTTTGTGTGTTACTTATATTTTCACGCCTAAACAGTTGAACCGATTCAGCTAAAATTTCGTAATTCGTACGTGGCTTTATTCCTAGACTTAAACATGTGTTTACACAGCGGAGGTTTTTTTTTTTAATTTCAATCAAATTCCCTATAACCTTGAGATATCATATACTCGTTCGTTGGCCAAGATTTTGATGGCCCACAATTTTGCTGGTAACATTGCCCAATGTTACCAGCAAAATTGTAGGCCAGTCCAAAACACAGTAGACAGTACCTAATGCATCTACATTACTGCTTGGCGGACATATAACTGCAAAAGTGTGGCACTTCCCCAGGCATCTTCTGAAATAGAGGCGTACTACAATTTTATTATTTCCCTTAGTTAAAGTTAACATCAGTATCACAAAAGGTAACAAAATGCCCTCACTGAATAATAATAGCCCGGGGGTGGCTTCTCGAACACGACCTAGCAATTTCCTTTGGGAGATGTTTTATCATTTTGTGCAGCTTGAAGAAAATCCGATCACATTTTATAATCATTTTGTTCCATTTCAGATTAGTGGGGATGTGCTTTGAACATGATTACGAACTTTAAGGATAACCTATCTTATGAAAAAGATAAAACAACACATATTTATTTTATTATTGTTTTAGTTTTTGGGAAAAAATATTTTTTAAATACTCTGTATTTTAAAACCCTGTGTAAAATTAATAATCTAAACGAAAAACAGTATTTGGAAATAATGCAAAAAGTTTATTATTTCTAGTTTTGGTTTATTTTTTAACTTTTTTAATTCTACATTTTATATTTTTTTATTCATTTTAACTACAATTTTCATACGCCAGATAGAATTTAAAATTTACTAAGTATAAAGTTTACGAAAGGACTGGTCAGGTCAACTATAAAACTAGTAACAAATCTCTCGGTAACTCAGTGAAAAAAAAATTGATTACTAATATTATAGCGCTATAAATATTTCCATAAATAGAAAGGTTAAAAACTTATGCAGTCATCAAGATTTCAAGTTTTACGCACACGACGTGCAGCAAAGGTACGCATAATAGGCAGGTACCTTATATGTTACTAGGTAGGTACCTAATTTGTTAAATTCTAACCATCAAGTAAAGATACACGAGTAACAAAAAGGTGAAAAGACCAAACATTTTTTTTTAAAGGCGACAAACAATCAGACGGCCCTCCTGATGGTAAGTGACTACCGTCGCCTATGGATACCTGCAATACCAGGGGTACCACTGGTACGATGCGTACCATTCAAAACTCTGTTCAGTTGCCTTTCGAGTCAAAAGCCGCTCCTTGTCATTATTCAGATGAGCCTTAAGCCCTTAGGCATACGGCAGCGTATTGTAAGCGTATCACCATAACACAATGTGAAAAAATCCATAGGGTGCGCTGCAGTAACGCAAACTTATGTGGACTTATTTCAACATGTGCATGAGCGTACTGCTCTCTTCATATGCGCGTGTACGCTTATAATAATATGATGAAGTGTGCGAAAGACCCAAGTTTTATAGCTAATGAATGCCACTCAACGAAATAAACATATCATAAAATACGATCGAGTGATAATTACTTTATATTATTCAACTAGCGTTTTAGCGTTTTACAGCGCTAATCCTCACATATCGATAAAATCAATCTTAATCATGTTCAAACTCATCGGTCATTGAACTGCTGATAAGTACCTATGAGAATCGCATACTATGCTTCAAACGTTCAAATACAAAGGTCCTTTGATCACGTGTGACCTAAAAACAAACAATGGCGATCAAATTTCCGCCATAGCATAGCAAAGAGCAAAGAGCTTGGTCGTGATCACTCTGGGCACGATCACTTGCTTTTTGTGCAATTGACTGTTATTACAATGGAGCCCTTTAGCGGGGCTATTGAGGTAATAATCAAACACTATGGAAATTCTTTCAGACACCATATTCCAAAGGCAAAACATTTTTCAATAACTTATTGAATATATCATAGCCAGCTACGCAAAGAAAGACCCTCCTACACATACACATTCAACGAGGCGCAGCGCAGGTGAACTCTACTCCCAGATGTGCTGTAGAGTGTTCAAGACTAAGTTAGGAAAATGAATAAATATGTTTTCCGGATAATTGTCCAAAAGTCTGTCAAGCCAGTCATGACCCCATTAAGTCACGTGTCGCGATTATTGATTTTTTTAGGTTAGGAATTTATAAAAACATATTATTATTTATTATAACTTAAGAATATTGTCAACTGATTTTTTACAAAATAATAAGAACTTGGCTTTATTTTTCCTGCACAGTATCTGCTTTATTACAATAGTTTGTACAGTAATAATAAATCGCTTTAAGGCAAGAGGTGAGCAAATGCCAGCCAGTGCAGTGATTAGAGGAACGAATCGGTAAATATTGATACTGTGAAATACGATAAATATGTATGTATATGTTATTTATTATTAGTTTATAAAACTAAATATATACCTATTATACTAATAATATTTTCTATTCCCTTAATTATTAATTAAGTAGTTTGTATCTGTAATTGTTACAGTTAGGTTACAAAATTGTTTTAAGTTTTCTGTATAAGTTATGTTTTCTAGTGTTTTAATTAAGAATTATCTCTATTCTATTCATATAGAGTTAAAATAAAAAAAAATACTGTTCAAAACATCTTTCAAAATACAATATAATGATTTTTATTGAGACCAAAAGTTATTCTGCAAAACGACTTGAAAATAAATTGAACTCAAATCTCAGAAGTAAAATTAACGGTAATATTATTTAATTAATTAATTATGGACACTAAAATATGCTAATTCCTAAATCGTGAAATGAAACGATTTGTCGTTCTAATCTGTTCTAATAAGACTACATTATAATGTTTTAATTGGTACTAGTATCGATTTTTAAGATGTAAGTATCTGGTAAAAGTCTAAAAGGTTTTCCTAACCTACCGCAAAATTTGTAGAAACGTACTGAAATATAAATTTGTGCTACTCTTCAAGAAGTGTTACAATACCACTACAACGGAAATGTTACAAGAATTGTTTACTTTAAACATCGCAAAAATTCACTCCGCCAATGAATTCCGATTCAAAACCGTTCAAAATTGAATTATTCTATTGCATACACAATACAATCTAAGATAATATTATAACAGCAGATCTATGTCATATGTAAAGTGAAACACATAATACACACGATATCTTTCGTACAAGTCGACAATCTTATACAATCATGTCAAGCACCACCTTCCTCATCCGCATCCGTAGTGGAACTGTTCACTAACGAGTTACGTACGAATAAATCGATTAATAAGCACTTTATCGATACGATCGTCACTTGTTTTTATCGATTATCGAGTATCGAGTCGAGATATGAGAGCGCGCGCGCAGTTCCCGAGCGGCCGATGCTACGGCCGAGCGATGCGACAATGCGCCTCCATGCCTTTGCTTGGTGCCTACCCCAGTCACCATTTAACTAGCCACCTCTCTCTTTTGACGGTCCGCAACGGTTCAATCCAGCTTTTACATGAAACGAGCCGGTTAAGCGCGCCTGATGAACTTGGATATTTAACTTGGCGACGCGAAAACAGACGAATAATGAAACTATTTTGGATATTAAAAGTAATTAATATTTATGTAAGTGATTATAATTGCATAATATTCAGTTGAAAAATACTCTAAGCATGGACTGGATCATCAAAGTTAAAGAAGCCTTAAAGAAATTCAAACAGAAATTCGAACTTTAAAGTTTGTTTAGGTACTGAAAGAAACAAAAAAAACTTTTCATTTACGTTATTTACTGTGGAACCTAAACAGAAGTTCCATAAATTCTACTTTTGCAAAGTTTCCTAAACAGTAAAAATAGATATTTCCCTAAGTAATATTTTGTTTCATTAGCATAAAAACCTTAGCACTTTATACTGGACTGATTCAATAAAACATGTAGCAGATCAAAATGATTAAAAATATACTAATTGCATGAAAACAAAGACCCTAAATGCAAATTTTATAACATGACACACGGTTTCCGACAGAAATGATGATAATGAAAAAACAAACAAGGATTAAATGGCTACAATCTCCTAAAACAAATTAAGCCCCTTGATACTAAAAGGTATAAGGTCTCATGTTAAGCGAAGATTAACTTTAACCCATATATGCCCAGAAAGATTCAGATGTCCGATTTTCATGATTTTCGTATATCGTCTTATTTAGGGCGAGCTTTTAATAGGTAAAGTAGAAATTTTCAGTTTCAGGAACTGGAAGTACCTTTTTTTCAGTGGGTCGAAAACGACCCGGTGGGTAAATATGGTCCATCAAAGTATAGGAATAAAGAAACATGTATAGTAGTAAAATCAGTACTTCTTTTTATTATTATTTTTATAAAAGTAAGAAAACACAAATAAACAAAATAAGAGCTTATTATTTTTAGTTGAATGGGCCATAAAAAGTTCAGGTAATCAGAGCATTAGGCATGGAATTTCTCGAAGCACTTGTCATAGAAGTAAACTCCACATAATCGGCACAGTTTTGTTGTCTTGCTTTTGCTTATATAATAAGCACACCTCTTTCTAGTCTGCAAAACAATGGTCTAGTCATGGTCAGCTGCATGTCTGTGCTAGGACAATGGCACATTCGATATCACTTTGACAGGGGGACTAGGTTGAGTTCTTGCGGTCCCATACTTCAAAAGCAATGATCTGGCAAAAGAGCGTCTAAACTCCAGCATAACTACGTTGGCTTAGACCTGGTCAGCAAAGTAGAGGTATTGATTATCAATTAGCCACTATTACAGTAGAGACGTGCACCATTTTTTCCTCTTATGGCAATACGACCTGGATGCGAACTGCTCAGGGCAGAGTTGCATGACACGAAGGGGAGGAGGCCTTTGCCCAACAGTGGGATGATATGGGCTGACAATGATTGTTTTGTTGGCATCCAATCTGGCCACACCACCCATGTACCTGTTGTATTGGGCGATGACATTAGGCTGATCGATTTCTACTCATTTTTTAGAGCAGCCGAATATCTCTTTGCTTTTTGGATAGGCCGTACTTCAAACTTTTTAGATAAAAATGTCACCACGAACTCGATAGGCTCACTTTCAGCCGATAGCTTTATAACTGCTCGTGGTAGTGGTGCCAACCATTCTTCTCCTGACTGCCAAATATCTCGCTTGATACATTTCTATTACGAGTTTGACCAGTATAACGATTTTGCCTGAGCCTAGTGCTAGGAGTTACTTCTAAAGATACCTCATTCTCAGGTGTCAGGAAGTTAAAATCTTCTGTTTCATTGTCTTCTGATCTTTGCAAGTGTTGTGACACCATCTCAGCTGGGGAAAGAAGCTGGTGGCGGTGAAAACTTCCAATATCGTTGCAAACTTCATCCCCTGAATCACCATAAGATATTGTTTCCTCTGCAGGGTGGCTCCAAATAAACGTCAACTGCACCGATGTCGTCTTTGGCACCCAAATTCTCCAAAACATCAGCTATTTCATTAGTAGATAATACGCAATGTGACCTGAAAATAGAAGCATCCGATGTAGTACATTTGCCCAAGGGGTCGTTTTCGTCACTTCCAATTTTTAGTTGCAATATCACGAAAAATAAACAGTCCTGAAAAAAATTTATTTATTCATTACATAAATAATATATCCCTTTACCTTATTTATTAGCAATACTTGTCAAATTACCAGCCAAATAAATAAATACTTACATTTTTGTTACCGGTGGTACACAAATTTTGTCAAAAATATTATTGTCAAACTTACCTACATGTTTTTCACATGTCATTGTTTTAGAATGGTACCTGCACTCTGCTAAAAACTTACATTGGTCTTCGAACAACACATAGATAGTATTAAACCCAAAGAATAGTCAACAGTTTTCATTTAAAGCTGTTTTTAACCGAACATGTCCGCTTGGGTCGTTTTCGTACTCCTGGGCATATATGGGTTAAATTAAGCCGAAATCAAAATAAGGCTAAATGGAAATTTTAAACTTGACATACGGTTTCCGACAGAGAAGGTGATAATGAAAAAACATACAAGCCTGGAAGAGATCGCTTTGAGCGAGAAGGCCGCCCATATGACGACCTCTGTGGCGCGGTGGGCTAATACCCGCCTGCAACGCAGAAGGTTGCGGGTTCGATTCCCGTATGAGGCAAATATTTGTGTGATCCACAGGTATTTGTTTCTGGTCTGGGTGGTTTTCAATATCTATATTATAAGTATGTATTTACAAAAGAAAAAGTATATAAGTATTATTTCCGTTATCCTAATAACCATAATACAAGCATTAAGTTGCTTAGTATGGGGTTAGGTGGCGCTGTGTGAATTGTCCTGAAATATTTATTATTTATTATATGCTAATATGTTTTAAGCAGTAGTAATATTAAGTTCTTTTAAAAAGTAATTCTTAAGCCATTTTTCAAAGTAGGTATCACACAAGAAATATTTTAAAAATATTTAAAGAATATTATATTATCAAGAGCTTTAACGAGAAATATTTTCAAAAAGTAAACTTTACTTAATAATATTATCTTTCAAAATTCATCACATCGCGCGAGCTAAGGAGACACATGCAAAGACGAAGCTCTTAAGTATAATTTAAGCCAATATCAAATAAAACATATCACGAATCCAGCATTCATGTCATGAAATGACATTCAGAATTTTATAATTTCAACGCACATAAAACTTACATTGTAACGTGTATTTCTATGTAAACAAAAAACCAAGAAAAACAAAATCAACCAAGTAGCTCAAGTACTATGTCAAAATAAAAAAACATAATACCAGACAAAAAATATCACCAGAGTATTTAACAGTATATAAAAAAAAAAGTCTCCTCCCATGCCTGTCTGTCCCTATGTGTGCTTAGCTTTTTACAAGCTTTTATTTACTTTTGACTGTCTGTTGTCTGTCTGTCTATCTGTCAGTCTGTCTGTCTGTCAGTCTGTCTGTAATCTTGCAAGTTTAATTTGATCCGAATCCCAATTTCCGATCAAGCTGAAATTTTGCAGCATAAATCGGATGACAATGCAATATTATTATTACGTCGAGCTGATCTAATGATGAAGCTAGGAAGATGGCCATAGGAACTCCGTAATTAAACGTCGCAACCCCATCGAGTTTGGGCTCATTTGATTCGTCTTGACGAGTACATTGGTGCTAGATAGTAATAATAATAAAAGCTTTTTTTTCAAAAAGTTTTTTTTTATTTCACTTGTATCTTTAAAACTACGCAACGGTTTTTGATGCGGTTTTGTTTTAATATCTATTAAAACAAAACCGCATCAAAAACCGTCGCGTAAGAGTAATGTAAAATATAGGTACATGCAAAATTTAGTTGAGATACACTGATTATAATTTCTGTTAGGCTCTACGAAGTGTGCGCGGGTCAACTAGTAAACAATATTATAAATTAATTATGACAAAGTGTCAGCGTTTACCTTTATATTATAAAGGAGTAACATAATAATATAGTTCTGGTTCTTATAATCTCGACGGAAAATAAAATAAATCTTTGATTGATTGACTTGATTGATCTCGTTTTAAAATGTAAATCTGTAATTAAAGGAAATTAAAAATGTCTGCTTGAAATAGCTTCGGGCTTCGAGTAAATAAAAGACAAAATTAACTTGCACACAAACAATATTATGCCGTAGAATAATAAATAAAATAGGTAACTAAAATTTCAGGAAAAAATTTAGGTACCCAAAGTTATTTTGTTATTTTTTTTAAAGATACAAGACTGAGAAAAGAGCTTAAACAAGCGTAATTTTAAGAGATGGGAAAAATGCGTGATGTTTGTGTGGGGGTATAACTTGTTAATAACCACGATTTTAGCCATATATAAAAAAAAAACTTGAGATTTTTTAAATTCTGACCGTAAAAAATAAAAATGCGAGCATTTTACTGCGAAATATAGACGGGAAGGGGGGAGTGGGGTGTCAAGCCTTCCCGACTGTATGCACACAGACCACAGGTTGTTATTATGGAGACATTTTCTTATTTGTAGTCACAGATGAAGTATAATTAGCTTCTTTAGATGATACAATGTAACTACGACTGTTAAAAGGAAATCGATGGCACAGCACTTGGCAACAAACAAAATTATGAATAAAACAACGAAACATAATAATTTAAGATAATTGCAATATCGTGTAAATCTTTGTAATGAAGACATTTAGGTACTCTGAACCCTGTAAAAAGTAAAAGAAAAAACTACTTACACAAATAAAAGATGGGCACGTCTTTAAGAACATTGTCATAACTCTTCATTCTTAATTCCATATTTTATTAATCTTTGATGCCTCTGATGTGTAGAAACTATTATTTATTCTGTGATCAGTGCGTTGAACTTGTTAGTACTGAATTACTAGTTTTAATTACAAAATCACATTAAGACCACTCTGTTAATACGGTAGATGTAGCTAAAGGACTGATAATTGTCGCCCTCCAAGAATTCTTAAAAGGAAATGTATTATTCGCCAGTGAGACGTGGTGTTGATCAGTCGCGTTTTATAACTTCGTACTCCGTATACAAAGTTATTAGAGGCTCATAGCCAATGGTATTGACAAAAATAGATACCGACATTGAATAGGGTTGACATTTGTGAATATTGTAATAAGGTATAATAAGGGTCACAGAAAGCACTTATGATAACAGGGGTAAAAAAATTTTATGTCGACCTAAAATTTTCGACATTTTGATCTTGAAACTCTAATTGAATTTATTGGAAAACCGTTATGTAAATACACCTATTATGAAGAGCAGTAGGTATAGGTTTTCTCCAAATTTGAACCTGGTCAGTTAGGGTACTAATATATTATGAGAGATGCTTATTTTCAAACAAGTAAGAAATTTTATCAAGATTACATAGTAAAGAGATCCGAAACCAGGATTCCGGATCGTCCAATATTGATAGATATTAAAGTGACGGGGTGTAAATGGATGAGATTACAAAATTCAAGTGATGATAATAACAACATATGTATGTAATAATTGATAACTATTTAAACAAACGACTAAACTCACGGAAATAATAGTCGAAACAACAATTTTTTCAAAAGTAATTTAATTTTTTTACAAGATTTTATTTACTTTCACCTGTCTGTTGTCTGTCTATAATCTAATCTTGGAAGTTAATTTGATCCATATTCCGATTTCTGATTGAGCTGAAATGGCATGGATGTAAGGTGGCCATAAGAACTTCGTTATTAAACGACGCAACCCCATCAAGTTTAGGCTCATTTGATTCGTCTTGACGAGTACTTTGGTGTTAGATAGTAATAATAATAAAAGCTTGTTTTTAATTTTTTTCTAAATTTTACTTGTGTCAATTTATTTTTTTTTTTTCAAAAATGAATAATACTTCTTGTTTATTATTATTAACATAATGTTGTTAAACGAAAATTTGATAGTCTACGCAGAGGCTAACCCTAATCTTGGTGCAATATTAGCATAATGCGGTCCTGGGTCAAATCGAGTAAATATACTGCAAATGCACGATGTAAAAAGTTCAGAACTACACTGTCGGTCTGTCTGAACAAGGTCAAGCGAATGGACATATTCAAAGAAACCATTTGTTTAAAACCTTTGCAGGATTTACCTAGAACTGCATTCGGAGCATAATTTTATTTTTAACCTTTTTGCGATATTACTTTGACTTCCTGTTCATAAAATATTTCAATTAAGCCCATTTCACACGTCGCTATATAGCGCTATATAGCTTCACATAGCGCGGCATAGCTTCAGTACAAATCGGCATCCGTCACACACGTAGCTATAAATGACATATAGCGCTATATCGCGCTATAATTTACAGTTGATGCGTAGAATCCGCCATTTTTCATTTTGACTAGGTGATAAAATGACTAAGCCGTTTTGTATTACGGAGACAAAAGAAAACAAACTCATATTACCTACGCGATATATTAAACTAAATAGTAGCAAATGCTTAACCGCTGTGTAACAAATTAGAAAAAAATGTTTTTTATTTTTATTAAATATTTTGTTGTGTTTACAGTTCTTTGTGTTAGTATTTCGAAACAAATTAATTTAATTTGTATTTTAAATTTCACCTCCTATTTACTTGTAATAGATGCTCATATTATGCATAATGATTATTTGTCCGAATAACTGAAAGCTTTGAATACCTTGCAGTAGACTTTCGCTTAACCGGCTAAGTCATGCCACAAAATGGCTACGCATTTTTTTTTATCTAGTTCAAATGGAATTTGCCAAATTGTATGGTTTTACAGCAACATGGCTGTTGACAATGTCAATTTTGAGTCTTATACAGGACGTGTGAAAAATTCATGATTTTTTTTTCACATTTTTAAAAAGTACGTACCAGGAGTTTGCCATGGTTTTTTTTACAAAAGTGATTGTCAGTTAAAACTGTAATAATGCAAACACATTGTTTCAAGGGTTTTGTAGGTACCTCTAAAGAAAAAAAAAAACAAATCATTATTTTTAGTTTTTTTCAACATTTATGCTCGGAAATGGATCGTTTGGAGTTCTTCTCCTTGTCCTTGTCATATTCTCTATTACTGGGAGTCATGACCCCTCCTTTGTAGGATTCGATTTCTGATGATGGAGTGCTATCTGGGTTGGTTGGATGCGATTTTCATGGCCAGGAGCCACGAGACAACAGGACAACAGCAACAGCGTCATCTTAGTCGAGCACGGGGCAGGCTGAAAATCAGCGCTGTGCAGGACCTCCCTGCCCAGCATTATGCTGACCCTATTCCATTTATCAGTGAAGGTACCTATTGTTTATGTTGTTTTATTATCTTCTGTTCGTATCTCATACTAACATGTCACTATATTTATGTGTATATTTTTTCATGTATGTACTTTTTGGAACTGATAATAAATATATTTTTATCTTATCTTAACAGGAACTTCGAGGGTGGTGCGGATCTGATCTGACCAGCACATCGGACCGCCTTGGGACCGCTTTCCTTTGATTTTGCCCGAAACAATGACCATCTCTAGATTTCCATCCATGCCATTTGGCCAAAGTACTCGAGAATTCTCTGATAAAGTCGGTCAAATCTAACTCAAATCGATCTTATTCGATGAACTCTCATACTTTTAGTAAACGATGATAATTTCGAATAAAGTTTTCTGGATTTCTTGACGTAGTTTGAATCGTCATTTTTTTTAATTATACCAGGAGCAGACTGGAACGAAACCAAAATCAAGGAAAAAAGAAACATCCTTTATGTAGAAAAAATTGTCAAATTCATTTGTTTAAGTAGTGTTGGGGAACCATTGTGGAACTATATGCAATCAAGTGATTGAATCTCCGTTCCTACTTCTGGTACTCCTGGTACCTACTTCCTAAAAAATATTAACTAGCTTTTAACTGATGAAAAGCGGTCTGTTAAGCACAAACGTGCGTGCATATATGAAAGTGCATAAAATAGACCCTGCATAGGAAAAAAAAACTGTTGTGCCCTTTTTGAAGATTGAACCACGTTAATATTAAGAGAGATAGAGAGGAGCAGCGGTTACAGATTTCCAATTTAAACGCCGTATTTTTCCCCTTAAGGGCAGATTTCTGGAATAATAATATTTTATACGTAATTTTATACGCAACATGTTGATAACATTTTTTCATACAAGTATGTGGCAAGTCCAACTTGCACTTGTTTGTTTTTATTTTGAAATAATATAAATTTTCTTTATTTTTGTATTAATAAACCTATTCTAAATGCACTCAAAGCATTCATTGACAAGGTATTCTAAATATTTGAGTGCGTTTGTAAAGAGGAAAAAAGTAGTCATTAATATCACTTGATTTGTGAAAAAAGGAATGTTAATGTCACTTGATTTTATTTCAAAGATCGACTCAAGATTCAATCTCAAAGAATGAACTATTAAAAAATATAGTTCCGATCAGTAACCCGGCCATCACTAAAAATAATATAGCACGGCATAGCGAGGTATAGCAAGGCCTTGCGATACGATACTATATGGTACCAGGAGTCATATAGCAAGATATAGTATAGCGCCGTGTGTAATGGGCTTTAAGCCCATTACACACGGCGATCTTGAGTCGATCATTGAAATCCAATCAAGTGACTTTATTAACATTACTTTTTCATATTTACAAACGTACTCAAATATTTGGAATACTTGTCAACAATTTCTTTGAGAGCGTTTAGAATTAATACAAAAATATAAAAAAAAAATATTATTTGAAAATAAAAACGGACAAGTGCAATTTGGAGTTGCCATATACTTGTGTGGAAAAATGTTATTAACATAATATATTACGAATAAATACGTATTTTAATAGTTTAGGTATCTGTTCTTTTATCCCACACAATAATGATAATTATTAAAGAGTCATTAATGTAAAGTGAAAATTACTCATAAAATAATTATTATATACTTATTTTCATGTTATGTAGATTGTTTTTTAATATATGTTAGCTATACTTCAACTGTTCTATAACCTTCACGGAGTTCCAGTTGCTACTTTACGGCTTCATTATCGAATCAATTCAATGTTACCAAAATATAGCATTATCACCAGTCTTACTTACCTAATAAGTGTATGCACAATTTCCACTTTGTGCCTCCTGCGATGAATGATATAAGTTGAAAACCGTTGTTTAAAAGAAATACAAGTGTTAAAATATACAATAATTAACTGCTTTTAAAAATCGTCATAAATTAGTGATAAAACTAATCAACTTATTTTTATCTAATCGAAATTAATAAGAGAAATAATCTGAAATTTTATTACCTTACTTTTCTGTACATAATTAATGGTAATAGGCACTAATAAGTCGAATATTTTTTTATCAAAACCTATAAAATGATAATGTATGTTATTTATATTACCACCGATTTATTTTACAGTGACTGTGTAGAACTTTATCAGGTTATTGCATGTACATAGGCGCATGTGTGTTTACGTACATAGGCATGCAAGTGACTCACATATCCTATCTAAGCAGAAAACGAACGCAGTCTAACTGGAAGAAATTCAAAGTGGTTCTTAATGCAAGCAGGTGATCGAGTTTGCGTATCCAAATCATTTCTCCTGTTCGAAATCAAATCACATTCGTACGTTTGCTTCACTAGACGTATTTACTTCATGTGGTTATCTGCTATTTATATCTATTGCATCTGTGCAGGACTTGTACTGTACATCTTTATATCCGAGAAATTGGACTGTATTGTTTATGCTTGCGCTAGCAAGCAGCATCCGAGAATACTTAAAAGAAAACGCTTTATATATTTTTCGCTTTATTTCTCTCTTCTCTCTTGATTTTAAGGTGGTTTGGTCTTAAAAAAGAGTTTTTTTTTTATAAACAAGCCAATCAAAACTAACCAACCGTCAGGTTTTGGACATTTTGTTGCTAAACAGAAAATCACGACAACGGGGTCTATTTTATTTCTCCTTCCTATGCACTTTCATATATGCACACTCGTTAAAGGTACATACCACTTTTCATCATCTAAAAGCTAGTTCCTTGTTAATATTTTTAGGAAGTAGGTACCAGGAGTACCAGGAGTAGGAACGGAGATTCAATCACTTTGATTGCATATAGTTCCAATGATTCCCCAACACTACTTAAACAAATGAATTTGACAATGTTTTCTACATAAAGGATGTTTCTTTTTTTCCTAGATTTTGGTTTCCTTCAAATCTGCTCCTGGTAAACTTAAAAAAAATGATGTTTCAAAATTCGTCAAAAAATCCAGAAAATTTTATTCTAAATTAACATCGTTTACTAAAATTATGACTTACGTTAATCAAATAAGATCAATTCAAGTTGGATTTGACCGACTTTATCAGAGGATTCTCGACTACATCGGCCAAATAGCATAGGTAGAGAAGCTCATTGTATCAAAGGGAAAATCAAAGGAAAGCGGACTCAGGTCATAGTCCGATGCGTTGGTCAGATCAGATCCGCACCACCCTTGAAGTTGCTGTTGTCCTGTTGTCTTTTGGCTCCTGGCTATGAAAATCGCATCCAACCAACCCAGATAGCGATCTATCATCAGATATCAAATCCTCCAAAGGAGGGGCCATGACTCCCAGTAATAGGCAATATGACAAGGACAAGAAGGTTTCCAAACGTTCAGTTTCCTAGTAAAAATGTCTAGACAAACTATAAAATAATGATTTGTTTTTTTTCTCTTTAGAGGTACCTACAAAACCCTTGAAACAATGTGTTTGCATTATTACAGATTTAACTGACAATCACTTTTATAAAAAAAAAACCATGGCAACCTCCTGGTATGTATTTTTTAAAAATTTGAGAAAAAAATCATGAATTTTTTACACATCCTGTATAAGACTCAAAATTGACATTGTCAACAGACATGTTGCTGTAAAACCATACAATTTGGCAAATCCCATATGAACTAGATAAAAAAAAAATGCGTAGCCATTTTGTAACATGACTTAGCCGGTTAAGCGAAAGTCTACTGCAAGGTATTCAGAGGTCTAAGTTATTCGGACAAATAATCATTATGCATAAAAAGAGCTCCTATTACAAGTAAATAGGAAGTGAAATTTAAAATACAAATTATATTACTTTGTTTCGTAATGCTAACAAAAAGACCTGCAAACACAAGAAAATATTTAATATATATAAAAAACATTTTTTTCTAATTTGTTACACGGTTAAACATTTGCTACTATTTAGTTTAATATATCGCGTAGGTAATAGGAGTTTGTTTTTTTTGTCTCGGTAATACAAATCGGCTTAGTCATTTTATCACCTAGTCAAAATGAAAAATGGCGGATTCTACGCATCAACTGTAAAATATAGCGCGATATAGCGCTATATGTCATTTATAGCTACGTGTGTGACGGATGCCGATTTGTACTGAAGCTATGCCGCGCTATAAGATGCTTTATAGCGCTATATAGCGACGTGTGTAATGGGCTTCACACATAATATGAAAGTAAACTGACGGAAATACTACTGAAGGAATAGCTATAAAACGTCACACTGTGTATTGCAACGTTTTTTTACAAAGCGTTTTTACTTTTGACATAATTATGATTTTGTCTGAGAAAATGTTTTTTAAGCTATTGCATAGCTTCTATCGCGGGCCTTGAGCGTGGGGACCGAATCCAGAAATTCCGTAACGAAAAAAACCTAACACCCCCCACTCCGACCGGCACAGCGGTGATACTATAATTACATAAGTTGATAAAAAAATGCTATGCAATAGCTTTACCGCGACAGACTCCGAGTGCCACACGTCTTTTTTTATTATTTTAGATTAGTCTGTGACCATGATCTCGTGTGATGTTAAGCGATGATGCTGCCGTAGATCGTAGCAGACTAAACCTTGAAGATAGGAAAATCCCTCCCTGCTTTACTGAACACAGCTTAAATTTATTTGAACTACAACACTGACTGTCTGCACATTTCTAAATAGTATAATACTATTTATTTAATATTATGATATTATAAAATTAACATCAACATCAAAGTAATAATATATTTTTTAATCATAACATGGGACTTTCTTAAGTGAATAGAGTCTTGAAAGGTAGGCAACGTACCAGCGGTACCCCCGGTATTGCAGGACGACCATATATCCATAGGTGACGGTAGCCACTTACCATCAGGTGGGCCGTCTGCTTGTTTGTTTTTGATAAAAAAAGATAATAATTACAAAACTGTCAAGCGAAGTCAATGCATAGAACGTTTGCAAGAGCTCTAATAGTTCGTCTACTAATAAATGATTCCATTAAAGCTAAGCCTAACATGCCGTCCGCAGCCATAATATTATAATCCTCAATTATCCAGCCGTCAGAGTAAGCGTGCACTTCCATCAGCACGCAATAAAACTTGCAAGCCCGCAGGTGGTGGCTGAAAAATGGAAGACGAAAACACTCGAGACCACTGAATAAATTAGGCAGAGGAACCGTCCTGGTAGTTCATGCCAAACGAACGAGCCACAAACGAAAGCAAAGCATAGTATGCACGCTTGTATTTTGAAGAGCGTGCGATGATTCAAAATATGATGATTCAAGATTTCAAAATGTTCAAAAATGATGCAGGTGAATTTTTATTATTCCTTGCGCTGCGCTGTGGCCCGCTGTCATTTGCTTTAGCCTCTATTTCGTTCTAAATTGGGAACATTGGCTTTACAGAGTTACCACTTTTGCGAACAATTATAT
The DNA here is from genome assembly GCA_947507615.1 of Hemithea aestivaria. Lineage (NCBI taxonomy): Eukaryota > Metazoa > Arthropoda > Insecta > Lepidoptera > Geometridae > Hemithea > Hemithea aestivaria. The sequence continues at coordinate 9,961,910 of OX382338.1, forward strand.
TATTCATCAAGCCCAAATAATGTTTAAATTGATTCTTTAATTATTTTTAATTACTTGACCATTTTTTTAATGACTCAGACTACCCTTACCACGAAAAAGGTTTTGGTAGAGCAGCGTCGAGGGCGAGGACACTACAGTTACTCAAAATATTGGGCGCAATAGACGTTGCTAGTGTCTCTGCTAGTCTACATAATCATTATCACTCACTGCGTTATCCAGTACGCTTATTGAGATAAAAAATTCTACATTGGTTGATCCAATATGAAAAGTAATCAACGGTCGCACCCACAATGCTGTCATTAATCCTTTATGAGTTCCCCGACCTCGGTTGCAGTGATAGACAATGGTGGTAGTCGAGTTTGTGAGTAGAATTAATGCATATGCACATGCAATGGGAAGCGGGAATCGACCAGCCTTGAACTTACACATGCGGCTCTATGCGCCGATGAATGCGATATGCGAAAGCAGTCGCCATTTCTAGTCGGCACGTCATTTTACGCGTAATGTAGACGTTGTGTACAGTGTACGAGGAACGAGCATGTTGATTTTAGCGAAATATGAGGTTATTCAAAGACTAAGACATTCATTCACAATTACTCAATACGATAATAAGCGTATTAATCAGTGTTGATATTACAGTACCTATAATATATAAAATTAGGAGTCTCTAAATAAAATTCATCATAATATTATTAGATTCTGTTCTTCCAATAATATTCAGGAATCCTGTAGGCATAATATTAAAAGCATCGCTGGAGATCCACGTTAAGGATATTTTTATTTTTGTTTCTTATAATTTTAAAATAATAATGATCTACATTAAATCTATAACCTTAGTAACTTCAAACTTCTTTTGTATTGCGAAAGCAAAAAAATAATAAAATAGATAAAATATTATATCTATATATATATAAAGCAGCTTGTCCTAGCCTCAATAATTATTATATTATCTTTACTCGTATATCTAATAATTGTCCTACCTTACACCAGCATTCCTCCATAAAATATCTCCCAGCCATTTGTTGGTCATAAAACGATGAGAATCATCCCCGTGTCGAGTTCATCGTTCGAACGGACTGAAATATGTTAATTAAGCGTAGATGACTCCGTATCTAAGTGCGTCTGCGATATAATCGTGGGGCACTACTATTGGAACATTTTACTGCAGTCACTTAGTTTATTGTCTATTCTACTTAATACTTGAATGAACGGTACAGTAGTCTTAAAACATAGAGTTTTTTACTAAAATTGACATTTAGAAGTGTATACTCTTATTTCAAGATAAATGACTATTTTTATTTGTCATATACGAGTATATGTAGGCAAGTGAATATATCCACATTGTGTAAATATGCATATTGATCAAATTCTAAAAATACTATCTATTTTGTCAAAAGCAGAGTTTTCATTTAATTTTCTAATTGATTTATTTTAATAACGTTTAATGATAATACTACTAATATAAAGGTAATATCTAAAGCTACTAATATCTAAAGCTGTATATAATATGAAAAATAGTTTATTGTAACAACAGAATTTTTAAACAGTATAATAAAGTTGATAGCAACAAATAGTAGCACCTACATGCCATAAAAATAAAACCAGTGCCCTGTGCTAAATGCTCGGTGCTTATACTAATGCCTGCGAGTGTATTAAAGTCAACGTCAAGGTAAATTATAGCTCACTGTCGGAGATAGTCGAAGATAGTGTATGAGCAAAAAGAGATGAGCCGTGGCATTTGAAGGGAACTAACTGAAAGAAACAACAATATTCTACTTCATCTAGGTCTGTATTATACCATATACCACATCTAGCCAGTCTTAGGTTTACGGTTGACCTCAGTGCGGAGCCGTATGTCTGACCGAATTAAATAATATACAATTAAATGCACTTAGTACCTAGCAGTTTATATGCGCACTATGGTGCGGCTGCGGCACAAATGGACAGTCATGGCTCAGTCAGCCGGATGGTTGCAATGCGCAGTACGCCTACCATACGGCTAACCGCAGTGCGCGTATTCAGTGGTATCCAAAGGACAGCCAACTAGTCAACACTAGGTCGTTCACGCTACGCTCTCTTCACACTGTCACATTCACTAAGTGTGTATAAGATGACCAAGCCAACAAAGTCAGGGAAGCTAATAATGTGGTTTTTTTATTAATTTAATTATATTTTGAACCAAATACCTACTGTGTCTAATTTTCGTTAGTCATTTAATATTTTATGATGGAAATTGATTAAACTTTACGACAATTTAACATACCATAGAGCCCTTTCGTACGGCGCCGCATCATCTCTTTTTAAACAAACTCATGTTGAAGATAGTAATTTCACCGGACTCTGTTTTGTAAAACAAATAACAAGTGTAAAGTAGTACGAGCGAGAAATGAATGTAGAAGCATTATTGAAAGCGTGAATACTTCGGTGTTTATTTTTGTTTAGGTTTAAATAGATTTGTTTTGAAGTTACAATTGTTTTTGTAGAAATGTACTGAATAGTTTGATACGAATAATGTCGGTGTCTTTTTATATCTGTGCATTACAGTGTTACTAGCTGAAATTATTCTATTTGGGTGTCTTTGATACAACATTTCAAGTCTTTTGTGCAATATTTTGGGTAAAATGGGGAATTAATGCTTAGGTTTTCAAAGTGTCATGAAAAGAGCTAAATATTTCATTTAGTATTCACACTCACTAAGTAGTATTCTCACTAATGCATAATATAAATTGTGAGTGACAAAGAACAAAGCGAAATTTTTGAATGAAAAAAATATTATGTTGGAGCTTACATTAAGCCAGAGAGAGTTCTGAAATCTATAATTACGTACATACATATATTTCCAGTACGGACGTGATATGTTTTTCACACTCATTAAAAATAGTTAATAACAGTATAAAGCATTAATGGGTGTGAATTAACTTACAACACTGATGTCAACTAACTACTAACGGATATAAGTATCCCATGTATATCTGCAATAATAGTCTAGTCATGCTAAGCAATGTGATAGCTTGACTGATGCTAGATTTAAAAAATATTTATAATAAATAATTGTTGTCACTAGCCTGTTGTTTCCCATTGCTGAGAAAGCGTCTCGAGCCAAGACTTCCGTTCTTCGAGATCTTGAAACAAATAGAGAAATATTAATAAAACGAAATGCTAAGATGGTAGGATTGTTCAATGCAAAGTCCTGTCTGGGTTGATAACCACTTTTTTTGACCCAGGAAAATGCGTTACGCATCATCACCCCATGCCGGGGGGCGCGGGGCGGTATGTGGAACTCCCCCGCCGAAGATGGCCACAGCGGGGATACCCACTAAACCTGGGAGTGTTCCTGCGGGACATCATAATGCCGGGGCAGCGGGTACGCCGAAGCACTCATCCGGGGCCTGGGTTAGTAACCATGCTCTTACCCAATATTTTTCAACGTTTCGAAGAAGGGTAAGGTTGTCAGACTTTTTTATTATAAACTAGAATGACTTAAGGCTATTTTTTATGCAAAGAAGTAAGAAGACGAGGAAGACGCCCTCTTGATGGTAAGATATAATCTTGTCCATGATATCAATACAGTCCTACCCAGGATTTTACAAGGATATAAACTTTAAGACACACTGCACTAATGCTTCTTGCTCAGAAGTCATAAAATATCAAGTAATTTTACTACCTACAGTGCCTGAAGCTATAAGAGATATGTGTTCGAAGATTAAGTAGTAGTTGGCTGGGAGGATTGTATATAAAATAAAATTACTTGTTAAGTCCGAAGAAAGCCCACAAATAAACAACTTCAACGGGCTAATAAAACTAAGCGTTGATCAATCCAATAAGAACATACTCGGTCTGATAATACCACTGGTTCCTGGACTTGTGTAAATCCTTCTTAAGGAATTGCTGCATTTACGATCGCATCCTTACGATCGGGTCGAGTAAAAATGTCTTACGATAAATTTGTCTTGATCATTGGCCAATTTATCTTTTCATTCAAGAGTCCTTTTTGGAACGAAGTTCCTTATCGCGCGTTGTGAAAGGGGGCTAGACGGAAAAAATTCTTACGAAAAGTTGTCACGACACTTTTTGCTATAGTAAGCTGTGCGGCGTGCGCATGTTTCTCTCTCTCTCTCTCTCTCTCTCTCTCTCATAGAAAGCAAGCCAGATATTTTCATTAATTGAAAGGAACTTCATTCCATCCGGGTGTCCTTTGACACCTCTCAAGTTTTTGTTTTTAACATGCGATGATTTTAATGATATTTAATTTAATTAGGCGCAATCAAATTTGATTTACGGAAATGTTTAACTTAGTCGCGCATAATGCACTAGTACAGAAGACAAATTTAAGAAACGTCGTTTAACTTTAGCGCTGTATGACTATAAGCATATTGTCACGAACATGACATAATATTATATTATGGCGTTGCATAAAAACTATGTAGTCTCATCTTTGTCTCAACTCAATAGAATTATGAAAAAAAAAATTGTTGTTTTATTAATAACTAGCTTATGCTCGCAGCTTTGCGCGCGTGGCAAAATCCTTTCATAGCGGAGGTTTACGTCATGAAACCTATCTATACCTATTCCAAATTTCAACCGAATCCGTTCAGTAGTTTGGGCTGTGCGTTAATAGATCAGTCAATCAGTCACTCTTTCCATTTATATATTTAGATTGTGGTAGTCACGAGTGCACGATAGCTAATATTATGCCTTCAGGTACTACGGCAACATCTCGCGAAACTCCGGGGTAAGTGAGTAGAGAGTAGGTTGCGGGTTCAACGTCCGGCCAACCGGTCGCGCTAAAGCTCCGCCGAGCGAACAGTCAGACAAACTTGGCCCACTTTTCGATGGTATTGCGACTCTATAATATACATAAGATAAAATATTATGATACTACGTTGAACTGGCAACGGGAACGAATATTTTATATGGTTAATAACTAAACGCAAATTCGTTTGCTTTTGTTGAGGAAAATTTTCTTATATATTTTTTATTTCTATTGTGCTTATTTGTGGTGTTCCATAAAAAGTTTTCTGTTCTATAATTAGCGAAAAGACCGCCATTTGTAACTCTTAGATTATAATTATATTATTATTATGTTTTACTTTTAAATCGTTATTTTTCTATAAAGTGTTATCTTACCTATATTTATTTTTCGACCTATTTTACTTACAATATACCCTTAAAATCATAAAAATCGGTTTAGCCGTTTCCAAAGAAGTTCAACAGGTGACACTTTCAAACAAAATCTTTATGTAGGTACTTATTAGATTTTTCGGAGTAGGTACAAGTTACTATGGAAATTTTATTCTTCCTTCGCATTTTAGTTAACAATTTTTGTAAATTGGCAGCATTAGCTGCCTAAACGTCGACATCAAGTGGCGCATTATGCTGAAATGGTTTCTTAAAAGAGTGCAAATTTCTTTGCATTTTCTGTGGCTTTACTTCCAATATTTATCCTCAAATCTTCCTTGTAAAAATGGAACGACGAATATATTATTTTCTTAGAAGTAATTTAGATATTTTAAATAGGGACGCAGTATGTATGTACGTGTAATATTATTCTATTATTATTTGTATTATATTGGTGTAATTATTGGCTTATTAGGGACATTTTATAAACTCATTATAAACAAATAATGACAAGCCAACCTTGAAAACAATATTTCAGACGCATAATAATCGCCATTAAAGCGGTATATAAATTAAAAGACATGTCATTTTCATATCCGAGTGACACCAGTTCCGCGGTCACAAATAGCCGAAATCTTGTAGTTTGAGTAACATTGAACTGATTCCAACGTTATTAATAGATATCAAACGGTTTGTGTTTAAGAACAAATTGCACGACTGAACTATTAAAATAGAATATATTAAAAACTCTTTTTTGCACACCACAAATACAATAAAATTATAAGCTTAGCAATAAGATTAGACATTATATTATATAATAATAGCGATCCACCCTCCTCCATCTCCTCTCTTTTCTTTTTAATTTGATGATATAAAAATAATAACACATTTTAATATACAGGGTTATTGGTACTTTAAGTGCAAAGGTAAACGAAGTTAAAGGTCTTTAACAGTTTACTGTTAAAGACCTTTAAAAAAAAAAAAACGAAAAATATAGTAGTAGTGTAGTAGTAGTGTAGTTTCGAAAAATATTTTCATGAAAATAATATAATCTTTAGATTATATTATTTTCATGAAAATATTTTTCGAATTTCTTTTCCAAGTGGAAAATGTGTTCAGTGAAACCTCGCCTTTAAGGAAATGTATTCAATTTATTAATATCCCTGTAGGTATAGGCACTATAAACTTTGGCTGTAAAAGAATAGCAGGCAGTTGCTAGTAGAGACCAAAATAACAAACAAAACAGCAAATATAGGCTCAATAAAAGGAGGAGATAATAAGAACTCTGAAGCCTCATAACATTGGTCATCTCCAAGAGGAAACACACGTCAGCTTACCAGAAATAGTTGAGCATCAAGTTCAGAATATAGACTCGCAGTATCTGCCTTGACTATAATATACAAAAAGAGGAAAAAATAAAGAAGCTTATACACTGTATGTCGCATTCAAGTTGATTGATGAACATGCAGTACACAAACATAATTGACTGATTGAGCCTCATACAAAATTATGGTAATGGTACATAAAATTATGGGACACTGCGAAATCGGCTTATACGAGTATAAAGAATCTCTGTAAACAATCTTACGGTCACTGTTAACGATTCGAAATTTATATCACCGTTTTGTTTAAATTATAACCTAGATCCAATAAACGACAGTTATCGTGCCACAAAATTGTTCATGGATTATAAAATTAAACAATATTATGTAAAATATTATTTATTCTTATGGTGTATGTAACAATGTAGGAAAAAGTACGATTATTTAAAAACCAATTTAATTGTACTTATTAAAAAAAATGTATAATAAAATCTTAGATTACACGTAAAAAAATTGGTTAAAATAATTACATGTAATTTTGATTGAAGGTTCATTTGTTATCCAGTTTCATGTCTAGTATTACCTTCATAAAAATACATAATTCCAACCCAGCCTTAAGGCGTAAGAACGTGACACAAAAGAAAAATCTCTTACATAGCCATACTCTCCATACACACAGGAGTAGGAGGAGGGTATACAGGAGTGAAAAATACATTAGAGGCAGATAAGCAGACGCAGAGGCGATAGGCATTAGAGGATTAGAGATATGAATTAAGTAGATCACTAGTTAATTGATGTATAGGTAATTGATAGATTACAAATAAACGTGGAACTTAAGGTGACCCTTTAGTCCAGTAAAAGAAGAAATGTGGATCGAAAAGTCGAAAGCAGAAAAACTAACTTAGGGACTTTGTTTGGACTAGTTAGGAGATAAACATACTAAAAGTCCCCACCCCTCCGAGGTGAGCTCGAGGGGGGGGAGGCCGAAGAAGGTCCCGTTTTTAGGTTTTTTGCGTATATGTCAAAAACTGTGCGCTGTACGATATTTTGTTGTCCTACATTATGAAACCTCATAAAATTTTCTACAACTTTGGCCTTGACACTTTTTATCTATCTCCAATCGTTGTCCAGCTATGAGCTTCCAAACATGGTCTATTTTGAAGACGCTTAAATTAGTTTTCCATACAAAGTCGGTAAAAAAATCTTGCAAATAAAATTTGAGCAACTTCTGGTTGTCTTATCATAATAAAACTTTGCAAATGTCTAGAAATCTGATGACATTTCAATAATCTGGTACCACTGAGCTGATCTGATGATGGAGCCAGGAAGTGTCTACTGAAACTCTTCAATGGCTATTAGTAAAACCGGCGAGTTTAGGCTCATTACATTCGGATTGATGAGACGTAGGCACCACCTGGTCCATTATCAGACCCTCGACAGCAAGTGTTATGAAAAAGTCTCATCGATTCGAATGTAATGTGCCCAAACTCGACGGGTTTACCAATAGCCATTGAAGAGTTCCACTAAACACCTCCCGACTCCATCATCAGATCAGTTCAGTGGTACCAGATTATTGAACTGTCATCATATTTCTAGACATTTGGAAAATTTCATTATGGTACGACAACCAGAAGTTGGTAAAATTTTACTTTTTAGATTTTTTTACCTACTTTGTATGGAAAACTAAAACAAGCGTCTTGAAAATAGTCCATGTTTCGAAGCTCATAGCTGGACAACGATTGGAGATAGATAAAAAGTGTCAAGGCCAAAGTTGTAGAAATTGAGAAATGAGGTTTCATAATGTAGTACAACAAAATATCGTACAACGTACAGTTTTTGACATATAAGCAAAAAACCTAAAAACGGGACCTTCTTCGACCTCCCCCCCCCTCGGGCTCACCTCGGAGGGGTGGGGACTTTTAGTATGTTTATCTCCTAACTAGTCCAAACAAAGTTCCTAAGTTAGTTTTTCTGCTTTCGACTTTTCGATCCACATACCCTTTTTGGGCACTCATTGACTGGGCTACCTTGGCATACTTCACAATATAAAACACGAAAATATCAACAATTCTTCGTCAATCCGTGAAGCGTACAGTACATAGCCCTATAGGTCCGCCATTAATCTCTCGCATCGCGGTTACCGTGTCGAGTAACGGTACAATACCGGCAAATGGAGCTTGTCTGCCTACACTGCGGTATCAAAGAGCAATGGACAGATGCGAGCTTTTATTATACAAATTAAATAAAAACTAGCTTATACTCGCGGTTTTGTCTTCGTGGAGAAACCATTTGCTAGCGAAGTCTACGTTCTAAAACCTATGATATGTGTACCAAATTATAACACAATTCGTGCGCTGATACATAATTTTAATTATACTAGTTGGGGACTTATCGCAAAGGTATTAACTAAGGCTAATTTAACAAAAACCTTATAAAACCAACCTCGACGTTTCGGCTCAGTTACATGAGCCGTGATCGCGAGAAGATTTAAGCGGCGGCGGTCCTGCGGCGTCAAGTAGGTAGATTTACATGATACCCTTGCGTTGATAGATCAGTCAGTCACCATTTTTTTACTTTACTGTCGTTAGTAAATAAGCAAAGAATATAATAATATATTATATCAATCAATTCGTATGATAATTATCACTTCCAATATACAATGTTATCGCGGTAAGTACATTTCATATAGTTAATGAACGACTAAAATATTTATACTCTAAAGTGCAGTGTTTTCCTCTCCCACAATGTAAAGCAAAGATAGATCGATCACGACGATAGCACGTACTTTATTATATCCTTTCGAAGCGAAAATGTTTAAGCAACTCGTTACTATCTGCATAATTAATGAGAAAATGTCACTGTTCTAAGAAATACCACGTCTAAAATGCATTAACGTGTGTTTTTCTTGTTTTTCATTTTGTGGTCTAAGATTATATTCCACGCATGCTTGTGAAACATTTATAAAGTTCAATTATGAAGTGACGTATTAATGTTAGTTAGTTGCAGACTACAGAAATAAAGAACGACAGTGCATGCCCCACGTTTCAAAAGCAAAATAGGGATATAAATCTACATACAAAAAAGTTCGACTACTCACTTATTTAAAACATTTTTTTTATTTTGTAAATGTAATATTATCGGAAAAGAGATTTATTAACGCTTAGTGCGTTACTTGCTTGGTTGGGTCATAATGCCATATCGTGCAACATTTCATACCAAGTTGCGACGTAGCGCGTTCCCATTCTGAATACTCGTCACTCGTATGTAGGTAGGTATCTTATAGTTTTGTATTATTAAACTAATAAACTTAATAGACAGTTTTACATAAGTAGCAAAAACAGCTGCAATATATAATTCACAGAATACGAAAAGATTTAAGATTTAATTTAAGTTCGCTTCATTTTTGTGTTTGGGAAGGGGTGTTTGCCGTTTTTACTATGTTCCGTCTTCTACACATTTATGAAGTTCATAATGAAATGAAAAACAGACATATTAATACAAGTATCTTAGAGCCTACATCTAAAGCTTTGTGGCTCAGCTTAGTACAATCTTAGCATATATTTATTGCGACTTGAATATCATTTACATTTTATGATTCACCTTAGATATTCATGACATTGCGAGAATTGCATTCGTAATGAGAATTTGAACGTTTGATGCAGGCAGTTAGTGACTGGATTTATAGTAGGTGAAGCAGATGGAAATATCTGTCAGCGAGGGACTTTAAAAGCGGAAGATTTTAGAGCATAGTCAATGGAATCTTCTTTGACCAACCCCATTTATGTTTCAGATAAAACGCGGGAAAGGAATTACGATGCATTATATTAAAATACTGACTGTAATACATATAGAGGTATTTTACAAAAAGGGGTGTTAAAGGAACGATTTACTAACTAAAAGATGTCTTGTCTATCTAAATGTTGTAGGGGCGATATAACAAGAAATCTGAGACCGTCAAAATTATTTTCAGAAAGATGGGGCTAAGGCCGTAATTGGGTGGAAAGAGAGACGTTTGTACTAGTATACCCTGTAACATAAAAAGATCACCGAAGCTTGATATGATGGATGTCATCATAATAATAACAAATATTATTATGATTCCTAGAAATTGGCTTATATAAGCTTAATCCAATTAAAAAAAGAATTGCCACATTCCTACAAGTCAATTGCCTACATAATAAGTATTTTTTTTATTATTTACATCCGTCACTGATATTAAATAACAGTTATGTCATTAAGAAGTGTATCAAAAGTGTAAATCTATTCACATCTCATTTCACATTCACGTAGATAGCCCAATGTACTATTGAACTTGAGCAGAACAGTGTCATTCACAGTGACCGACATTTTGGTAATTGAGCAAAAACTAAATGAACTGTCTATTGTTCGCTGTCCATCACACATTGTGTCCGATGTATTCTATTTTTTGTATCATTTAACGGTATATTTTGTTAATTACGTAATATTATGGAGAAATGTTAAGAAATGGAGGAATGTTAATTAGTATGTAAAATTTGTTACCATGAAGGCTCCATAATATGAAACTTTATATATGAATTTACATTTTATCTACAATATGTAATTAATTTAATAAGATCATAATATAGAGCTGTCTGAAAAAAAGTTTATTATCCGTAAAGGACAACATAGAATCAAAACATACTGGTAATATTAAGCTAGAACAAAAGGCTTGTGAACTTGAGTTTTTTGTTTTTATCTTACTTTTTGAATATTTACTTTGTACAAAAATATCTCTAGCTCTTGCCCTTCTAACAGATCATTATCCTCAATAATCTCATCGGTATAATAAATACTCGTAATTCTTAAATTCACAGTTGAAACTTTAATCATAGTAGGTATAACTACAAGATCATTATGCTGAAAATATCATCTCATTGTAATGATGTACAGTTATAAAATTCACACCAAAACTGAAACTTTAATGATATGTATAATTATTAAGATTTCCGTTATTATCTCATTAGTTTCATGCTATTTTCCTCAATCATCGTTATACGTGGGACTGCTCTAACCGATTGCCGGTCGATGCACTCTGGACCAGTTTATGCATGGGACGAGGTTAATGTGCCACCACTACTTCTATAGGTACTTATACCTGGTCTGGGTGGTTCAATATCTATTATAAGTATGTATTTACAAAACAAAAGTATAATAAGTATTATATCCGTTATCCTAACCACCATAATACAAGCATTAAGTTGCTTAGTTTGGTGTTAGGTGGCGCTGTGTGAAATGTCCTGAAATATTTATTTATTTATTTAATAGGTAATAATTTCAATGTGTATTTTTAGAAGAAAATATATAATAGGTAAATGTTTTTATATCCTTATTCATTATGGGTAAGTCTTTGACCGCGATCTCGCGTGACGTTAACCCTTTCAGAACTGGCGTGCACAATTGTAGGCAAAAGAAACAATGAAAAAAAATTGCATTCCCCGTATCTTAATACTAAGTAGAACGGGAGTCCACATTTATGCACATTAAGAAAAACTAGATTTTCCGAAAAGTTGAAGACTAAATTTTTAAAAAAAAATTTTTTAATAGTTCCTTACTATACTTTAGGCACAAGGAATTTACCAATTCCACGGGATGAAAAAATAATTCAGGTCAGAAAGGGTTAAACGACGATACGGCCGTAGATAGTAGACTAAACCTCCTCCTAGAAGGCGGGATGCCCTCCAGGGGGCGGTGGTCTCTCCCTAGCTTCACTGAACATGCCGGAACACGGTCATAATGACCGCTTGGCGACACGGTTTGTATAAAAAGAATCCATTTTAATTGTACCCATCACAACCACTCCCTATCAATAACTACTCTAGACGTCTAAGAAAACGAATCGCAATCTTAGAGTATTCAATCTCCTATATTGTTATTGTGGTCGTATAAAGTATAAAGCATCTGGAGAATCTAATAAAACGGCAATCATAAACCTTCACCACTAAACTGCAAACATGTTTATTATCCTCATGTCCTCAGATTTTCACATTATATTCTGAAAGCTTTATACTACAGATATTATGCTTTATATGAGAGCCTTGGTTTATTATTGGCCAAACATTAATGTAAAGAATTTGTCCAACGAGGTTTCTGTGTCATTACCAAACTTGTCCCATCAAATTTTCTATGCGAATAGACTAAGCTATGAGATAAAACTACTAGATTAGTCATATATTATAATGATATTGTATGGAATTAAGAACGACATCGCAAACATACATTTTTAAAGAAAAAGAACAATACACTATATTAATTATTAGTGGTCACAGTCACTTATTATGGTTGTATGCCTTGGCCTCCACTCCTGCGCACAAGAACTGACACACGAAATTAGTTACCACACAGGGCTCAAGTTCTTTGGAGCGATTATAATAACAAGCTGACTTAATGACTGCGTCAAAAAAGGTAACATGTATGTGTGAAAAATATGTTAAGTGCATAAATTATAAACGATAGATATAATAAATTGGAATGGAGAAAAATACACATTCGGTGCTGATTTCACACACACGGTTATGGGCCGGAAAAGACGTTGAAAAATATCATTTTTCCATAAAATGGTCAAAATACTCTTAATGTGGTAGACACGAGTAAATTTAAAAAGATCATTAGTATTTGAAATTTTATTGCGCTCATCACTAACAACCGTTCTTTCGGCAATTATCCTGATATACGATTTTAGATGGTTATTTACCAGAGTTGAAATTTCCAATAAAATAAAGGCTTTAAAATAGCAATGTTGATTACCGTTGGATGCTCTACGTGACCGTGCCGAGCTGATGAATTAAGGATGATTGACTTCGGGGCTTTGAACTTCGTTTCGGGACTTTTCACTTTCAATAATTTCCTTGAAAGCTAATAACGGCTTTAGTGCAAGCGAAATTGGTTCCTAAATGAACTTCCAATGTTTGGGATTGCCTTTTACTGACACTCACACAAAAGTCTAGAGACTGGATGTATTATAGCGGAAATGTAGGTACTATTAAGGATATTGTGAAGAACATGTTATTGTATTTTTAAAAAATCATATAGGGGGTAAACAACAAATATTGTGATATTAGAGAGCATAGTTCAATGAGCAATTGGGGTCAAATTATAACTAACATTCCACACTCTTTTCTTGTCATTTTGATAATCATGTAGTTATCATTATATCTTTAATCATCATCATCAGATTAGGGTATCATAAATAACCAAAAAAAACTGCAATAAAAATTAGCTCTCCATCTAGATTTTTATTGCACTTTATTAGCGTCTCATTCAAAGCCCGTTCCGTAAATGGTTTTACAACAGTTCGTGGACCGCAAAATTTCACCATCTGCCGTTGCCACTTCGGGTTCCTCTAATTCTGTACGAAGCAAAAAATGAGATGCAGCGGTCATCGAACTCCAGTCCGGTCCTGCCTCAAAAGATATGATTCGATAGATAACTGTATAGATAGATTCGTTTTTTATATCAACATTTTTGGGTTATGCATTCGGAACGTGATGAAACTTTTTTTATGTTCGCAAATGGTTTGTTAACCGTTTTATGACGTCCATTCCGGACGTGTAGTAAAGCTCTGATAGTAGATCTGGTGGACGTCAAAATATCTTAATTTATATGCCTCTTGTAGATGTAATCAATTTCAGGTTTTCGATTAAACGTTGATGATGATGAGCTGAACTTATAGAACAGGAATAACGGTTTTAGTGTATATTTTGATTACTAGTTGCTTCCTGTAGTATAATCCGGTGAAAATGATGTAGGTACCTATCTGAGATTGGATCAACCTATGTCACTAAATTATAAGTACGTACAAAGGTTATATTATGACGCAATACCTAATAGACTAATTATTTTGTGCCTTAGAATTTGGATTTCGCCTAAGGACGTTGCAATAGTTATTTTCAAAAAAACGCGTCGCTTTATCACATTCACAGAAGTGGCGCTATAACTATGATTATAATACAAATTAATAGGCTGTTAACTTATAGGTAACTTAAGTGGAAATTCAAGGAATTAAATATTACCACCATGTTTCCATCGGAGGTCAAACTAAATTGAAGTTTGAGCCGCCGAGCGGTGGCGCTCACTTATTCATGACTTGGATAAACTAAGTTAAAGCTATACGTTATGTATCGAGCTTGAAAAAGCTTTTACAAGCTTCCACCCAATTCTGCTTTATCAGAATAATTCGACATAAATATATGAAAGTAACCACGTTTAAGGAACAATAACTAAAATATTCTAAATGAAATAGGTAGTGGTATTAATCGTTAAAATTGATTTTCATTTTAAATTTGTCCTTAACTCGCTTAATAAATTATACAAGATCCGACATAATGACCACTTTTATTGATTAATCTTCCAGTGCCAAAGTGATGTTAAAAATTTATACGACTTATAGTTTTATCTAGCAGTTTAAGTTAAATGTAAATTACTTATTAGCCTAAGTTAAGGCTAGATTGTTTTGCAAATAGAGTGTAAGAAACATGATGTAATCTAAATTAATAATAAAAAATAACCTAATGGTTTATTATAGAAACTTGAAAAGTAAGCTTTCTGTGAAGACAAGCATGGATTCGTCCCACCTGCTTTATTCAGCTACTACGTGTCACTAAGGTTGCATCATCATTTACGATCATGTGAAATCGCGAACATGGGAACTTTTCCGAGTTTTATCTCCTTTGATTAGCATTTACTTCACTGAAACACTCATTTGTCTGACAATGAAAAATCCTAGATTACTCAGGTTTACTTGGACTGTTTTCATTTACATTATTATATTTCTACGCCTATGTTAATCAATCGATTTCTCCCCTTGTTTCCGCGCCTACAAACTAAGTAAATTGAAGTCGATAAACCCGCGATTGGGCTATACCGTGAGTCATAGAGAACTGAATGGTCACGACACACGAGGGTGATAATATGGAAAGGCATAGGGTAATAGTATGAAGCTGACAACGACATTGTATGACTGGATTTCGAGATTAATATTTTTTATTTAGTTCTTCATATTACACTATGTCTTTCCATTTTGAAATTAATGGGCTGTAGAAATAAGACGTTAGAAACGACTCTTGAGTAAAAAGCGTTCGTGCAGTGCACCTAGAATATGACATCATTGTGAAATCTCTAAGTAATTATGGGCAACGTTATCTCTTACAATGAGAAGAGCGTGTAGAAGAGCTCATCCTATTACTTCTTTGTATAAAAAAAAATGTTATCACCCTCGGTCGTTTATGAATCGTGACCATTTAGTGCTTTGTGACTCAAATACCTGCGTAATAAGTGCAATTATTGATAACTCTCCTAGTTCTAACACTTGAATTTTCGAATGAAGAGTAAAATACTCCGTTTATGCCTCTTTTGCTAAGATGTTTCTGAACGTTGTCACTACGTTTTATGTTATGAAATCTATTTAAGTGGCTTTAAATTTTAGAGAATATGTACAATGCTGTATTTATAAATCAGGTCGCACCCAGACAAACACACGAATAGTAAATATGTATTGTGAAGAGTGGAACCAGTTAGAGGGTGCGCTTTTATCCTTAGCATCAGGAACATTTTGTTTGGAGGACAAGTGCATTTTATAACTGGAAGAAGTTTCCTCAGTAAAGTTAATGTAACTTCATGAAGTCACGGCATTGCAGATCGAGCTGAACCGTAGCCAAAACTTTAATAAGCGCATAATAAATGTTTATATTTTTAATACATTTATGTAAGTTAATGAAATGTCACATGGTAATAATAATTGAGGAAGACACGATAGAATGATTATTGTTAATACTACATTTTTTAACCCCCGACGCAAAACGACTGTCTGTCTGTCTGTCTGTGTGTGTGTGTGTCTGTCTGTGGCATCGTAGCTCCCGAACGGTTGAACGGATTTTGATCTAATTTTTTTTGTTTGAAATGAAAGTTAGTCGAGAGTGTTCTTAGCTATGTTTGGTGGAAATCGATTCAAAATGGCCGCCGCTACAAAATGGCGGATTATTTTTTTTCTCCGCAACCCCATCAATATGGGTATCAAATGAAAGGGCTTGACTAGTAGAATACAAACATTATAATAAATTTAAAATCCAAGATGGCCACCTCTACAAAATGGCGGATTAATTTTTTTCTCCACAATACCGTCAATATGGGTATCGAATGAAAGGGCTTGACTAGTAGAATACATACATTACGATAAATTTAAAATCCAAGATGGCCGCCACCACGAAATGGCGAACTTTGAATACGTTGCGTTGGGGGTTTTTTTTTAATTTTTAATTTAATTCACTTGTTGTAGAATAATATCAATAAGGAATTTACTAGTGAAATTACTGGGATGAAGAGTCTTAACATTTTATGATTCTGATGTAAGAAGCGTTGTCGTAGTGCACCCAGAATTTGACCTTTGTAAAATCCTGGATAGCACTGTAGGTAGGTACTAATTATGGGCAGCGTTATCTCTTACCATCAGGAGAGCGTCTTGCTTGTCTTTTTACCTCGACAACGATTATACAAATAAAAAAGTAGAATAAATAATTTATTAATTCTTCTTCCTATGCTTTCATAAAGGGTTTTGTAAAATACCTATGTAGGTATGTTTGTTAATCTCACGCGTAAAAAATTGTGCTGTAATTTGATGTAAAGCTCAGACCCTGGAATAACATATGGGCTACAGTACAGCGGGTTTAGCCGCTGGTCGCAGTTAGTATACAAAAATAATAAAAGCATCGCTTTTATCAAATACAAAATCAAAATAAACCAGGCAAAATCAGATAACAATAATGCTCGTAACAATTACCTACAAAATGTACGATTAAACATAATATTTATACATTATAGTATAATTATTTCATGTTCTATGCTAACGTACATGTATTGTCCTTGGAACTTTACATTAGCCATATCGATTCTGTAAATGGACAGCCAACTGAGTACCTATAAACTAAAGCTAGTAAGGTTCGACCAGTTTTAAATCACATGTCGTTTTCACAGGCGTCAGGAACATTGTGTTTGGTAGACAAGTGTAATATGAAAATGGTTAATCTCTACCTACGACAACTATTCGTGTAAATATGTTATGAGTCGACGTTGATTGTAAAATCGATGTGAGAGATATTGAAGACACCTGAAAAGAACCTAAGTTTTTTTTATTAACTTTGTTCAAGTTTCGATTTTAAGATGATCCAATTTATATATAAGTTAATACAATTATAATTATTATACTATAGTTATACATTTGCATATTAGAGATTTTCAAAAATCGTAGAAAGAATTTGACTTAATTACGAAAATTTTATATAGAGTTATTATGAACACTTTAGCTCAATATCATAGAAAATTATAATAATAATTCTATCCCAGAATAGCAACTAGTCTCAAAGCATTTTAAACGAGAGCTAAGTACTCATACCGTTTCCTATCTGGTTATTAATGTTATTTGAATGAAGTCTTTGTCATATTCCTGACTATCTGTTAATGTATTTATGTCTAGATAACTAGAAATTCAAGAAGGTATTATTGACATTATTAGCATTATAAGTATTTAAACATTGTTTTTGTGATAGCTGACTGACTGACCTATCAACATTAATCTTAAACTTTGTAAGGCTTTGATCTTTGGAATACAGGTAGGTTTTTTACGTAAACGATGACCTCCACAAAGCAGGATTTGCGACGTGGGTAAAGCAGCGAGCATAAGGTCTAAAAAAATATAATATAATTATTTATCCGTAATTTTAATAATAATAAACAATTATTTGATACATATTTTCGGTTTGAGAATAAAATAAAAAATGGCTGAGATATTATAGCGCTCATAAGTTTTTCTATGAGGACGCGTGACGATGCCCGAGTCGATACAAAATGCATCCACAAGTGTCGTGTACCCTTCCTTGTAACTTAAGTGAGTTGTAAATCACTCTTTTTTTATTAAAATTACAAAAAAATGCTTATCCAATATTTTTTTATAATTATTAATTAATTATTAGCGGCCGGCGTAGCGCCAGGTATGACTTGTTCGTCATACATGGTTCACTATTCATCATTTAAAATACCTATTCCGGTTGTAGCTGCACTTCGGACTTTAGCTGCAACCATATTACCTACTAAGTTCCGGCTCATAATTATTATATTCCAAGTAACATAATTATGAAACGGCTTTATCTATCTTACTGTAACATAATATTAAAATCTGTGATGTCGCATACTGTTTTGTGCGGAAACGTATCTGCCCTTATTGTGCAACTAACATCTGTTACATTTTATCTAACGCTCTAGTCTCCTATATAGATAACATATTGACTCTATTTTATTTACGTAGCGCCAAAGACAAATTTATTTATTTGTCTTTTATAAAAAAAAAAAGATTTTGACTTGTATTATATTATTAATTCCCTTCCACTATGTAGGTAATTGTCGGAATGATTATAATTGGTGGATTGTGAAAGTGATAGAAAGCAAAATGAATACCTACCTATTTGATTATTTTTCATTAAAATTAATGATGATGATTAATTGTTATTGTTGTAAATTTAGGTAGTTATAATATTTACACCAGAAACAATATTCTATAGGTACTAAATATGTATTGCTACGATGTTTTGTAAATTGTCCACGAAATATAATTTTGGGCAGAAAAGGACAGAACAATAAATTAAAAATATGTCAAAATATTTAGTAATTGAGTTACTCACGTTTAGACATTTCCAGCGCCTTAGTTCCACAGCCTTTGACCTTAAATAAAAACAGAAATGTTGTTAAAATTCAACAACTAATTTTAATATACAAAATACGACTATATCGGTCAAAGAATTCAGCTAGAGTGATAACAATATTCACAATATTTACCAAACAATTACCTAATGAGAGATATTTATCTATGCTCGTAAATGATCGTGACGAGCTCGTCGCTGACCTGCAGGCTTAGACAAGCACTAATAGCTTGTGGATATCACTTAAAAAATTTGCCCACAAAATAATGACTGAGAGTCGTCATCGTCAATTTCCTTCATTCGTTTTTCCACAAGGATGCCAGTGTCACCCCAGTTTTTTTTAGTCATTTTGTGGGCAATTTTTTTATGTGATATTCACAAGCTATTAGGGCTTTTCTAAGCCTACAGGTCAGCGTCGAGCTCGTTACGATCATTTACAAGCATAGATAAATACCTCTCATCTTCAGTACATTTTTTTAAGCGTTAGCTACATTAGATTGTAACTTACAAAGAAGCGACTTACAATTTGTAAGCGCTTCTTTATTACTTTCCCCATTAATCGACTGAACTGAAATGTACTTATGAACCCTAGCTAGGTACACTAGAATATAGAATTAAACAGATTTTCAGAGAGGATAAACCACATAATTTACCCATAATAGCGATGTGAAGGAGTATTTATCCCGCCTTCTAGGTTTAGTCTGTTACCACCTACTGTCGCATCGTCATTTAACATTACGCGAGATTGTGGTCAAGTACTAACCTATAATAAAACAACTACTAATATATTTATTTTAATAATATAGTTGATAGTCTTCAAAGTTAAGCAATGTATGACTGGTACTTTTCTGGATGGGTGTACATGAATGTGTACAAATTATAATGTGTTGAACATAATGTACTCGATGCGAGTAAAACAAATAAGGTCAGCGAATAGGTAGGTACCTACATGATTAGAGAATAAAAGCTGACCCGAAATATCGGATATTAGCAGGGCCGGTTTTAACATTACCAGCGCCCTGGGCGAGATTTCTACGGCGCCCCCTAAAAAGCAATTCAAACCCATACTAAAAACGAAAAAGGAAAAAATTCCAGAGCTCCGAGAAAATTTTGAATTTTTCAGCACGAATGATGTGCGTTTAGCTTGCTCCGAGTGGCAAAGAAACTAAATAAGTATTCTTATTTATAAAAGCGCGAACAGCTCGTTGCGAGCGCCGCGAAAATTTAGATTTTTTCAACACGAATGATGTGCGTTTAGCTTGCTTCGAGTGGCAAAGAAACTAAATGTCCTTATTTATAAAAGCGTGAGCGCAGAGAAAATTTTAAATTTTTCAGCACGAATGATGTGCGTTAAGCTTGCTTCGAGTGGGAAAGAAAGTAAATGTTTTCATTTATAAAAGCGCGAGCAGCTCGCTGCGAGCGCCGAGAAAATTTTGGATTATTCAGCACGAATGTTGTGCGTTTAGCTTGCTCCGAGCGGCAAAGAAACTAAATAAGTATTCTTATTTATAAAAGCGCGAACAGCTCGTTGCGAGCGCCGCGAAAATTTAGATTTTTTCAACACGAATGATGTGCGTTTAGCTTGCTTCGAGTGGCAAAGAAACTAAATGTCCTTATTTATAAAAGCGCGAGCGCCGAGAAAATTTTGAATTTTTCAGCACGAATGATGTGCGTTAAGCTTGCTTCGAGTGGGAAAGAAAGTAAATGTTTTCATTTATAAAAGCGCGAGCAGCTCGCTGCGAGCGCCGAGAAAATTTTGGATTATTCAGCACGAAT
Organism: Hemithea aestivaria; assembly: GCA_947507615.1. NCBI lineage: Eukaryota > Metazoa > Arthropoda > Insecta > Lepidoptera > Geometridae > Hemithea > Hemithea aestivaria. The sequence continues at coordinate 9,982,830 of OX382338.1, forward strand.
GTTGTGCGTTTAGCTTGCTCCGAGCGGCAAAGAAACTAAATAAGTATTCTTATTTATAAAAGCGCGAGCAGCTCGCTGCGAGCGGCGCGAAAATTTAGATTTTTTCAACACGAATGATGTGCGTTTAGCTTGCTTCGAGTGGCAAAGAAAGTAAATTTTCTCATTTATAAAAGCGCGAGCAGCTCGCTGCGAGCGCCGAGAAAATTTTGAATTTTTCAGCATGAATGATGTGCGTTTAGCTTGCTTCGAATGGCAAAGAAAGTAAAGTTTCTCATTTATAAAAGCGTGAGCAGCTCGCTACGAGCGCCGAGAAAATATTGAATTTTTCAGAACGAATGGGGCGCCACGGGCGCCCCATTATAGAGCCTGTGGCGCCCCTTTTATCCGGCGCCCTGGGCGGTCGCCCAACCGCGCCCTACCCTAACGCCGGCACTGGATATTAGGTATTATTTTTATTATATTGTTGGGCAAACATCTATAAAGAAACTATAAGGAAACACAATATAATTTCTATAGATTAATACTCACGGTTTTTTCTTATATCAAAAAGTACTTTCATTTAAAACAGACTCCACGTTTAACTATAAATAATCCAAAATAGTACTATTTATAGGCCATGACTAGGGATCTTATATAAGGTCTAGCACATTTAGAAACACAATTATTACAATCTACCCGTCTATAGAAATAATTTCACTTAACACAACAGTTTATGGCTTAATTTAACAACTTTTAGTATAGAAGTGCAACATATTCAACAATTTCTAGTTAAATAACAATATTTTTCGGGAAATAACTCGCCACAAGATGTAAAACGTCATTACATTTTTTTCTGCTGTCTGCATTCTTTTAAAAAAGGTTTCATATCAATAAAAAAGAGAATAATACCTACCTACAGAACAAGTTGTAAAAAAAATAATCGCAGACAAATATTGGATGTACATTTGGATTCCATCAGGCATTTTAAATTTTTTTTTTACCTATTATGCCCGGGTGACACGAGGCTAGTTTTTCAAGCTAGGATAGCAAGCTAGTTTTTTACCAAACTGTCCTGGCTTGCTGACCTAGCTTGGAGCATGCTAGTTCTGTTTACATGAGGCTGGATTTTTTTAAGCTAGTACTTACTGAAGTGCTAAGGTGACCATTCGTCCAAAATGAACTGCATACAAAAAAAAACACTATTCGACTAAAACAGTTGCTTCGAAAACTGTGCTAATTCGCGCTAGACGAACTAGAAGATGAACTACAAAAACGGGTGTGGACAAGACCGTGGATTTTACGAAAAGATAAACGTGGATCATCTGCTTTACTTTTGGAAGAATTTCGCAATAAAGATTTGGGAGAGTATAAGAGTATTTTGCGAATTGCTGATTTGTTTGATATTCTGTTGTGTCTGGTAGAGCCAAAAAACAAACCAAACGCATGGTTCCTGTTTACTATCCAACTGCAAACTAGCTTCGCCGGTCACATGAAGCTAGTAAACAAGCCAGGATAGTAAAATCAACGCTACTAGCCTGAAAATAGAACTCCATCCTATTAAAAACTGTCCTGGCTTGTAAACTAGCTTACTAGCTTGCTAGCTTACAAATGAAGATAGTTTTGTCTACACGAAGCCAGAAGTACTAGCTTGCTAGCTTACTAACACTAGCTTGCTATCCTAGCTTGAAAAACTAGCCTCGTGTCGCCCGGGCATTAGTGCTAATAATTAGTACAGAATAATTTAATAAACAACCATAATTTGTTTTTCGTAGGCACATTTCCACTTTGAAATATGTACTTAACTCTATTTTCTTCGTATGTTTTATGTAGAGATGAGTTATTCAAAGGTCAGGTCGGGTAAAGAAATATGCATTAAATACAGCCTTTTAACATTATAATGAAATTGGTTCCTTACACATCCCTAATGCCCGGGCGACACGAGGCTAGTTTTTCAAGCTAGGATAGCAAGCTAGTTTTTTACCAAACTGTCCTGGCTTGCTGACCTAGCTTGGAGCATGCTAGTTCTGTTTACATGAGGCTAGATTTTTTTAAGCTAGTACTTACTGGAGTGCTGAGGTGACCATTCGTCCAAAATGAACTGCATACAAAAAAAAACACTATTCGACTAAAACAGTTGCTTCGAAAACTGTGCTATTTCGCGCTAGATGAACTACAAAAACGGGTGTGGACAAGACCGTGGATTTTACGAAAAAATAAACGTGGATCATCTGCTTTACTTTTGGAAGAATTTGGCAATAAAGTTTTGGGAGAGTATAAGAGTATTTTGCGAATTGCTGATTTGTTTGATATTCTGTTGTGTCTGGTAGAGCCAAAAAACAAACCAAACGCATGGTTCCTGTTTACTAGCCAACTGAAAACTAGCTTTGCCGGTCACATGAAGCTAGTAAACAAGCCAGGATAGTAAAATCAACGCTACTAGCCTGAAAATAGAACTCCATCCTATTAAAAACTGTCCTGGCTTGTAAACTAGCTTACTATCTTGCTAGCTTACAAATGAAGATAGTATTGTCTACACGAAGCCAGAAGTACTAGCTTGCTAGCTTACTAACACTAGCTTGCTATCCTAGCTTGAAAAACTAGCCTCGTGTCGCCCGGGCATTACACGTTTTATTACACACTTTGCAATAATTTATTCAGTAGGCGTTATTGGAATACATAGGAGGTGCGTAGTACGTAGCCATCTGTAAACGCCTAGATAACACAAACTCTAAATATTTACGAAATCTCTTCATAGATAAACTATTAGACAAGGCCATGTTCTGCTTTTGATAAAATAGTATCGTTTATTAGTGGGTTACCTAATGCTATATATTTTTACTATTTATGAAGAGTAGAGAAGTTGTAAAGCATAATAAGTCGTAGTATACTTACAAATGAGAAATAATACGATGTTTCCACACAACAATTGCTATTTTATCACAACACTAGATAACATCACCGATTTTTCTACCTATTACCCTAACGTCTGTGCTAATCAATCTAATCAATAAAGTAAATAAAATTGATACTGTCGGTGTTCTATTTAATCTATCATAAATTAAACTATTAAAGCTATGATCCTATAATTAAATATTTAGGTAATCTTCACTATATTTTTATGGTCACCGCATTTCCCCAACACGCCGTACTCGAAGGGAAATCTCGTGGATTTTCCGCATGATAGTTATTGGTTACGCATGCGTCAATTTCTCACAGGTTATCGGATCTCCTTGTCTATCGTTCCGCTATTGAGAGAGATGGAGAAAGTCGAGGGTGACATGCGCAGTATTATTGATGGAACTAGTGGCGGGAAAAATACGTTGTTATGATTGGCTGAAATGTGTCACCTGACGTATTTGTTTTTGCGCAAGTTGGGCCACAGCTGATTGCTGGGTATCTGCCCGGTTTCTCCCATTCATCGTCTATTTTTAGACCCTCGACCCTCAAATATAGGCGCAGGGTATGTTAATTTGTTGTTACTTTTGAATTTGTATTCATCCCCAATCCTACCTATGTATTTGTGCATTATATTTGTCAAAGCTATTGGGTTCATGAACAGTGGATGTTTTTTTTATCTCTATCAAACTTAAGCTTATGTTATTTGATAAGGTGGGTAGTGATGATTTTTAGAATAAGTGTAGCAGACGTAGCAGATGTTAGCAAAAGTCATTCAAATAAAAAATATCTAAGGAATTCATTTAATATCTTTTTATTACAAGGAGAAGTATTATTATATTATATCGATTATAGACCTTAGGTCAACAATTATTAGTTATAATTTTATATTTAGTGTTAATTCCGCTCTAAATACGGCGGACTCTAAACACTAAATAATAACTAATAATTGTTGTGATGGATTTCCGCAAAGTAGCGCCTAGTTCCATTAATGACCTTAGGTCAGTAAGACTGTCTCTAGTAGGTCCAGCACCATTTGAAATATAAGCCAGAATAAATGAGAAACCTTTTTATTGTTCCCAAATACAACATCCTTAGCCTCAAAAATATTGCCAGTAGGTTTATCGCAAGAAGTAGGAAAAAAAAAATTATAATATTATGATTTTTATTAAACCAAAAAATTTGCACTACAAATTAAGTAGGTACATATTATAGAAATTAATACAAAAGTTTGGAACAAACCGAAGCGATCGTTAAGACAATTTCTCAAGAAAAATAATTAAAATTAAAATATATCTATAATAGGTATATACAATTATATCATGCTAACCTCGATAGCGGTTACATTTTTGAGCCGTTTGGGGTAGAGACATTGGGTCCATGGGGTCCGGGAGCTCACCGCATTTTCCAAAACTTATCTGAGCGCTTGGTCGAGGCGACATGTGACCAAAATGCTGGGGTATATTTGGGCCAACGTATAAGTATTGCCATTCAACGTGGCAATGCTGCCAGCATTCTGGGCACTCTGCCATCTGACAGTGGTTTGGAGCACTTGGATTTTCTGTAGATCGGCTTGTGGCCGATCTGTGGTTAATAAAAGTGTTCTTAACTGCTGTAGTAGCTGTAGTATTGTTAGTTTGTTTTTCTCAATAAAGGCATTTGCCAGAAAAAAAAATATTATATCATCGTGTAAGTTCAATTCAAAACATTAATGTGCAGCAGCCAGCAGAGGAGGATAATATCTGTTTGGAGTTTTATGTGCATTTTGTTATAGTAGGTGCGTCCGAAGGATTGTAATGCGGCGGATCTGGAGTAGGACCCACACGGTTCCGAAGATCATGCGTCAGGCGCCAACACTTCCCAAACTTAGGCCCAGTCATCTTCATAGCACTGTCACGCATCCTCCAACCATTCTCCATATTGCCACATTCAGGTAAGTAATACCTCTTCTCAGGCAACAATCTCGATCGCAACTTCAAGTATACCTCTCTACCGTACTCAGGCTTCGGTTTGTAGATAATCTCTGTTAATTTCGGGTCTACGGGACGCATGATAGGGTCTGATTGTAAATCCGAATGGATCAATCGCGGGTCTTCTTTGGGATCGGCGATTCCTAAGTCAACAATGGAATTGCCTCTTCGAAGCTGTTCTATGCCTAGGATCTTTCCATCACGTTTGACTGCTTTTCTCTTATGACGGGCGGCGACGATGTGGTCCCTAATTACAGTGGTGATTCCTTCCTTCATGCAGTGAGATTCAGTATCTTTGATATGATAGTCAGTAGCCGGTCTTTGAAGAGTCGCTGCTAATTTCACTTTCTCCCAGTTCTTATTGAGCCAGTTCAAGCGCATGCGAGTTTCTTTCTCGTAGCTCTCGACGAGGAAGATTATCACCGCTGGATTAGTTATATCCATTTTGTTAGTTAACTACTTTTTACTTTATGTTTATTTTATTCTAGATTTTTAAATTCTAAACACAAGCTTTAGGGGCTGACAGCCAAGGCCAGGCGGCTTGTCAAGTTTCCATATAAAAAGACCCTTACCGAGCGTGGCACGAATCCATAGACAAAAATCTTCATCTGTTTACAACTCAGTTTACAAATTGATAGTACTTGAAGTGTCAGTGACATATTTTCAGTGAAAAATAAGTCGTTTTTTAATGGAAATCGTTGCTTAAACTAATAAATAAAAGAAACGTTGCCTTTAACTGATAATGAAAAAGTGACTACGTGCAGCATAAAACAATGCGGTGCTAAAAAATCTGTAAATAACCCAACATTAACTTTTTATAGGTTTGTAAACATTGTTTTTCTGTTTATAGATTTATTTTAATTTTTAATGAATATCGTGCGTACATTATGTTAAATAAACCTAATATGGCATGTAATCGTAAGGCTTTTATGTCTAGAAAATCGGTATTTCCTTAGTTAATCCGGTAGTGTTTGTTTACGAGTTGATTAGTGATGTGACATGTCGATAGAGATCGTTCGATATAATTATATGTTTTATCAGGTAGGTATGTGATATTATGGTTCTAATTTAATTATTAAAATTATGTAGGTATATAATATAGCACATACCTACCTGATGTCACAACATATATAAAATACGATCTTTTATTTTCACAGATTTCCAGCTAAGATTTCGCTGTAACGGAAATGGTTAGACATCGTTGAGGAGGAAAACATAAAATAAAATTTAAAACGACCAGCAAAGAGTCTAATAGCTAATTCTCACCCACTACAATTGATGACAACTGTAATGTGCATTGCTGCGCTTGTTATTTTACGCATATCAATGAAGTGGTTTAAGCAAGTAATATGTACACAATTTTGTCTATGGATTATAGTCTTCAGTGTTTTTTAGTGTTCTAATCATTTTAGTATTAACATTAAGAAAACTCATCAAATAAATTCGAACCTATGTAAATGTCACTTAAATTATTGTAGGCTATTAAGCCCTTAGCACAGACCCGCCCTAGTTCTAACACAGTCTTACAAATAAAATTGCAATGAATAAATGAATTGATAAAGTTAGGCCATTTAAGAGTGAAGAATTTACTATACATACTACATAACTTGTCATATTTTAAATGTTATTATAGTAATAATCGTATTATTATATCTATCTGATCATTACAATAGCATAATAAATCACAGAATGTTTAGTTATTCGCTTAGAAAATTCAAAATTCTCTGTCTATGAACAAAACCCATATTTCTGTTCGATTTTTATCGACAGCTTTCATTTTGGCTCAATATTGTCATCTGCACATCACTGGCTGTTGACCGCTGTGACGTAGATGCGCGCGCATCGCCCGCAAAAATTTTACACGCAAATTTAGCACTAGCGCCCTGTCCTTCTCTTCTTTGTCTATGCTGACAGCTGGTTGATCACAGACAGTCACAGATGGTGATTTTTTTTTAATTTTGACAAGAGAAATGACAAAGAGATGTATTATGGTATATAGAAAGGAGATTAATTATAATTATTATAAAGAGTTAAGAACATCTATTTACTTATCCAGAGAGGTAATGCTGCCAGCATTTTGGGCACGATGCCGCGGCCTTTTTAGATTTAGTTTAGATTTAGTTTAGTTTTTATAATTTAGTTTTAGATAATATGATTTCTGAGTATTTTTAAGTTTTAGACGATAGGTTAGTTTTTAAGGTATTTTAATTTATGTTTTTCTTCTAAATAAATACGTTATTTACTGAATATTTTTTATGCAAGCAGATGGACGGAGATGAGCTTGAAGCAATAACGCCTGACTTACTAACTCCATTGCAACTGCATTATTAGGCTGACCGCTGACCTAATAGGTACTCGGCAACGTAGTACTTTTCATAATGTGTGTTACACACACACACGAAATTTTTTTTTAAATCATTCTACTTGTCATCTTGGAGTTCTACCCAAGGTTCCTACTGGTTCCTACTTGAAGGTTCTACCTAAACATGATGTAGTGTTTTAAATTAGGCAAATTTTGACATCTTATGCGATAGTGTAGCTAAAAAAATTATACATCGCACGGGACGGTTACGTATCATTATACCTACGGTCATTTCAACTACAGTCGATATAACTACGGTCGATTCGCCTATGTTCATTACACATATTGGACGATTCCCCTACAGTTCAACTCGCCTACGGTCGATTAAACTATGGTCAGGTGAACTAACGGACGATTCGGCTAATCTTCATTTGAGATATTGGTTAATTCAACTATGGACGACTCACCTACGATTTATAAATTCTATGCTCCGCGTGTTTTTAGTACAGTATTCAGGACAAACCGAAATCAGTTAGTTAGGTTAGGTTTGAACAGTGACCGCAATGCGCGAGCCGAGCGAGCGAAGCGAACGTGCCGCGGCAGCGGCTGGCAAAGCGCCATATACGAGTTTTTTTCTTATTACTGAATGATGTATACAGTGTCATGGCATCTTGGCATCTTCTTTCAACATCTTCATCATGGCATCGCGGCATAATAAGCTGTCTTCACATCTACAGAAAGAAATCATTCAGGTATCAAAAAAACAAATCGTATCTGGCGCTTCGCCGGCCGCTGCCGCGGCACGCTCGCTTCGTTCGCTCGGCTCGCGCATTGTGGTCACTGTTCAAACCTAACCAACTGATTTCGGTTTGCACATGAATTCTGTACTAAAAACAAGCAGGTTTTAGCTATTATACCTGACTAATAGCCGGAAACATGATATAAAAAAAAACGTGAATGGTCCGTTAGTTCAGTTAAAAATAAGCAAATCGTCCGTTAGTTTAATCAACCATAGCTCAATCGACCGTAGTTGAGTTAACCGTAGGCGAATCGTCCAGTAGTGATTTCGACCAATAGTTATTATAAACGTAGGCGAAACGTCCAATAATGAAATGAAATGAAATATTTTTATTTAAGATAGATGTGATGAGCATGGTTACACAACAATTTAAAACTAATTGCTTATGAACTAATAGATTATAACCTATGGTGTCCACTGGCCCCACACTAGGATATCCTGTGTTGTGGTAGCCAGTCTCTTCCCTAAGTTTATTTTTTATAGTCATTTTAAACGGTAGGCCATTCGACCGTAGTTATATCGACCGTAGTTGAAACGACCGTAGGTATTATGATACTTAACCCACGGGACACCCTATAATGTACAACTTGGGAATCTTCAAGGCACGAGTGAATAGGTACCTTTCTAGGCATCTTACGTGATCCATCGTCGACCGCATTTTCACTTTCCATCAGGTGGGATGTGGTCAAACGTAGGCATATTTAGTATAAAAAAAAAATTAAAAAATGTATATTACGAGGTGAAGAACGACCGTCTAAGTCTTTTCAAAAATCTGGAAATATAGAATTGAAAGACAACACCAACCTTTAAATCCATCCCGCCTCGAGCAGCAGCAGACGCAGTCCAGCACGGCAGACCTGCAGGTTCGCCAACCACTGCACTCCAAAAATAAACAATCAATCAAGTCAATTGAGAGACGTGCCAAAAAGCTAATAGGTGACCAAAAGCTTGCAGAATCTCGGCTGCAGAGCCTTGAACATCGTAGAATGGTCGCTTCGCTATCGGTCTTCTACAGGATTCATTTTGGAGAGTGTGCGTAGGAATTACACGAACTAATTCCTCCATGCCCATTCTATCGACGGACGTCACGGCAGACGGCAATGCGGCATCCCTACTTAGTGGCGCTACCAACAGCCCGCACCAAGCGTTTTGCTTCGTCGTTTCTAATGAGAACTGGTCGCATTTGGAACACTTTGCCGTCATCTGTGTTTCCCGAGCGGTACATCTTGGGTATCTTCAAGGCACGAGTGAATAGGTACCTTTCTAGGCGTCATACGTGATCCATCGTCGACCGCATTTTGACTTTCCATCAGGTGGGATGTGGTCAAACGTAGGCCTATTTAGTATAAAAAAAAAAAAAAAAAAAACCTCCGAACGATCACAAATATTCACGTCACGGACAAGAGGGGTTCAAATAATACGAGTATATAACACGTACATTCAGCAGGTTTTGCAATAAGGCACAGCACAGAATCACTACGCACACCTCTGGGTTGGAGTGTACGAAAGGGGGCACTGAGGAAAAAGACAGTTTATTTTTCGATGTCAGTGGTGTTCTATTGACACCCCTTTTTTGTGTTGGAAATGGGTAGAGGGGCGGCTCAGGACCAAGGTTGCCATAGACCATTTTTCATGAAAATGATTTTCCACGAAAATATTCACGATTTTTACAGGGAAAAAAGACTTATAGTTTATTTTTCGATGTCAGTGGTGTTCTATTGACACCCCTTTTTTGTGTTGGAAATGGGTACCTCTGAATTATAATAATCGTTTATCAGAACATTACAGCTCCATAGTTTGTTAGTAACAATCTTATAATTGAATTGAGGGTGTACGGAGAAATTGGGAGCAAAGACAACGTGCCTCCGGCTCGGTTCCGATATGCACATGCACTGATTGCGCTTTTGGCAAAACGCGGTATTTAAGATGTTGGTGGAGCAATTTTTAAAACTACCCTCCATTATGAATTACAAAGACCGAACAAATTTATAGAAAAAAAAGTTTTAACTATAATATATTTCGGATTAATATTATTTCGTATAATAAGAGGATTGAGATTTTGTCCTACTTCCCTGATTTACCTTTGTTCTTTCTCTGATGTTTTCATTTATTTTTTTCGTATAGATCTAAACTAGCTTTAGTTATAAAGGTTCTTTATTTATATGTATTTAAGTTAGGCAGGTACATTTAAAACCCATTATAATAATAATACACATTTAAATGAAACCAAAAACATATTTCAAAATTTGTTTAATCATAAATAAATAACATTTTTTGTTTGAAACAAAAACAACCTCCATATTATTCACACACCATCCAGCTCGTCTCTCTATGAATTACAAATAATTATTTTCTAATTACATTCTAATAATACTTACAGCAATCCTAAAAATAATCTTCTTGTACATTACATTTTTCACCACAATTAATTTGAGATTTTTCATCGTGTAAATATCTAATGCTTATAGAGAGAATTATTCCAATTACCTATTATAAAGACATTTTTGAGGATGTGATTTAATTGGTCAATTTAATTTTGAAACAGGGATTTTTTTAAACTTTCGTCCGCCACGACCACCTAAAATTACAACTTAGTGAATTTGCCCTTAGCGTCATAACTCTAAGAACTCTATTCCTTATTTTATAGTTAAGCGCTAGGCGAAACATAGATCCATTGATTGACGGTGTAATGAAATCGTTTTCACAACATTATGATATTAAAATATTTAAAAAAAAATCAACGTCCAACACTCCAATACTTTTTTAGCTTCACTGCGAAACTGCTACAACCTTGATTATGACTTGAAAATTTATAGCCAATGTTGTGAAAACGCCCTTACATGACTAAAAATATGTAAGGTTTAACTTCTGAAATTTACATCACGAATAAGATATCTACTTTAGAAGAAAAATAACCCTTGGTATTACATAAATGTGATACTACAATATTTAACGCAATTTTTATTCTGCATCTACGATTTTTCTATGAAAATATAATTGACATTTTAATCTAAATGGACAGCACAAACTAGAACCGAATAAATAAATCATATGGAATGGACAGATCCGGTACCTTAACTGTCTTTAAGATGAGTTAAAACAAAACTATAGCGAGGACGCAGTTCCTAAAGATGCTGAATCAATAATAATAATAATTGAACCCGATTTTCTATTAGATGTTACTGAAAATTGTAAATATACCTTAAAAAGTTTTCATGTCAAGATTATAAAGAAGACTTTCCGTAGAAAATAAAATATACTGCGCGCAATTAAATCTAAAAAAATTAAACCAAAGTCCCAATTTGAGTAGATTTAATTGCGCACAATCATAGACAGCTGATCAGCTACTCTAGCCAAGCACCAATTTCAACGCTAAAAAAACGAACTGTCATTACAGCAGTTGTGGAAAAACGAACAACTCTAATTTCAGGATTTTTTTTGACGTTAACCATAAGCGTTTGACATTTGGCTAGAGGTGCTGACCTTATCAGTCGTTTATATATGGGAAATACGTGTGTTATAGCTGCTCGCACCTCTATCCTATCTCTATCTTCTTCCGATTCGGACGATTCGACTCCGACAAGAGTGCGAGGTTTCATGACATTTCATGTAAAGAATTCAAAATTCGATTCCTTCGGCGCGTTCGGCTCTGATGGATGTGCATTCACCATTACCCAACATGAAATTATATTACTATGCTATGCATGTTTATTGCATTAGTGTGTGTACTACACGCACACACGTAAACATGTGAAAACAAACGCGAATCGCTAAAACAAGGTATGCTCATAACAACATTCAGTAACACCTAACATTGTAAGTACTTACCAAAAATTACATTTTAAAAGTTAGTTTATATCCATTATTTACAATTTTCACGCAGTTAAACTATATCGTGTTAACTAAGCATTACACACAAATTTATAATGAAGAACATACAAAAATAAAATGAAAACAAACATACGAGATAATACGCATATAATTTTTGGTATTTTGATCATAAACACGACAGTTAGGCCCTACTCTTTAAACAGTAGTCCGAGTATTTGAACTAGATTATATTCTCATAAATTCCGTACAAATTAGTACACTGGTATTGCGATAAAAGTCTGTATTTGTGTTGCAAGTAAAAAGAACCAATGAGTGATGCTTGATTTAAAAAATTACGCCTACACACAAACACTTGCGCTAAAGTAAGGCTGACCCCACGTAGGGCGTGACCGAGGATATCGTAGCGTGTACCACTGCGATAATGCAACAGGACAGACGCGACTTTGCACTTGCCTAATGTGAGGTAAGCCTAATAGTGTAGTGTGCGATAATTTATGTTTGTGTGCGTAAATATATAACAAACGAGTGAGCTTACAGTGGCTTCTTCATTTCTTCAATCAAGCATCATCCATTGATTTCTTTCAACTGCGTATGTAGATATTGCAATTCACATGCGCTAGAGGGCCTTAACTTGCCTTTACGACGTGTAGTAGTGTATTCTTATACATTTAAAGTTATAAGTGTGCATTTGTACGCACACACGAAACACACACACACACACACACACAAACGCATAGAAACAAAAGACGTATGCGCAGTCTTTTGTTTCGATTGCATTGTCAAGAATTGCAAGACCTATAGAGCTTTTATCGCCTTAACACAAACACTTAAGTCGTGAATTTACGACAGACAAAAGAAAATGAAGTATCTTAAATGATACCATAACTAGCGACACACGAAAAAGTTTCATGTAAGTTAATACATAGGAATAGACAAATGAGGTAAAATTAAAAACAATTTACATATTATGTACAGTTCTGAATTAATAATATTTAGCTTTGTCTAACACATTTTTCTTTTCACATAACATAATATTATAATTGTTATTTTTTATCTCAACACATTTGTTATCCTATTGATGTTAGACAAAGCCTAATATTTATTCAAAGTCCTGTACCTACTTGTATACTTAACTCTTATAGGTAATTTTAATGTAAAGCTAGATAATTATGAAGTGTACAAAAATAGTGCGGCGACGAGGTCGATGAAAGTTATCGATATTTTTACGCCATGCGTTTGTATCTTTAGATATTCGACTACATCATTCATTCTAAACAAATATCACACTAATAGCGCACGCTCAGAACATTATAACCCTACATACGATTGTAAAAGGTAAACGCTGAAAGTACACCAAAAACAAAACTATAGCCAAATTAATTATTTAATATACCTAATATTATGTAGTAAAACAGTTTTAATGACTTCAATACATTCAAGAGTTAATGATAACTGTTTTCACTAACATATTACAATGTGGGGTTAGCACAGAATATGCAGGATCTTACGAGAGTGTGAAGTTAAACTGCCATCCAAAACTTTCTCAAGAGTGTATTGACAGTTCATCTTGACAGTAAGACAAGACCTAGTACACTGTGCTAGTCCCATGGCTAAGTAATGTCAAAAACATGACACGTATGGTCGTCGGTCGTCTCAATGCAACGTCTGCGCACTAATCGGTAAAACATTGTACTCGTGTACTATTTACAATTAATTAATATGGCCACAATTTTGTCTTTGGAGGGCATTTACCTTATATCAATCATTAGTTAACCCATTATAGACTAGAGATCCTAAACGGCACTTTTTAAAGTGTTATAAATTGTCGCATTGTCTCACGTCAAAGATAAAACTTAGTCTATGATGGGTTAAGTTCATTGAAAATGTTTCACATTTCAGAAGGAACATGATATGAAAGTTACAGATTACAGAATGGACATGATATTGACAATGAAGTTAGTTAATTACTAAAATGCAACATAACTGTACAATATACTCGAATGTCGATAGTGTTTGCTATATCATGTAATTAAAAACTTGAACTAAACTAAATCCATTTTTCCATCTACCCAAAGGGACAATAACTATGACGTCCTTAAAAATCGAAGTGTTCAACGCACATTTGCTATTACGAACAAAAGGGAAAAATTCACGTGCTCAACACTATCGACAAAACTATTCACCTACGGACATCTCTAATCCGTCGTGCACGCTATACTAAAACCAAACAAATTTGCCTTCTAACCTTTCAGTTCATGTCATTAATCGGACTGAACTTATTCTGGTCTCTCAACGCCAGGACGTTATTACAAAGGAGTCCCACTACGGGGTTCTCTAGATTTTCATACTTAGAGTTGGTTTCTGAAGAGAGACTCACAGCACCGCTGCTGTCGCCTTCGTATGTGTTCTCTGTGTCGTCGACGTTTTGTGAGCTGATGCTGGACTTGTCGTTGGGAATATGGTCCTTTTCGTAGTTGTCGTTGTTGGATAACTCTATCCAGTGAGCGCGATTGCTCTTCACTCGGTCTAGCATTGGTTGGAGAGCGCTTGAGAGGACGGCAAAAGACTGGAATGAGAAATGAACTTCGATTAAAGATGTGAAATTCGAAGAACTTCGTAATAAGACCAGGAACTTTGTGTACATATAAAATTAACACAAAACACTGCACAAGTGATAGATGAAAAATATGAACGGCTTCCAAATGTAGGTAGACCTAGTAGGTACTATATATTATATTTACCTCATAAATAGGCAGGCAGATGGTGTCAATGAATTTCACCTGCATCGCGGGTAGCTCGTCCTCTTTGTCTCTGTTCATGATATCCTGAAAAACACAAAAAGGATACTCTTAGAATTTTTATAAAGAATTGGTAAATAAGAGGCATTTGATGTGCACTACTGGCCTTGATCCTGAGTTTCTTTTCAAACGCTACGCTCAAGAATCTGAATCAACAATAATTCGCAACCAATAATAAACCAAAACACAGTTAATAGTGATTACATTGGAATTCTGTTTCTCCAGGTCCCCAAGCCACGAGAACTTGCCAGTTATTAATGCTGCCACTCGACATTCCACCTACCCACGACTCACATGAACATATTCCTAAATCAATCAAAAGAAACAAAAGAACCACTTAAAATAGGAGTCAAGTTCAGGTTTTGTCTCTCGAGGTCGCCTTGCCAGAATAACTTTACCGGTATTAACGCGTTAACCTGCCTCTACCTGCCCACGATTCACAATATCCTTAACTTAAAACTACTAATAGACACAAAACCACTTACAATGGGAGTCAAGTTCAAATTCTGTCTCTCCAGATCCCCTTGCCTGAAGAACTCGCCAGCCACTAGGGCTGCCACTCGACGTTCCACTGGCCACGGCTTCGTGATAGCAGCGAGGTCACACGCCGTCATCAGCATCGCTCGCAGCAACCCTCGCCGTTGTTCACACTCGCCCCAAAGAGGCGTCACTGCACGGTCCGTGCTTACAAGGTCGATGAAACCGTTGCGTTTGCTGGAATCATTGAGATGTAGATTAGAACTACCATTAAAGACTGTACTGTAAAATTAGTGATGATTATTATTTTTAGATACTAATTCTCGATTTCGTGAAGTTTTTCATCCAAGGATTTTTTAAGGAGGATGGGTGTTATTTTTATAAACTATACCTAAGGGCCGCCAATTGTTGACCAAAATGTATCGCAACACTAGTTAGTAATAAGTTTGATGTAATTTTTCAATTGGTCTCAATAAAGTGTATTCTATTCTATTCTAAGGGAAAAAAGTTCGAGTGAGAAATGGTAGGACTATTTATTTACAGCAGCAGCAGGATGAAAAATAGCTGGAAAACTTGCTGAATCAAAAGTCATATACCATCTGCTTCAATACTGTAATTTTGAATATTATAGTTATTCATAATCATATCGCACCCCCCGAGGAAGAAAGTCGTAACTGAAAAACACCAACTTTACAGGAGCAACAAAAAACTGATTTAAAAAATCATCGGCAATCTGAGAAAAATTTAGTATATAGCAAAAAATAGCAAAAATTAACCTCGATTGGCCTATGTATTACAATTTGCAATTTAATTAATCGTCATGAAGTAAATCTTAAAAAATAGATTTACGCTAATTTTCAGCGACACATATTAATTAATTTATGTAGTTAAAAGAAATACTGCTTTATTAACATGGAACGGAAACTATAATGCTGACATAACTGCAGATACGACTTTCTGAGCGTGTGGTGGCGTTACAAACTCCACGCGTAAGTATGATTTACGACGTTTTTCCACGAAAACTTTGTCTCGGTCTTTTTGCGTAAAATGAATTGCATCCTTTTTCTTCGAAAAATATATTCAAATAAATAATGTATTTCAAGTAAGCGCTTTTTTAAACGAAAAAAATCACAGACATTTTGGCGTATGTTGACATATTACGTTATTCCAATCATTTATTTTATAAAATATTAGTCGTTTCTCAGTACAAAAGAAATTACAAAATAAAAAACAGCCTTTAAATGACTCCAGTATAAGGGATTAATGTGTAAAACTTTTAACTTATTTAAATTTCGTAGAAAGATCTTGTAAATATTACTGATTGTGTATTTTAAGGTAGCTTTTGTTGTACTATACCAAAAATCATAAAAGTTTCGTAATAAATTTAATACCAGCTATGTTGAGTAGTTTTACAGCTTTAAAAGTAAACTAAGTAATATTTCAGGATATATTGTATATCTGTGCAAAATTTCATCTAGATCCACTTAGCCGTTTTGGCGCAAATAAATCAGAAATATTCATCCACTCATACATTTGCATTCAATGATTAAGTCTAGTATTATGACAGGAGAAGTGTCATAATTATGTCTTTTTATTAAATTATAACATTGTTTTTCATTTATGAAGTATGACTAATGATGATTAAACCAATTTCAAACATTGGTTGAGTAAAAACAAAGTCTATGACACAAGGAAACACGAATGACTGCAAAGTGTTTCAAATACGATCATTATTGCGCCACTAGGTATGGATGTCGAATTGCTGGAAGCCCTGACTTCCGAAGTTGAAACGGGCTTAATAAATGGCGGGAATGGGCGGGATAGGATTAGTTTGTATAATTCCTGCGCTACTCTCCGAAACGAATCTTAATAAAAAAAAAATATTTAATATTTTTTTTTTTATTAAATCTTAAGAAGGGGTGACTCTTCTACAGTGTTCAAAACTCTTAGAATTCACTAGCGTTTGGTCACTCACGAGCCTTTTGGCGCTCCCTTGAATCGACTCCAGAGTCTGAAGCTGGTATTTGGCAGTATCATCCCAAAGACGAAAACAATATTCTATACATATAGGATCGGCTTTATGATAGAAATAAAACAAATGTCCCGGATGAAGTAATGTTGCACCTTTGCCAAAATACCCAACTTCCTGACAGTCTATTGAGTCTAGACTTGATGTAATCACAGAAGTAAAAGGCAAAAATGAGAGAAATTCCCAGTATCTGAAAGTGATTAGCTATCTACAAACATACATGTCGGAAAGGAGAAGTTTCATTAAATAAAATTCTTTTAACAGCAAATAACTTTTATTCATCGCACCCCCCGTCGTCATTTTTTCTTTCCATCTCTATTGGCTCTACCGCTAGATGTTATCTGCTTATCCAAGAAGTGAGTGATATGCAAAACAGATCAACAGTAGATTTACCAGCACAAAACCCGAATTGTTGAGCACACAGGAGATCATTCGTCGAGATTGACGCTCCATTTCATGAACGTGACTGATATATGCCAGTGGTTAGAAGGGGCAGCACAACTGCCTTTTTTTGAAAACAGGCTGCACGCTGGCGTATAAGGCTGAAGGCTAGTCAAATCGAAGTGAGCCCTGGTGCTCATGTCTTTAACACTATCGCCGGTATTCCGGCTGGAAGCCAGCATATTCACATGATTCCACTGCGTTCTATGAACCTCTGATTAGTTATAATCAGATATAGGTATAACAAACATTGAAGGAGGCCAGAAGTATTCAGACGCTTTGATTCCGTAAAAAGAGAGCCATATAAACTGTCGAGTTCATCACGGGCGTAAATGCATCCCACACATGTGGCTTGAATTTGTCTTCAAGTGAGCCTCCGGTTAATCTGACAAATACACATCTGACGGCAAACCTATTAACGTCTCCATGAAGAACAAGAGAGCGGGGTTTTCAGATTCAAAGTAGTGGTGGTAGTGGAAAATTTGAGTGCAGACGTTGAATGTTGGAGAGGCGCACTTTTAGAGAAAGGGATAACTGAAGCTGTGAAACCGTTCTCTTAGTCATTGATTTATAGAGTGACATGGTACACAGAAACTGAAGTGGAACGAGATCTTGCGCTACAGGTCATTAGAAATCAAAACTTATACTACGTCAACCGAGAGAAACTAGAATGAGAATTGGGAGGTCACTCAAACCCTCCGGGGATGTCCTTTGGGTCCTCTTATCCATCCAGTCGCTAACGGGTACGATCTTGCATGCCGAGACTTTCTTTCATGACTGGTTCGCTCATCATTTGCCTTACTCTCCTTTCTCTCCAGATTTCAAGCTGAAGCAAGGCAGAATGAGTAACTATGATCTGCGTTTAGCGTAACGATACCCAGTTTACATAACTGGCTACACAGATACGTGTGCTGCTGGATTTCAATAACATAAAAACCAATCTCAATACAACTATTTCTTAATAAAAGATGTAAACAATTAGATTTATTTATTTTAATTCTGACTAAAGTTTCGTGACAGAAGTGAGTAACTAGTAGTTAAAGTGATGAAGGCTGATAAATGTTTC
This sequence comes from Hemithea aestivaria, assembly GCA_947507615.1. NCBI lineage: Eukaryota > Metazoa > Arthropoda > Insecta > Lepidoptera > Geometridae > Hemithea > Hemithea aestivaria. The sequence goes on from OX382338.1 coordinate 10,001,417, forward strand.
GTAGAAGAATATGGTAACAGTAATTGCACGACGATATATTTACGAAAATTTCTTTAAAAAAGAGTTATCTGTAGTTATGTAAAGATATTTGTAAAAATGTTCATACACGATTGACGTAAGTGTATTTATGATGTTATTGACATGGAAAACTAGTAAATAGTGTGGTCGCAAAAGTAATTAACTACAGTTTTATGGAGTAATTATATTTGATTTCAGTGTCGTACAAGTTTAGTTTTTTTTAAATAATTCCCTCATTTTTTGAGATAAATTTATGAAAAAAATTGACAATATGTATCGGATTTTTCTTGATTTTATTATGCAATAAAAACAAAAAGTCACAATTAGGGTTAATTCTTTCTTCCTCGAGAGGTGCGATATAATATGACATACTATATTTTTATTTTGATTTTTTTCTCCTCCAGGGTTAAAGTTACATAATAAATGCCTACCTGAAATAAACAGCCAAATCGGTGGATAGGATAGCGTCTTCAAGCACTTTGACGACCTTCTCGTAGTCATCAGAGGAGAGGTTCACCAGGATCTGGTTTCCCGGCGAGTTGAGGATCATCAGACATTGGTCAAAGTGATGATGCTCCATCGTTGACGTGGAGTACAGCTGGGCTAGAGGTGATGATGCCCTGGAAAAAGATTTTTTAATTTAGTTAAGACACTTGGCCTGCGAAGTTAGAAAGAATCTTCTTAAAGTTTACAAACAGTGCGCAGCAGCATTAGAATAGGTCAGCTCATTTAGTTTTCTTCAATAGTAGTTTTCTTTTTAGCCAGTGCTGCTGATGTGTTAAATAATTTAAATGTACATAGACTGCAAGTAACAGGGCTATATGGCGTTTTCGATTCGTGTGATGATGATGACTAAACACTGAGAAACCGAACGAGAAGGAGGGTATTATTATCCTACTAGTTGCGCTCAGCGGTTTTACCCGCTGTACTATATAGCCTTTGTGTTATTCCGGGGTCTAAGCTATCTTTATCAAATTTCAGCTTAATCGATCCACCCGGATTCAAGTCCTGATGGTGAGCGGTTACCGCCCCTTACTGCAACACCAACCAAGTGGATGAGGTGTTGATCATTGCCCATAGCAGGTAGTAAAACTCGGCAAATACTTGTACCTACTTTAAGATAATACTAACTTGATCTGAAATGAGTTATTGGTCCCTCGATGATCGAGATCGTGGCACAAGCAGCCAATGATGAGCGCCAGACACTCGAGCTCACCAAAAATCTTCCACCACTGCGTCTCCTGAAACATAACATCAATGTGCCGATAAACCATTTTACAATTGCACTTTTTAGTCAAACAAAATGTTTCTGACATCTATGGGAATGAATCGCAACTTTAAACTGGTCATGCCACCGTAATGACAGGGCAAAGACTCGAGTAAAACAAAACGTAATAACGGTTATTGATTTGCGAATACGGTTCCGAAATATGCCGCAATATGTGACGTTGGGGACTTCTTTTTGTTTTAACTTTCATTTCCTTCTTTAGGTAGGCTGGATACAAATTATTTCGCATAATACTCGCGCCGCTCCTACACATTATTATTCAAAGCCTTTTTCGCTTATGTTTGAGCAAAAATTATAATATCACTGCTCATTTCAACGATTAGCTTTTCCATTTTGACAAAGGGACTTGTAAAGTTATAAAATGACTCATATACCTACATTAAAAAAAAATAACACAAATTTGGTATATAAAAAAATAAAAATTCAAGAGTTCAACACTATCGACAAACATACTTGTAAGACAATTAAAAAAATATGTTTTTGAGAAAATAATATAACTCTACGCATTAATATTATAAATGCAAAAGAGCTCGAATTGATGATTTTAATGTAAAACAATCAAAACTTACAGTCAAAATAGCGAACATCATCTGCGCGACGTTGAACGCGTGCCTCCAGTTGTGGTACGTTACATTGCGGTAATTCTTCTTAACGCTGAGCAGCCACCGGCACAACACCCCGTAGTCTATGTGAAACCTCTCCACAAAGTCGAGGTCCAGGAACATTCGTAGACAAGCCGTGAGTGTCTCGTCGTCTGACATGTCGATGTCGTCGAAAGCTAGCTCGTGCAGACTGAAATGCACTGACGACGGTATCCGCAGGGTCTGGAATAGGGAAGACTTTATCAAAGTCTAGATGCACTCTACTTAGTATGTTTTTATTTGACTAGTCATTAGTGAATTAAAAAAAACATTATTAAAAAATTCGAAAAATCGATACTAGTAGGTACTACATATAATACATAATCAATATATAATCATATAATACATATAGAACCTTACGAATGGGAACCTTTCTTTTTTGAAGACTGTAAAAAAGGTCCACATATTTTTTTGAATTTATTAAACGCAGAGTAATGACGAGTAAGACGTTGTCCTGATGGCTAGAGAAAGCTACCCAGAATGTACAGGACTATCCAGGATTTCACAATGAAGTAAAATTATAGGTGCACTGCAGCAACGCTTTTTACTTAGAGGCATAAGATATTAGCACTCTCAGTCCAGTAATTTCACTAAATTATACTTATTTACAAAATAAAAGGTATATTATAATAGCAAATTAATTATGTATTGATATAAATTCGTGGAATTTATAATTTAGATTCATATTATAAAGTAAAATCAGTAAGTTTTTGTATCTATTACAATTTATTTGGATATTTAGACATTATTTTGTATAGTGATATGCTATGCAAACTTACCCGTAACCGCTGAGCATCGTCTATTGACGCCGACGCGTGGTAACTTAATACCTGAAAAAATATGAATAATTGTAATTAGCACCTTAAAACACATACGTTCATTCACTGTAAATCTAATAATTTTCTTCAGAAATGGGTGAATCATCCATATAAGTAGCGATTGCTTAATAAACCCCTTCAAAGATAAGAACCTCTTTATTGATCCCACTAATAAAGTTAATTTTTGGTGAAAGCCGATCCTATCCAGCATCCACAGCATCGACCGCGCCGAACGAATCGGAATTCGAATTCTTTATCATGAAATGTCATGAAACCTCGCATACTTGCCGCAGTCGAATCATCCGAATCGGAAGAAGATTTCCTATACAAAAATTCTTTCGTCGCGGTCGATGCGGATGAATGTGCGACCACCATTTACAACTACAAAACACAAACAAAGATTCACAATGTACGGTTGTGAGTCTGTACTTGTGTACTTTAACGGAGGTCTACATTCAAATACATTTCTTCTCCCACACGACTTGTCGTTCAAGTTGATTGATTTATTTACTTGTATTTGTATTTGTGCTACTGCTGGATGGATGCTTCTTTACTCAGGAACCGTTTTTCAAGAACCAGTAGGTACATGCATTCATTCTTTTTTTGTATAATATGTTTAGTCCAACTAAACGGCTAAGCCATTGAGTTGAAATTTGGTAAGTAAGGTTTACACTTGTATTCTTTCTTAGTCGTATCCTCGTTCTCAATCCAGCCTTTTTTGACAAACGAATATTCTAAGTTCAATAAAATGGTCGAGAAAACGACTTTCTTTTTCGATTCCGAGGTTAAGAAGAGCAAAGTCGAGGGAGAGGACGATAATACCGGTGGAAAACAGAAAACTGCTGGGTCTATCTAGTTAAAAACTATAATTTGTAAATAAAATCTATGCTTACATCTAAAGTGACGCTTTGCTTCGCCATCGCCGTGATAGCCTTCTCATACATGTGCGTATTATGTATGCCCATGCCGCAGAATATCGCGAACGCTTCCACGAAGTTCTCGTCGTTTTTCGTGAACAACAGCCCGTCGAATTTGTTTACTAACTGGAAATAAATATAGAATAAATTAAAATAAAGGTACATACAAGGTATTTAGAGTAGGTACATACAAGGCACGTTCGAATGACCTGTTATTGTTTTTGTTACATTAAAAACATTAGGCATGAAAGACTCGAAAAGGCTCATAAGAAATTTAGGAATTATAATATTATATTAATGTCTGAATGAAGTTGAATTACAAGAAGGTCTATAATAAGGTTCTATTCCTCTATAAAATATCGATATGCAGTGATTCCTTAAAAAGGGTTTCTGTAGTGGCCAAGGGGCTAATGGTGGTATAGATGTTGTGGAGCCCTGTTAATGAACCCTAACTAGGTCAACACCGTTGCGACTGTAATTACCGATTTAATAAATATTATAATTTAGTCATTGCCAAGCCTTCGCCGCAATTCGTTGTTTTATTTGCATGACTCATCCCGCACACAACTTACGCCCGTAATCCACACACGATAGGTCCACTACAATTGGTGACCCCGACGTGATCTGGATTTCGTGTCGAGACAACTGCACTGCACGGTCTTATCAGCCATCCACCAGCGGATATCCCTGATTTGATCTTCAAGAGGCACATAGTTGTCGCGAGACATGAATCCAGGCGGACATTTTCCTAGTGGGCCATCTACGTGTGGAGCGGCCGTCAACGCCTGCGATAACACAAGCGCGGGAATCGCTGCGTTAGGCATATCGTCCAAAATCCCAGAATTTTGGACGGAGATGCCCAGAGTGTGGTTCGCCCAGTTTGAAGCGATAATGGCTCCCCAGAAGCAAGGCGACGAGTCAAAGTACGGTATTGTGCTTTCTAAACTGGGAAAGGACGCCGTGCGCCAATTCCAGAAATTAGTGAGTGAGGTCGAGTTAGGCGATCAAAAGCCATCGCACCTGCTAAGACGGATGAGAGAGTTGGCACGGAACAGTCAAGTAAGTGAAAAAACTCTTCACAACTTGTGGACGTCGAGATTACCTGACCACGTACGAGCTGTTTTGATGGTCAGTCAGGATCAGAAATTAGACAACCTCGCTCTAATAGCAGACAAGATCCTAGAAGGAAGATCCGGCGAAGTATCAGAAATATCCGGCGGTCAGACACAGCTCATGATAGAGTTAGTGAGCCAAGTGAGTAAGCTCACCATGGAAGTAGCGGCTCTGAAGTCCAATTACAACGGAGGTCGTAGTTATTCACGTGACCGAAGCATGACGCGCCCAAGATCCCGTTCAAGAACCAGGATTACCCCTGATAATCCCAATTGGCTGTGCAAATATCATCTGCGGTACAGAAATCGAGCCAGGAATTGTGAAAGCCCGTGCAATTGGAGAAAGCCGTCGGAAAACTAGATGCAGCGTTGACAGAGGCGGTCGTCAGCGCCATCGTACCGTCAAACCGCCTATGCGTTACCGACCGAAAAAGTGGGTATCGTTTCCTGGTTGACACCGGTGCTAATATTTCGGCTATCCCAAGAAAAGGAAACAAATTAAAGCCGGACAATACATACAAGATATTCGCCGCAAACGGAACACAAATTAAAACATATGGCGACAAAACGCTGACGTTAAATTTGAACCTGAGACGACCGTACCGTTGGACTTTTATTGTTGCTGACATTACGCAACCAATATTAGGCGCCGATTTTTTAGAGAAACATAACATCTTGGTGGATATTCGAAACAAGCGATTAATCGATCAAACGACTGGTCTTCAAAGTAACGCAATGTTATTGAAGTCCAGCGCACCAACACTGCGGACCGTCGACCTAACAGAAGATTACGCTGATATTTTGGCAGATTATCCGAACATCCAGAAACCCGTCGACGCTCTATCACAGCCAAAACACGACGTCGTCCACCAAATTATAACCAACGGACACCCAGTCTACTCAAAGTCAAGACCTCTGCCTGCTGACAAGTACCACAGAGTGAAGAAAGAGATAGAGCAGATGTTGGAGACGGGCATATGCAGACCATCCAAGAGTCCATGGGCGAGTCCATTACACGTGACGACGAAGAAAAATGGCGAGTTGCGACTGTGCGGTGATTACAGAAGATTGAATGTGATCACCGTACCGGACAGATACCCGATCCCGAGAGTGCTAGACTTCACCTACCTCCTACCAGGAACTAGTATCTACTCGAAGATCGATCTGAAGCGAGCCTACAACCAGATCCCAGTACAAGATGCCGAAAAAACCGCAGTAATTACACCATTCGGTCTATTCGAATTCCCTAGAATGCCGTTTGGATTACGAAACGCCGGTCAAACCTTTGTCAGATTCCTGAACAACGTACTAGCAGGACTGGACTTCATCTTCGTCTACATAGATGACATCTTAGTGGCCTCATCATCAGTCAGCAAACACCGACGTCACTTACACGAGGTGTTCAAACGACTGGACGCACACGGCATTGCAATAAATCAAGCCAAGTGCGTATTTGGACAACCGGAAGTGGAATATCTGGGATATTTGATCACAGAGGAAGGCATCAAACCGCTACCAGATAAGGTCGAAGCCATCAACAAATATCCCACTCCGAAAACCGTGCAAGAGTTACGCAGATTCCTGGGTATGATAAACTTTTACCGGAACAACATACCACAAGCGGCTCAACATCAAGCTCGTCTGAACAAATACCTCGTTGGCTCGAAGAAAAACGACAAAACCGAAATCCAATGGACTCCAGAGGCCTTAGAAGCGTTTGATCAATGTAAAGCAAGTCTAAGCGACGCTGTTACATTGACATCACCGATGACGAATACCCCGCTATCGCTTATGACAGACGCATCGCAAACGTGCGTGGGCGCCGTGTTACAACAGTATGAAAATGGCACTTGGAAACCACTTTCGTTTTTCTCTAAAGGACTGAGTGAAGCGCAATCCAAGTACAGCACATATGATCGGGAACTACTTGCAATTTACATGGCAGTAACGCACTTTCAGCCTTACGTCGAAGGAAGAGAGCTAATTATTTACACCGATCATAAGCCATTATGTCACGCATTCACAACAAAACAAAACAGTGCAAGTAAAACGATAGCCCCAAGGCGACTACGTCACCTCGAGTTCATTGCACAGTTCACGTCAGACATACGTCACATCACCGGTAACATGAACCCGGTAGCCGATGCATTATCGCGAGTCGAACAAATAGACTGCCCGACGACCGTGAACTGGGATCAAATATCAGACTTGCAACGCAATGACACAGAACTCGATCAGCTGTTAAATAAAAACAATCTGAGTTGGAAAACACTGGGCTTATCGGGAACTAAACAACTCTTTTGCGAAAGCTCAAAAGCCAACCTACGACCATATGTGCCGAAATCACTTCGAAAACAAGTATTCGACGCTATGCACAACGTAGCACATCCTGGCGTAAGATTATCAAAGAAAATGATCAACGAGCATTACTTCTGGCCACGCATGAACACGGACATTGGTACTTGGGCGAGAGCATGTCAATCATGTCAGAAGAGCAAAGTGCACAAACACAACTCTGCGCCGATCGGAGCGTTTCCGATGACGCCGCGCTTAGATCACGTGCACATTGACATCGTCGGCCCATTACCAGAGTCCAGTGGCAATAGATACATTGTTACGATGATCGACCGAGGAACAAGATGGCCGGAAGCTGTACCAGTAGCCGAGATAACAGCGAAAGTTGTAGCTGAAGCTTTCCTGACAACTTGGATAGCGAGATTCGGATGCCCTCACACCATAACATCGGACCAAGGACGCCAGTTCGAGTCCGAGTTATTCGCAGCGCTAACAAAATCACTCGGCATCAAGAAAACCCGGACTACCAGCTACCATCCTCAGTCAAACGGCTTAGTTGAACGATGGCATAGATCGATGAAGACTGCACTGATCGCACGTGGGAATACCACAAACTGGTCCAAGGAGCTGCCTATAGTACTTCTTGGACTCCGAGCAGCGCTAAGACTGAAAGAGAACGTGAGCCCAGCACAAATGTTGTACGGAACCAACATACGTCTGCCTGGAATGCTTTTCGAGCCGAAAACGCAAGATACATCTCCAGAAACTTTCACGCAGAATCTCCAAGCGACAATGGCAAAGACGAGCCCGTTCAACAGCAGTCATCACGCCACGCGCCACAAGACATTCGTTCACTCAGCACTGAAGGACTGTACACACGTGTACATCAGGACGGATGCAGTCAAAAAGCCTCTCACCCCACCATATGAAGGCCCATTCAAAGTGCTAGAGAAGCAGGATAAATATTTCAAACTCCAAATGCCGAACAAAACATCTATCATAACGATAGACAGATTGAAACCGGCCTATATTTTTAATGAAGAAGAGGTGAATGACCCTTTAGAACACCTGAAAGGCAGCAGTGACCAGGCAAGTAACTCCAAAAATGTAGAGTTGGCAGAAAATGCTAAGACGCGCATTACAACATCAGGTCGCGTCATCCGTCCGGTGGTACGATTTACAATACCACTGGATCAGCAGAAAAGGCGAAGATAGTGATTTCACATGGACAATATTATTTTTTTAAACTTATAAACTATTTTACATTTTTTTTTTCTACTTTTATAATATTTTATGTCAATTTACACATTTTTTTACATAATTGTTTTACGTTTTACTTACTATTGTTTTGTTACGAATATTCTTTTTGTATGTTTTTTTATACTTGTATTTATTTTTAATTCTTTTTTTCAAAAAGGGGGGAGTTAATGTGGAGCCCTGTTAATGAACCCTAACTAGGTCAACACCGTTGCGACTGTAATTACCGATTTAATAAATATTATAATTTAGTCATTGCCAAGCCTTCGCCGCAATTCGTTGTTTTATTTGCATGACTCATCCCGCACACAACTTACGCCCGTAATCCACACACGATAGGTCCACTACAATGTCATTACGCATTCTCAATTACAGAGTTCAAATTTCGGCCCCATATGATTAACATTAGTTTTATGTACGAAACAAACAAACAAATATATGTACAAAACTTTTAGCAATAAACAAATCTTATGTCTTATGTAGGTACTCCAATAGTATTTCCACTCGCTATGCTAGTGGTAGGCTTCGGCCGTAGTTAGTTACCACATACTCTTAAAACTATGGGTTTCACTATAACAGATCGGTGAGTTTAAAGATAATTAAAAAATAGACTATTTAATGATTTTAAAACTAAATTAAAGTTTAACATTTTTTTGTATATTTGTGATTAAAATTAAGGCATCCATCATTAGATACATTTATATTATCTAAAATTATTTAGTAAGTAACTATTGCAAAATTATTGACACTTTCAGTCAATTACCGTGGCCGGTGGCATGCGACGAAATAAAATAATTCAAAAATTATCATATCAAGCTCATAATATTAATCAATGGGGCTTTAAACATTTTACGGCCATGAATATAAATGCGGAGTAAATATTTTCATTGTGATTTTTTATGGCTGGGTAATATTTTATGATCAGAGTGGGAACAAGAAATCGAGAGCACTATAATAAAATCATCCGTGGCCATTGGATTTACAAAATGATATAAACTTAAGGATCACGTCTCGGAGTATATTGCGGATTTCAAGATCTTATTTAATGACAATTTATTTATTTAATTATATTTAAAATTCAAAGAGCATTTATTTACAGTAATTTATGCGTGCAAGCGCTCAGTTGCTTGCGGTCACATTCTCACACTTATACGGACTTTGAATTATTAATATTAAAACAACACCGGGATAAAAACTAAAAAAACATTTTTATTTAAAATAATAAATTACTATTTTAAAACCTATTGTAAGAGTTACTTGGTAAACGTCGGATAGTACTACAAGTCACAAGCGCGAACTCCTGATAAAAGACATTGAAATTTTCCAAAACCGTGGTTCAGATATAAATAAAAATAATTATTTTTCAATAACAATCAAGCGAGATTGTGGTCAAAGGCTAACTTATAAAGACTAAAAATATGTATATTAGGATAATATAGAGTTCAAGCATTTTTTTATTTAAGTCATTAAAAATAGGTAAGTTTTTAACAAACCATATCTGCGTTGTAGAAATTTCTAATTTCAAATTAGCATAAAAAAGTGTTCAAAACTATAGAACATTATGAAATCGTGCTCTTAAAGTATTTCTAAAATTAGGTATAATGTAGAGTTATGACAAAGCTTCGGACCTAATTAAAGGAAATTGTTATTTTGGCAACGAAACGAAGCAAACATTTTGTCGCAATGCGCTGTTATTTTATACAAGTTCCTTAATTAAGACAATTATTGGAGACGAAAAACAACAAGATTTTTTATTTATTCTTCAAAACTAAGGCCATTGGATATTAACCCATATATATGCCAAAGAGATGTCGAAAACTTACAACTGTTCCATAATATAGAGTTAAAACTATATTTCGTTATTTGTCTTAAAAAATATTCATAAATATTTTCGAAAAATCCTTGATAATTATTATCAACTTGACTATAATCACAATGTAAAAAAATGTTCTAAGGTTTTGTTAAGAATTTAACTAATATCTCTGTTAAACTTTATTTTATACGCCAACTGATATAAAATCAGACTAAATTAAGTTTTAAGGGTTTTATCTCTACAGAAGGTTTCACAAAACATCGTGACGAAAAACTGTATTCATGCGAGAGTGCTATTCCATTATCTAAAAAGTTTAAAGTAGATTCATACTTAATCCGACTATTACCACAACAAAGACACTCCAAACACAAAAATCGTTTCGAGTGAAGCTCAGGCGAGGAAATTGCATGCGCCAACCGCGGATGGTATTTCCAACTCGCATTTGAAGTTGTTAATTAGTGAAACATTCAGACCGGAATGCGTGAGCCGCGGTCGCCATTAAAAATTCGCATAACCGCCTAATGTAGTGCCCGTAATACTGAATACTTAGTGTTGCACTGGGAACGATTGTCGGTCACTGCAAGTTTGTAAAGGGTCAGCTTTTAAGCGCCTATCCAAGTTACGCATTTCAATTCCACCTGATAAAATATCAGAATTTACGCTTTCAAATCAATTGATCATCATTGTGCAGAATCGTAGTAAGCTAGTACGATTCTGCCCGTTGGCAGTTTATGCGTGAGAATATGTCATAAATCAGCATATCGGTGCATTCTTCTAATTCTAATAAAGATGGGTATCAAATGAAAGGGCTTGACTAGAAGAATACAACGCACTATAACAAATTTAAAATCCAAGATGGCCGCCACCACAAAACCGCGAATTACATATTTTGAAAACGTTGCGTTAGGGTTTTTTTAATTTAATTCACTTGTATAATATAGACTAGTAGGCGTTATAAAACCAACATGAAGCTGAGTCTACTATGATACAATGTCGGCGATGTTCGCATTAATTTTCTATGTCATATTATCCGCACTGCGCTGTTTGGCCAAAATCATTATTCAAACATATCGGAAATTTAGTTTCCAATCCTTCGTTAATTATTAAATACCACTATAAAACTGCACAAGTTGATTTGTTTTGCAATTTTAATAAACTCAATAGGTCATCATTTCATTTTAATTAAGAATTCACATAAATGAATTTTATAGATACATAATTTTTGGAAATGATTTATTATACTGTCGTATTCTTAAAAAAAAAATAAAAATTTGATATACAGTGTTAGGTGAATAGTTTAGAATTTTATAGATGTATAATTTTTTTTAAATAATTTAATTTCGTTTTCTAAAAAAAAAGAAAAAGGTAGCACTCCGGGAGTGCCGGCAGAAGTGAAAACTTCAATATTAACGTTGTGTTTAATTATAAGTATAAAAGTACTATCATATATGAGGTAGAATACAATGTTTATTTATTGCGCTATCGTACACAAATATGACAATTTATATGTTGTTATTTATAATATTATATCGTTATTTATATATTACATTAAATTTTATCTCTCAGAAAAATCAACTTCCATCCATAATTTCGACGACTTTTACACCATCGTTATTATCAGAATCATCATCGCAAATTTTTACAACTGATACAATTGGTTTATGATAACTGAAGTAAGAAACAAACAGTTTTGATTCGAACCTATTTAAGTGTCTAATAAAAAAAATATAAAAATATAAATATAAAATATAAAAAAAAATATCGGGCGCGCGCTTGTCTAAGCCCCCTCTGCCGCCTAAACAGAGCAGCACACTCAGGCACGGTAGAAAGAGTGGGAGATACTAGTTCCTCTCCCTTCCCCTCGATCTTACGCTTTTTCGATCAGCACCACGTGACCCTGACGCGAGTTTGAAAGTTTTTACCCATACAAAAAAGTGCTCAGCGCCGCTAAAGAAGTTTTCACTTCAAAAACTAATAAAATTGATATTATGCGTTATTAGGTGAGTATATTAGCGCTCGGAAAAAATGTTATTATATTTAAACTTTATACTAATGCAATAACAATTTTTTTCCATTTCAAATACAGCGCATATGGTGATAGCGAGTATAGTAAGGATAAAAAAATATCCTCAAGACAATTAGATCCATAAAACATTGCGTACAGATAGATACACACATGAAAAAGAATAATGCCAGCCAAACAACATTTATCCCTAAGAGACAACGCCACATTTCTGTGACCGCAACCTACGGCCTACGCGAAGTAACATCATAATATTTGAATTTTTTATCAATCTGCTACGGAGAGAGAGAGCAAAGTTCGCGGCACGTTTGTCGCATAACTTAATTAATTCCACGAAGCCGTTCATATTTTAATACCTTTGTAGACTTCGGGGTGACTCCAAACAATTCAATTTTAAATATTATTTTGAACTTGAAATTTCATTTTGTAGACTAATTGGATTTGGGCGGGGGGATAACGTAAGGGTGATAGATTTCTGTAACTGAGCAACACCATTGACTTAGCTCGAATGATTTGAGGAAGACGCTCTTCTGATTGTAAAAGCTGCCCATAATCAGTACAGTGCCCACAGAATTTCACAATAATGAAAAATTCTAGGTGCACTAAGCTGACGCATCTTAATCATAATATGCTAAGGGTGCCTTTCGACCAGAGATGTGTTATGCTAAGTTGCTATGGATGCGTTTGATATCCACCAATCATATATTTATTGGTGCACATAGCTTAGCACTGGTGAAAGCTACGGATGTGATGTATGGATGCTTGCTATGGATCGTCGCAAGTAGTGCGCGCACATTTACATAGCGCATTTTCCTCGCACAGCTAAATAGCCTAGCATTGGAGGAAACGGTCACATAGAGGTAGTTTCGTAGCGTAACTTTCACATCTTCGTAGCATAGCTGCATAGCACATCTGGTAGAAACCAGAGTCCTATGCAGCTATGCTAGCTTTTCTAGGCACCTTAAGACTATTCATTCCGGTAATTTCAATAGCTTCAGTGCCCTCTTACCGAAGGACAGTAATGTTCTATTGGTCTTTATCTTATTATCGACTCAATGGATTTACCACAATGTCACGATGGCAACACAGAGACAACAAAATGTTTCTGAAATGGTTAATTGTGGTTACCAGTGAAAATAAGTTAATTGGAATTCTAACTGTTAATTTAGTTCAACGGACTTTATTTTACAATATTTTGTTTACAGTTAGGCGTTAATAAAACAATTTAGTATTAAGCATCGTAAAATTTGATTTTAATCCTATGAATTACGACTTGTGTCCTTTCATAAAGTTTTTATTTTCATAGCTGTAAATAATCTAGATCAGCTGGTTAAAAAAAGAGACAGTTAGAATAATATTTTATAGCATGTCAAATGCATGCATCGCAAATAAATCACAAAGAAACTAAATAGTCTGGAAGAATTCTTTATTTAGACTACTAAACCAAGAATTCTTACATAAAAATAAAAAATAAAAAAAAATTCAGGACGTTTAACACAGCGCCACCTAACCCCAAACTAAGCAGCTTAATGCTTGTAATATGGTGGTTAGGATAACGGATATAATACTTATATACTTTTCTTTTACATGACGATGAGCGCAGCAGCGCCTTAAATGTTTTGGTAACACTGTTGCTAGGCAGAGCCGGGCTTGAGGCTTGGACTTGTCCTATTTATATACGTGCAATAAAAAAATCCACAAGTGCATGTCCAATATTCTTCTATTTGCGAATACATGCCGACCTAGCAGTCAAATAAAGCATCTTCTGAAAAATCACTACTTTAATGAAGAGCAATATAAAGTATGAGTAGCATATATTTTGTCCTAACTTTTTAAATCCTGGAGTGTATACTGGAGAGTGTATATCCTGGAGAGTATGAAATAATTTGGGCAAAATGTATGCAAGTCATATTTTAATTTTCCCTTCTGTGATTTTGAAGTTGAGACTTTGTTTTACGTAGAGATCGATGCTATCTTGTCCACACCTTCACTCCTACAGGAGTACATAAAGATCATGATATTAAAATATTATAATTTAAGAAAAGAATATTTTCTCACCTGAATAACACCAATGATCCTGCCTTCTGAGTTCTTGATCGCCATACACAGAATGGTGTTGTGTTTGAAACCAGTGCCATCGTCGACCGACGCGTCAAATCTAGGGTCTAAATACGCGTCCGGAACATTCACCGTCTGGAAAATAAGATGTTCATGTTTACATGAGCCTCAAGGACATAATAAGACTTTTGGCTTGTGTACGAGTATTTTAGTATAGTTTATCTATTTATCATAAGCACTACACTGTAATTGTGCGTTTTTTTCCATAGACTTACAGCTAATATCTGTTGTTACTTGACCGTTTTTAGTTGACAGGTTTGTATGAACTGCCTTCAAAATTCCCCAACTAGTGTCCACCTCAAGATTCCAAATCCCCTCAGAATTTTGATCGTTGACAAATCAAACTTGGTAACGAGATTTTATACTAGATCTATGGTTTTTCTTACGCGGGGACATAGCGGACTAGAATTGACAAATCACAGTGCAGGTAATGTCAAAAAATTTCAAGCACTATGATTGGTCAATTATTGCCTAGTTTTTTCGCACAAAGTGACAATCCAAAATCGCGAAAATACTAAATATCCAATTTTCGTAAATTTAAGAAAGCTTTATATTGGTTTCGAATCACAGCACATTCCCTAATGAATAGAAAAAGAATTTTTCATTAACTTAATTTCTCAAATTGAGTTACATGGCTCAGTGGAATTGATTGGACGCTAAGTGAGTAACCAAATTACGAGCACTGACTGGCTTTCACATATTCGACTGACCTCGTCTATGTTCCAAGGTCACGTGGACAACGATGAGAGAAATTGATAGGAAAACATGGAAATGTCGCTAGGAATATACGATTGAACGCGGCGTGAACTCCTGATGAAGGACATCGTAATTGTCCGAAACCGTGGTTGAGACATATCTCAACGATTTTTTTTTCGTGAATACAGCCGTGTCGTATTTATAACGATTGAATTGATTGTGAGTGATTTCCTTTTGTTAATTTTGTTATTTTTTATTTTAACAATAATATTTTTAAGCATTATAAAATTTTGCGTGCCTGACGGTGAGACATGGAGTAGGTACTTATATTTTTTAACCAATAAGACCTGTAAACTTGTATACTTATGTGAGCAAATACATAAATGATTTGTATTTGAATGCTGCTTAGAGCTTGGATAAATTCTATGACATTTTTAAATAAATTACCATAATTCATAACTTTTATTTGACGTTCAGTGGAATTAAAGTGACTTATTAAACAACAATTTTCATCCACATAAATGAACTATACAAAAACTTCGTTTCTCGACAGCAGCAGCATCGTAACAACTCTTAATCTTAAACTTAATCCTAATAACAGTTCTTTTAATTATCGTCCATCACCTAGTCATCGCACCCGTAGTAAGAAGTTGTGATTTTTTTGCAGAAATAATGGAATAATGGAATCTCTTTAGTTTCTTACTATATTTATACGTCTGCCTCCTTCCACTCTCATCAAACATTTTCTTGCATTAATAAACCAAGCTGTATCCTTAACATTTCGAATCGAAAGCTCTTTCCTCCGTAATTCAGTTAAAAATGAAAAGGCAACGAGTCATTCCCCCGATCGTACACAAAGCACACTCGTCCTTTATTCATAACGACATATCAGTTATGTACGCAACAAGGCCGTTGGGGACTTGCAAAGAAGCAGAGATAAGTAAGGATTATGTGGCACTCCCAGGGGTTTTTTATAAGAAAGGGTCCACTTTGTTTGTTATAAATGATGTAGGATGAGATGAGCTTTCATTTGTTATGTTGTTTTGGACAGAGGATCTTCGTATTATAATATCCTTTTATCGCTATGAATTTAAATTAGTTTCAAGCGAGTTTGGACATTAAAAATGATATATTATTTTATTCACGGGAGAGAAATTTTTTCTTGTTTGTCATAATTATTTTTCATTAAAATGACGAATACTACAAGCCTACAAACATAACTACGGAGTTCCCAATAGTAATATTATGTTCATAATATACATATGTACCTATATTTACGCCTTTTTCAATTACACGAAAATGGTTTATATCTCCAGTGACTTCAAAATATTGGATAAACAAGATACCACGCTCAAAACTTGGTAATCTAATCCATCAAGCACGCAGTAAAAAAACTTTTTTACCGAAAATATCTACAAAAATATTAGACCTGACACATTCAAAAGAATGATCTAGTACTTGTGTTTTTTCTTGACGTTACATCTACCCACAATAATACAGCAACCCACTAATATTATAAATGCTATAGGTATAAACATAAAACTTCATTGAAGACCCAGGTCTTCCCAGGAATAATTGAATACCTAGTTGAAATCTGCCTAGCATTTCTTCTCCTTTTTCTGGGGAAATGCATTACGTATACCACCCTGCGCTATCGCAAATTATAGGGTGGTTATGTGGAACTTCCCGCAGGAGAAACCGTCGGATTTTCTCACTAATAACTTGGGTCCATTCAGTGGCTGTTTATTGGGGACGACGGTGGTACTCATTAGCATTTTTCTAGATTGATTCATCTCACACCCAAAATCACCCAAACAGAGATGATTGGAACAAGAGTGAGGCTTATAAGGCTAGCAGTGACTAACAATTTATCAATGACCAATAATGAAGACGATTTAGCTTACAAAAGATTTGGCAAAAATTTGATTTGCCGACAATTTATAACACTTATTGTAAATCCTAGATCAGTAAGTACATGACGACTACAAAAAGTGCGTGACGTTTTATAACGGAACTAAAATCTATAATAACATATTGGATTTTCTCACAAAATCACTTGAAGTTGGTAGAATTCGTATCAAACCGTATTATTATAATGCAATCAACTCTTATCTAACTCTCCACTATTCATTATATCAATTACACAATATAAAGAAATCGCAAAAAATCGCCTTTATTGTCTGCACACATCGGAGAAACGTGGGTAATCTTGATGACGTCAATGCTCAATTGGCGTGACGACAATAGCCACCTCAGCCAGACTTAATCTTAGGTTACAAGCACATATCACACAGTTTAATTGGTTTCTGCTGGTTCATCATTGCAATTAAAAGTGGGTATTGTGTTCCGAGTGATCTAGAAAATTGCGTTAAGTTTTCCTTTTAGAATTAAATTTATTAACATGGCATTAAAATATTATCAAAGATGTTGGTTCAAAATTATAATACCTGATTATTTTTACTATAGGAACCGACATGAAAAGAGTAAAAGTAGATCATTGGCTCTTTTCACGCATGTATGCTTTTTCAGACACTTTTTTGAAGAACATTCAAAAAGTATCTGAAAAAGGCATGCAAGACTTCAGTGATTGATTCGAATTACTTCTATAAAATCTAATACATTATATTAGTATATAGTCGTCCACAGCTGGACATAGCACTCTACTTAGAAATCATGTCCTGACAAAAATAAATTCATTTCAGAATTTGGATTTTTTCTTTCAATTGGCTTACTTCATATAGCATGGTTGTTATTCAAAGCAATTACATCTACACCCACCTCACCCGTAGTAGCGACATATCCAGTGATGCCTATGTTGATAGGAAACCGACTCTCGTAGGGCGACATCCTCTGCGTGCTGAGCTCTGTGTCGTCACCCGCTTCGAGATCAAAAACTCGTGAGAAACTGCCTTTTGACGCCTCGTGGACTAATAGGACCTGGAAAGAGAATCAATATTAAACATTGGAAATTCCAAATTCGTATCCCACCTACTCAATGTAGTATGTATCTGTCTTATGAACTCTAGTGATTCGGCAACGACGGCATTGTCAATCAGTGTGTTCTACAATAATGAGATGAGTATTATTGGTGAGACAGTAAGACAACGAGTATAAATTTTCTTATGTAGCATAACTTAAAAAAAATCACATCTTGGGCTCTCGTGAGATCCAAAGTGTCTTCCGGCTGAAGGTGATAATGTGCTTATACCTCAATTTTACTCTTACCTATCTCATATTAAATCTATGATTATTACAATTAATGTCGCAATAAAGCTTTAGTAATTGATTCAAAAGCCCATTGGCTAATATTTGTAATTCATTTTAATGCAATAATAAATAACCGTTCGTTAATTTCAATGCACTAAATAACTAAATGATAATAATTCACATTTAGGCTTGTCTCATTAGCAATTCAATATTTACGATCCAGTAATTTGATATTTTCTAACAAACACATACTTTAAAAGCTATTTAGTCGTGATGCTATAGTAAGATAATGATATTGCCCCATAAATTAGGCAAAGAATGAAATGTTCTCAGCGAAAAACAAATTTAATATCTATAATATTGTTTACCTTCATATTAATGGTGGGAAGGTTTCTCAAATTGAAAGATCGCCCTAAATTAGATTTAAAAAATCTAGATCCGCCCTAATTCGGTTAAGGGCGATTCTAGATTTTTTTTTGCAGGGAGATCCCAAAGAGGAAACTGTTAAAAAAACAATTACATTGAATTGTGCAACAGAATCTTTTCAACGAATTTTGACAGTAGATTGCCTGCCTATCGTCTGGTTTATGGGTTGATTTAGCTTTAATTTGATATAAAAAATAAATATTTAAAAAACTATCTCAAAAACAATTAATAAAATAATATCATAAATATTAAACCCATATCCAATTCCCAATCGATCGACAAGATAATAAACTGCCAAAGAGATTTACTTTCTTGTTATTAGTATGAATTATTTTTAAAGTCGAACAATATATCGTCGAGTATGAAAATAATGAGCCAATCATGGCGGCGCTCGTAAAACAAGCAATAACTGCAGTAATAGGAAACTTAAAACTGATGGGATCATAATTGCAGAGAGTTTATGTGAAATTTAGTTACGCGTTCAATGCCGACACTAAAAATGAGAATAGACTGTAAAACCGCACTATATTACTGTAGTGTCTGTTTTCCACGCTTTTATTTCTGTGTGAAGTAGAATTAAATACGCACAGTGCATTTTTATGATTTTTTCATAGTTTGATTGTATTTTTTTATTTTGCATTGTGCGTTTTAAGTTTTTTGTATAAAAAAGACGTAATTTTTTTTGGAAATAACTTCTATAATTGGCCCCCATTTCCTATGACCGTGTTCCAGCACGATGTTTCGTAAAGCCAGGAAGGTATTTATTCCGCCTACCAACACTTCGTCGGCTATAGACCACTATCACCCAGGTAATTAGCATGTGTGTCTGTCTCTAACATGAAAAACATCAAAATGTGATTCTAAGAAATATGTAGTGGTCTAGTCACTAGTCTCACAAAGCTATCCTATTTCAGCATGCCTAGAATTTTCTGATTACGAAAATCCGAATCAGCTTTCAGTATCACTAACTTACAAAGTAAACAAAGATCTCCCACAGATTACGCAAAAATTTTAATTTGCTCCTGTCAACAGCGAAGCTTACAGTAACCAAAGTGAAATTAAACTTCAATATTGTCTTGCAAACAGTGGTGTAATTGGTAGGGGCCGAAACAGAAATCGTTTTGGCCTGTTTACTGAATTTTAACTGATTTTGGAAGTCTATTTGGATGCTAATTTTACTGTAAACTAGCTGACCCGCGCGCACTTCGTTGCGCGTGACAGTCAATAAAGCGAAAGTTTGGTGCTGCCATTTAGGATTGTATTTCCATCTCCGCGATTTTGTGAGCGTAAAATAGTTTTAACCCAGTGGGTAGTGAATAATATCGGACTGGGTATATCTATGAAGTTTTGTTTTGCTATCGCAGGAACCAGTCCTGTGTCCTTTCCCGGAGGTCAAACTATCTCGGTTTAACGGTTGTTGATTGTCTTCACAAATTTTCACGCCTCTTTTCAGGAATTAGAACTATTTGTGGTCCTTTCCCGGTAACCCTTAAACTTATCTCTACTGTAATGTACCTAAACCTAAGTTAAATTATAATTATTGGTTACCAATTTCTCACACTATCTTTCTCACGACTCAAATCAATTCTGTGATTCCTGAATTCCCATTAAAACTCTGACTCTCCTTCCTCCTGCCTGTAATACTGATTCTCCCTAATAGTTAATTTCTGACATAAAAACTATTCAATAACTTTCCATGCAAACGTTTTTCGGAAATAATTCCCGTTCTCCTGGGAATTTCACAAAATCCCTCCTTATTGGTCGCCTACGTTATATTAAGAATACGTTGACCAAATTTTAGCTAAAACGAAGAAGCGGCTACCGATTTCCTACACAAACTGCATCCCCCCCTTTCCTCCCCTTAAAGGTTGATTTCTGGGATAAAAAGTGTCTCGTATCATTTTTTATGACTCAAACTAAAGGTTGCATCAAATTTTAGCGTAATAGATAGAGTCAACGGTTCTAAATTTCATTTTGTTGCAGCTATTTCGAAATTGATTTGATTTCCATCCCCGCGGCGTTGAATTAGTATACATAGTTATATTTCCTCCCGCTCTGGATAGCGAAGAAAATCGAGCCAAGTATTTCTATGCAGTTTTTTTTCGCTACCACAGGAAACAATCCTGAGTTACTTTCCTGGAATTCAAAATATTTTAATACAAAATTACAGCTAAATCAATTTAGCGGCTATTGATTCCTTTTTCCAGAATTCCTTATTCCATAAAACTATTTGTTTTCCTTTTAACTATCTATATTGGGAATTTAAGCTAAATCGGTTCCTCATGCCTCATACTATCATTCCCGAGACTCAAATCGATTCCGTGGTTCCTGTAGGTATGCCCATAAAACTCTGACCTTAAAAGTGAGGGAAGGTGAAAGGCCCTTTCACCTATATGCATTGTTGACTTAAGGAACTAAGACTAAGGGACTATCTCAATTATGTCCTTTCTTTTGGCTCAAGCTGTATCTATTTCGAATTTCTGCAAAATTAGAGCTGCGGGTACTAATTTCCCATAAAAACACCGATCCCCCTTTCTCCCTTTAAGCTTGGTTTCTGTAATAAAAGCTATTCCAGGCCTTTTAAGAGTCTCCAATTAACAACAAAATCACAAAAAGTAAAGAACAGTTTTATTTTCTACAATTTTCAGTTTAAATGTTCATATTAGGGATTTAGAATTTATATATTTAACGTGCCTCACGATTTTATTTTTCAGCTTTTTAGTACACTGTATTCAACATGTCAACCCCATTCATTTGATACCCATATTGATGAGATTAAAAAAATTGGTTATCCGCCATTTTGTAGCGAGTGCCATCTTTGATTTTTATTTTGTATAGTGCACTGTATTCTAGTTATCAAGTCCTTTTATTTGATACCCATATTGATTGGAAAAAAAAATGTAATCCGCTTTTTTGTAGCGGCGGCCATCTTGGATTTAAAATAATTTTAAATATACGTAATTATATTGTCACCAGAACCAAAGGCGTACACCAAATTTCATTTGAATCGGTTGACAGGAAGAGGGCGAAATTTCAAATTTGCGATTTTTTTTTACTAAATTTGACCCAAGAATAAAAAATAATAAAACAAACGGAGTGAGCTAAATAAAACCGTTTAAAATAATAAAAAATGATATTAGAAACCTCAATAATTGAAGACCTATCCGTAATCCGTAGATACCTAAAACGTATGGGTTTGATGAATAAAATGAGTTTTAGTTCTATGGGGAGCCCAAAAAATATTTTTTTTCTATTTTTGTGTGAAAAACTTAATGCGGTTCACCGAATACATCTACTTACCAAGTTTCAATCGTATAGTTCTAATAGTTTCGGAAAAAAGTGGCTGCGACACATGGACGGATGGACGGACGGACAGACATGACGAATCCATAAGGGTTCCGTTTTTGCCATTTGGCTACGGAACCCTAAAAACCACCTCAACAAAAAAAATAACTTTAGAACTTCCGAAGACTTTTATTAAATAAGGCATGCAAACGAATTTACTCACATAAAGTTAATAAAATAATAATAATTCAATTAGACAAACTCAACATAAAATTAAGGACAATGATTTTTCTGATTATGTGATGGAACTTTAAAGTGAATATATATAATATATCTAATATATAAAATTCTCGTGTCACAGTTTTCGTTGCCATACTCCTCCGAAACGGCTTGACCGATTTTGATGAAATTTTTTGTGCTTATCCGGTATCTGTGAGAATCGGATTTATAATAAAATTATATATTTATAATAAAACAATTATTATTTTGCTATCTCAGTGTAACTCTCATATTAACTTTTAATCATTCCTATTAATTATTTATATGGCAAAACAACGTTTGCCGGGTCAGCTAGTTATTTATAAAATTATTCAACAAATATGGTATATGGTATGTAATAAAATAATTAATATCAGGTATTTTAAAGTTACATTAATTTTATAGTAATTATTAAGTGTTAAATTTTTGACTCGCAGTCTGTAAAACTCTAGGATTCAGGAATAACGACATGGATTGTTGACCGCCCTTTGGCATAATTTATTTATTTAAGGACATCCAACGCAGGAAACACATTACAATTAAAAGTCTTAAGGCTATTATGTCTTTAGTCTGTGTGATCCTACAATTATAGGATGCCACAGCATGAACAACTAAACATAATACTAATAAATAATACTACATAATAGCAAAAAGGTTTGGTTTCATAAGTCGTTTAAAAAGGTACTCATGTCCAACAAATCGCTTGCGAGTTTTAACGACGAACAGCGCCATCTAGTTTCATAATGGGTAAAATAGTGGCACATCGGAAAAGAGTTTGTATTTTGTATGTGTTCTTTATAAAATATGTTTTTGAGCGTTAAAAACTATTCAAAATCAATAAATAAATGTCCTTTTTGGAGTCTAACTACATACATCCATATCAAATAGGGCTAGCGGTTACTGATTTCCTATACAAAATTTGACTTCCACTCTAAGGCCAATTTCAGGGTTAAAAACTGTCCCATATCCTTTTTAGAGGCTCAAGCTATATCTAAACCAAATTTTAGCTTAATGGGGTTATTAGTTACTGATTTTTCATTCAAACTTTGACCTCCTTTATCCCGCCTTAGAGGTTGATTTCTGGAATAAAAAGTATCCCATATCATTTTTTACAACTCAAACTACCTTTGTGCCAAATTTTAGCTCAATAGGATCAGCGGTTCTAAATTTCCCATACAAACTTCGACCCCCCCTTTACCCCCCTTAAAAGTAAATTTCTGACATAAAAAGTATTCAAAGTTTCTAATCACAATCCCAACAATCATTTCACGAAATTTCAGCTCAATCGGTTCAGCGGTTACGGATTTGCATACAAACGTTTTTCGGGAATAATTCCCGTTCCCGGGGGAATTTCGCAAAATCGCTTCTTATTGCACGATGAAGTTTTCCAAAAAATACGCTGTCCAAATTTCAGCTCGATCCGTCCAGCCGTTTGGGCTGTGCGTTGATAGCACGAAAGTGTACGAACGATTTTATATAATAAGATAAGTAAATCTTTAGATTGATATAACTCTTTTATTTAACAAGTGAATTAAATTAAAAATTTAAAAAAACCCCCAACGCAATACGTAATTCACCATTTTTTGATGGCGGCCATCTTGGATTTTAAATTTTATATAGTGGGCTGTAATCTACTCGTTAAGCCCTTTCATTTGATACCCATATTGAGGGGGTCGTGGAAGAAAAAAGTAATCCGCCATTTTGTAGCGGCGGCCATCTTGGACCGATTTTCACCAAACATGGCTAAGAACACTCTCGACTAACTCTACTTTCAAACAAAAAAAACTAAATCAAAATCCGTTCATCCGTTTGGGCGCTACGATGCCACAGACAGACACATACACACACACACACACACACACACAGACAGACAGACAGACAGACAGACAGACAGACAGACAGACAGACAGACAGACACGTCAAACTTATAACACCCCGTCGTTTTTGCGTCGGGGGTTAAAAACCGATTTGACTAAAACCAACACTAAGGTTCAAGTAGAGAAAACTGCAACGTATTAGTGAAAATTTTATTCAAATCGGTGGTGTTGTTTCACCTCACCAGTGACACAAACTATTTACAAATTTAGCCCAAATTAAACTAAAGGTCTACTTTCGTTTACAGGCATATCGATAGATGGCGTATTTTTAGTTTGTCGCACTTTTTGCTTTTTGATTTTTTTGAATTGAATTTACTTTATATTCTATTACTTTTACTTCAAAATTTTGATGTAAATTAGGGGCGATGTGTCCGATATAAATGATTATTATTTATTTTATTATTTTATTTTACGTTTCCCTAGGAAAAATTGACAAAATGTTTTACGATCTAGATCGCGCAAGCGACTTTTTCGCGTCGTTTTGTTCATATGCGTATTTTCACAGTTCACCTTAGTAAAGGATCACAATGAATGGGGAGAAATTTCCATTCTTATTATATGTATGGATATGGATGTTATCGCGGGGAAGTAATTCTGCTGACGTTGTGCACAGGACGCACCTGGTTTGAACAGCTCGTTCCAAAGGCTGCCTATTCGATTAGATTGGCTAACATAGAATTTGTGTATCAGATGTGCCTTCTCCACCTCAAATAAATACAAAGTACACAAACCTACGAACGTGCGACTGAGCCAGAGCTCAAAAGTTTGGAGTCACGTGATCAACTTTGAAGCTTATAATAACTCCAAAACCTGACACTTTACCAGGGTGAGGGAGAAATAGTTTTTGTTGGTATCGATGTTGACGCTCGTCGCTGGCCTTGATTTTGAAAAAAAATCTAAATGGCGGATTCGTAGGTTGCCACAAATCTTCAAAGCCTTTATGACGTGGATAGAGCAAAATTGATTTGAAAATTCGGAAGCTTATCACAGCCATACCACCGTCAGCATCCATTCTGCGGCTCGTCCAATTTCGCCAAGTGCTCGCATCTGAATAGGTGGTCAGCACCAAATTGTTTTGTTTGGGACTGTGATACAATCTTTGCTAAGGTATGCAGAAATTTCGAAGAAACTTAATAACACAATATGCATATGAGAATCTTGGGATGAATTTTCCTTATCACTTACATTTGCCCTCAATAGTAAAACGTTTATATTTTGGCAAAACTATTATATAAAGGTAAACTCTGTATAAAAATTAGATCTTACCATGAAAATAGTTTTTAGTGCAGTGTTTAGATGTCAAAAGAAAAGGGTTCGAACCAATTTTAACACACCAACAAAACCTTTACAAAAGAGCGAAAATTCGATTTTCCTCACTCAGTATGGTGAAAATAAACGAGTCCTCCATTAGGATAGGTACAACGTTATTTCAACCACCATAATTGCGTTTTCCTTGGAAACGATCCAATAAAGAATCCCCAAGAGTTTTCAGCTCCGTACAGAGTGAAAGGACGTCATCGATCGCACCCCACTGATCAAATAATCGCCTACGTACAACAACCTGACTAAAATATGATATTGTTTAATCATATTTGTTCTCAATTTTGGCATACAAAGCTGTTTGCTTTGTCAATGAATTTAATATTTTGGTGATATGAAAATCACGCACGCGAGCAAAGGAATGCATAACATTGTACTTCATATTTTATGTGGTAACAAATATTGAACATAATAAATGTTAACGCACATAAACGAATGTGTGGTATTTTTGATAAAGCATTCCGTTATTATACATAATATTTAAACGGTAAATAGAGTATTTCACGATAATTCTAAAATACATTTCACAAAAGCTAGAATATCTATAAAAGCGGGGGTAGACTTCCTTTGCAGAAGGTCGACAAGGTGGGTACCCCAACAGTACCAGTTATTCTACCGCCTTGTGAGCAGTGATGTGCAAACATTGGTGTGCTTTGATAGGAGGGCACTATAGCTAGTGAAAATACTGGGCTGAAAAGTTTTATAAAATCTTATGACTCTCAAGTAAGAAGCATTGGCGCAGTGCACCCAGAATTTTACCTTTGTAAAATACTGGGTAGCACTGTACTAATTATGGGCAATGGGCAGCGTTATCTCTTACCATACCAAAACCTCACCCAATAGCCAACATCGAAACGTTATTTCTTAAATATTTTCACTTCAAACATTTCTGTAATAAAGGACAAACATTTGTGCGGGAATGACAAAGCGACAAGAACATTACTTCCATAAGAGAAACTTCTCGATATTGAAATAACAAAAACGAAATTGGGCAACTATTGTCCGTTAATATTGGCTTCGAAATGTGGTCGCCCTTCGAACTGCGTAAAACCTTTCCAGCTATTTCCCTGGGGTAAGAATTTTGGGACCAAGGCTTTCGTTTTCCATTCTCATTAGATAACGTCCGCATACTGCCTCCAGTCTGGGGTATGCACCTTTATGGTGACACTTTATGTAAAGCTATCTCTGTGCCAAATTTCAGCTCAATCGGTCGACCCGATAAGGCGTGAAAAACTAACAAACATACATCCATATATTCTTGCAAACTTTCGCGTTTAAAATATTAGCAGGATTTTTAGCATCTACTCTAAGGTAGATTTCCCTAATACCCCTGATAATTTGGATTCGTGGAAAAATCCTCACGATTTGTCCTTTTTCCTCGTAAATCAATTGGTACACCTATAGCTTTAATTTTTGTAATAGTAAACTTTACTTTTTATGTATTATCAATAAAGTATTATTTATCTTATCTTTATCTTAAATCAAGCCATACTGGTTTCAAATATACTCGTAAGTAAAAAATATCCAAAAATAAATGTCTCATACTCAATAGTGACACCAATTATAATTTGTCGAATAAGTAACTTGTAGGGCTTGCTAATAATATCTCGATATTATAATGATGGTACCCGATGGAGTATTATAGACATGCTACATTCACGGTATGAATATCGGAGCTTTGTGTAGGGCTTCGGCTTTTCTGGGATGGAAATTATGATCAAGCTATTATCAAATACTAGAGTTCCTCGCTTTATCTGAAAAGCTTTTTTGCGTTATTTTAAGAATCACGTAATAAACATACGTTTGCAGCATGCAAATTTTGATGTACTCGTATACGAGTAGATAAGATTTCATGTCAAATAAAATAATTACCCTAACATATGCTGGGATGTCTTTGTTTATTGTTTATTTACTACAAATGTAAAAGACTAGTTTAGTGTTCGGTAGGGGACTAGATGTAGAGGGTCTGCAGGTTTCCCAGTCATCCGCCATAAAGACGAAGAGGGCAGTGCCGCTCGTTTGGTGGGTATAGTGGGCCCCATATACTACCTGCCGCAGCGGTAGAGTGACGATGCGTAATGCATTTTCCCCAGCGTTAAATAAAATAAATTTGGCGTTACCTACAAGCATTTGTCTAGACCTGTTATATCAGCATAAACTGATGAATAATCCAAATATAACATTGAATCTCACGAAACATTTTATTTACGACAGCCAACCTTCCGAAAGGAAATATTCATGTATGCCAGGGACCAGCATTATGTATTTCAGCTTTGACTACATTGTCTAGATTTATATTTTTATTTTACGATAGCTCCGGTACATCTCCCTGAACGGACATGTTGGCTTTGATCCAGGGATCTGATACATGATAGCGAATTGTATGAAACACTGAAACAAATGTCATTCTACTGAATATATAAATATATAATATGACTACTGTATCTATAAAATATATAGATAAAAAGGTTCCACACATGATCATAATTTGATCCGCAGCAATCCTTTCTTGAGAGAAAATAGACATTATGTGTTCCTTGCCCATTCTTCTCACAAAATCATTGCAAAATGAATGTATAAAATTGATGTAATAAGCTAATTTCAATTTCATATAATAGACGCATTATCATACGCTTATAATAAGTAGATATATTAATACGTGCAACTTTGTTTTTTTTTTCTGAAACATTATTGTGCTCTTAGCTATTATTGTTTTTGAACAAATATGAACTATCGCAATATTTTATTAGTTAAAGATAAACCATCAATTTAATATTTATATTAAAGCGATTCTAAATGCTAAAGGCGTTATTATACGACTTAGTTATACATTTTCAGTGCCCAACATGACCCAAGTAGTGCCACGACAAAAAGTTTTTCGTTGATAATACTCCATCATACTCGTATTTATTGCCAACCAGTCACTATTATGTCTATAGTTATCTGTTAGTTATTGCAAAATTACTGACTTTGAGTTAATTTATTGGCGTTCGGTGGTGATTCAGTGTTTAAAGTTTATTTAGAGCATAAATTCATGCATTGCAGTATTTCAATATATAGGTACCTAAATGGCAGAAATATGTTTTGGGTCATAACAATATTTCTGCCATCTACGTGGAATTTATACTGATATGTAATTTATGAGCTTAAGGAACTAATTGGCCATATTTTTAGGTTAACATTTATTACAAACATGAGTGGTCATCATCAAACATGGTCAGAGTAGAAATTAGTTCTATAACTCAAATCTAAAATTTGCTTCACTTCGGACATCGCCTAAGAAAATATTCTACCATTGTAGGCTTTATAGCGCAAATGGTCGCGTGAAGTGTCATATTATTTCACAAAAACCTCATTTGGCGAAAAAATGTACCCGATATCAGTCAGTAACGTAACGACCAATAATAAATTTATTAAGTTGTACTTCTCACTTTTTTTTACGAAATAAAAATAAAATACCTTCGTCTTAATATTTTGTAATAATCTAGTTGATAGAGAAAATCATTTTTTAGTCAACATCCCTATAAGATCGCAAGTGGAGTAAGACCATTAAGGTGCCGCACACAGGCGCAAGATCGCGCGAGAAAGCGCGACGGAATTTTGTAATGTTCGAATTCGTACGCACACTCTACGACCAGACCTACGCGATCCAGCGCCAGTGTGACTTCAGCTTTAGACACTAGCTCTAAGTCATAACTCTGATTATAATGCCAGTGTAACTCGAGATAAGTACGCGAGGCGCCGCCTACTGCCTTCAATCATCATTAGATGCTACCGATTAGAGCACTGGCGTCACCGAGACGATAGCCTACAGACACAGCTAATAACCTAGCTAACGGCCGATAAATTGTAACGTTATGTTTTTGAACTGATCATACCAAACCAACGAGAAAATTCACGCGAACTTTATATAATACACTAAATCCGGTCCTAAGAATAAGTGTGAAATTTAAAAATATACCAATTTCAAGCATGATAATATTTAAATTGATATCTTAAAACTTCTAAACTGATTTTGATGACGCTAAATAATTGAACGAAATTAATGCCATTAAAAAAGATCATAATCCCAACTAGCGATCGGATTTTGGAGAGAGGCTAGGATTTAAGGTTATAACATACATACATACATACGTTTCTGAAATTCGTTGTAATATTGGTTTAGAAGCTTTAAAGGATTGTCCCTTGTAAATTTCTAACAATTCCAATAATATATCATGCTAATCTCTTTTTTGGTGTTGGTTAATACAAGGATAGGTGTCCGATTTTTTATTAGGTATTTAAATTCCTTATCAATTCTTTTTTATATAGGATTATTCTAATTTAGTATAGAATGTAAGACAATTAATCATAATCTGTAACATACCGATTTGAATAATAAATGAATTTTCATTTAAATTGAATTAAAACTCAGTTTTTACACAGTAGGTATTCTCATTTATATTATATATGCACGAATGTGCGTCTGTCTATCTGACGATTACCTTACCACACCTAAACCACAGAATTGATTTATTAGATGAAATTTGGAATAGAAACATTTCAAGTAACAAGAAAAGATATTGTTTATCCTACGAGATAAAAACTGTTTTATCACGGTGTTTACTTTATAATTATAATTCAATGAAGGAGACGTTGTGTTTTACAACTCTTAAATTACAGGACATTTATATAATCATAGATATCAGAAATATTTTATAGGGCAGGTGTGTTTAAAAAATAACTTTTCATGGAGGTTATTAAACAAGAACTGTTTCATTGATATAGAACATGTGGTTTCATTTAAGTCAAGAAGATAGAAACGATGTTTAAAACATTAAATAAAGACATGGAAAATGCAAAGTTAAACAATTTAGACATTATATCGTTGATATACTAATTTTATTTAGATTATTTGGAAATGAACAAAAATATAAAGGTAGAGTTTTTCAAAGCTCAAATATAGCGGGAAGCTGACACGCATAGAATAACAAAAATCATTTTTGCGTACATTTCATATTTTTTACATT
Organism: Hemithea aestivaria; assembly: GCA_947507615.1. NCBI lineage: Eukaryota > Metazoa > Arthropoda > Insecta > Lepidoptera > Geometridae > Hemithea > Hemithea aestivaria. The sequence goes on from OX382338.1 coordinate 10,031,795, forward strand.
TTAGCGGTCGCAGTAGGTATGCGCCACCCTTAAGGCTGAGTAGATCTTTTCTATTCCTTAAGGTCGCACAAACAGCATCATCTGCCTAGAGTGTGCGATATTAACTATAGTTATTAATTTAAAATGTATTAAAGTGTATGTAGTTACATTTTTATAATGCGATGCGGTTTTCCCTGGCTGTAGTTTACGTCCGACATTGCATTTGCAAAACAAAATAAAAAAATAAAAATGGCTTAACTTTAGCCCATTATAATAATGTGTTAAACACAATAATAATGTGTTTTTATTCTACTTGATGATATCATCAGATTTCCCGAGATTATCTTACGTTTATGTGAATCATAAACAAGCTACTACACTGACCACTTCGTCAGAATTCATTAGGAAAACTAAGAATTAGTTTATTGATTAATAGAAACACATCGCAATAGACTTTATTGATATACGTAATAAACAACAAACAGATGTGTGCTTGGAAAATACGAGTTATCATGTACATAGATGTGCAATCAATTTAATTATATTGTTTATACAGTTAATTATGTACAGCGGTTTTACCTATTGAGTTATGTAATAAATGAGGTGTATGAATGAACCCCATACAAGACCTAATATTTCAAAATTCTGCATAGCACTGGACTGCGCCTTTCATGGAGAGGGAATTATCTCGCTTTCTAGGTTTAGTGTGCTACCACTACAACATCACACGAGATCGTGGTTATAAAGATTTGATCTGTTCCTTGGATTTATCTATGCTTAAGGTTGAGATTCTAAATTAAAAACCATTTTTTCCTTTACTCTAATTTCACCCATTTATTTTTTTAATCACAACAGTTGTCAAAAATAATACAGTATAACGAATCGTACATTTTCATTTTTCTATAGGAATCGCGTTCCGTTTCACGAAAAATATAACATTATTTAACAGTGGTGAAAGGCTAACCTATGGCGAATAATAAAAACCGAAATATTAGTCATTGAATCTCAGCAAGCACAGTAATTTCACTAGTAACACTGCCCTTCAGTCCGAAACACAGTAATGCCTGCACATTTCTGCAGGCATTACTGTGTTTCGGAATTGCTTGGCGAAAGAATAACTGGCAAAAGAATTGTATTTACCCATATATCAGCAATAGAGGCGCACCACTACAGAGAAGTTTGAATCTAGTGTCTAAAGTCTAACATGTCTACATTTTTACTAAAGTTAGTAGGTATACTCGTATTAGAAATTCTCACTTCTAGAACATAATATCTATTCTACATAAACTCTCAGTGTAATCGCCTGCGAACACACTTGTTTTCAGTCTCAAAGGGAACTCAGTTTATTGTAAACACATCAAATAGATAAACAACGATGTTTGAGGAACGTTGTTAATTTAACTATCTGTGAGTTGAGTCATTGAACAAAACATGGATAAAATATCAGAATAAATACCGAGTGGTTCATAAATTATGAGTGACGAAAGTAAATGGAGCAATGCCCCGTATGACGACTTCAGATTTATTAACTCTTCTCGTTAAACGTATTTACAAAAATAGTCAAGTCATAAAAAAGGTTAATATAAATCACTCTTCTGACTTTACGGTATACAGGAAAATACTTAAAAAGACGCTGAGATATCACACAATTTTTGCATTACGGGCATTTAATTTTTCTCGCATTTAACATTATTCGCAGTAGGGCAAATTCCTCCCATTAATCCTCCCATTGTTTTTGATTCAGCCCGATCAGCCTGGTACGTGTACAAGACATCACGCCTTCTCTTCATTCTTTTTCTAGCCGCGGCTTCTATCCTCATATGTTACTCATAGAGGAAAGATAACAATCCAAAGCAAATATCATCTCATAGCTGGATTTACAACAATCTTGAAACTGGATGAAGGCTCACGAGACGTAACGAATTTAGGATCGTCGAATACTGAGTACTTTATTCGACGCCGATCCAGTGAATTTGGTTCAATTGTTGTTGCTACCGAGAAACAATGTAAGCTAAAAGCTCAGTGGTATGGAATTGATAATGTGTACGTAGTACGTATGTATATAGGACAGATTTAATTATATTTCATATTTTTTCATAAATCGAAATGTATTTATTCTAATAAGCTACAATGCTCTTTTGCATTATTTCGACTAAATAAATACAATTATTAGTTATTATTTAATATTTAGTGTTAATTCCGCCCTCCCGCATATGCATGCATTAAGGGTTATAACTATTTGTTAGTGTTAGTTACGCGAAACTTAGCTAGAACAAAGGATACGAAACGACGACGACAACGGTGACAAACCGCTGCCGGACGTTACGCAAAAATAGACTACAACGCTGACACGTGTTTCGCCTCTACACGAGGCATCTTCAGAGAGATGTTCACTCGCCGACCGCTGGACAGGGAGACCCTCACCACCCCCCCCCCCCCCCCCCCCCCAGCCATTATAAAATCTCATTCTTTTTTTAAATATCATTTCTTTTCCATACCACAAACTAATTACTTAGTAACTCCAAACGAGTAACTAGGAAAAATAAATGATATCAAATATTCTAAGCGCAACTCCCATATGAATCATCATAATATATCCGAAACTATTCAACCCTTTCGTTGTTTATTCATTGAAAACTTAGAATTGGAAATGAATTAATCTTGATTCATAAGTAATGGAGAAATGTTTAATAGGCATAAAACTGAGAACACGACGATTGAAAGTTCACGAATTTTCTTTGCTCCATTACGCATTATGTAATCATGTAACGACTGAAAAAATAACATTTTATAAAACGCTCCAAATGATGTGAAAAAGTAAAATTGCTTTCGGATAAGAAAATAAATGGTCTCTACATAAAAGTTAGTATCATAAATTAAAGGGGTTATTTTTAAAGATATTGTTACAATTTTAGAATAACGATTCGTACTGAGAACGAACGACGAATAGGGAGTAGAGTAATTTTTTTTGTCCATAATGTAGATTTATTGAAAAATATTAGACACTTATTTTCTTTATTTGTAAATCTGATTAAAAACGTGAGCGATACAACGCACTAAAGTTGCTTGATTGTGACGTCACACCATTAATAAATCTGCTAGTACATTTTTGTTTAGTGGTGTGACGTCACGCATCCTAACACAAAATTTTATAGACGTTATATCGAAGCTATTTTTTATTTTATTTGCAAGAAAAAAATACGTATCAAATGTTTTTTATTATTAAAATTACGGACTAATTGTATTTTAAAAATGTAAATCTTGTCAGCATCCCTATTAGTCGCGAATTTACTTGCGCATAGGTAGAAATACATTGCATTCACAAGCATCCCCAATTTTGCCTCGACCGATTATAATCTCTATTCACCCTTTCTGCACAAAATCCTTTAGAGACTTGACTTCTAAATAAGCTGAGTATAATTAATTATTAAGAAAATGTTATGGAAAATTTCAGCAATAATATCCAAAATAACTTTTCATTTGACTGAATTAAAGGTCTAATCCATTGGAAGGACTAATAGATTTCGTGGAAACAAGGAAATTGCCTGAACATTTCTAAAGCGTAATTAAATTCGATATCTTACAAAGAGATAATTGATATACGATAACTTTGAAGCTTCCACCAAAGCTATCTGTGAAGAATCTACGAGAAATTCTTTGTACGTAATGTAATTACATTAAAATGTCTTGTGACTTGAGCTGGTTATTGCTATTTCACTACTGTGACACAAATAGTTTCGAGAATCGAGTAGCTATGATGGGCAAAAGATATTGTAAATGAAAGATTTTACTTGACAGAGTGTGGAAAATATTCATTATACATAATGTAAATAAATATATCATTATTCAATGAGACATCAAATCATAGAGGATCCCTATTGATTTTTAGCACAAGTTGGTGCAAATTTGGTTGTCTGGAAGAGATCGCTCTAAGCGGTAAGGCTTGCCATTGTGGACATTAATATTAGAACTTTGAACAGGTGAGACTGTGGTCAAACGCAGTCCTAATATATATATAAAAAAAAAAACTTTAATTTAGTTTAAGGTCTATGATGTTATTTTTGTCCCAATAAAGAGTATTGTATTATATTGTAGTTTTGCGGGCAATGCAAAATAAAATAATTGGTGCCAAAATGATATAGTATAAAGCCGCGGTCTATTTTGACCAAATATTCATTCCAAGCTGGAAAACGCTGGATGCAGTCTAACCGGTATCTATGGAAGTCCAAAGGGAAAGCCTATGTTCAGCAGTGGAAGTTCTATGGCTGAGATGATGATGCCGATTCATACTAAGTGTCTTATATTCATTCATAAAGTGGTTTTCACATTTTATTTTGTTTTAGATTGACACTTCGCGCGAACATTGCAGCAAAGAAAGACCTATAAAACAGCTCATAGATTCAAAACAGTGACGTAACAAACACGCGTGTATCGCAACATATCGCCGTATCGTCCGCTGCAAGGCATATAATATATTGTTGTTGGCTATTGGCTATTGCGCATTGATGTATATCAATATTAATTAACCAACAAAAAAGAATGTTATTGTAGTCACAGAGCGCTTAAATTAAAAAACTTTTTTTAAATTTGTCATGTAACGTGTTAGGGACTAACCACATTTATCGGATTCAAAACAGTGACGCAACAAACTCGCGTGTATCGCAACATATCCCCGTATACTTCGCTGCAAGGCATATCGTTGTTCCCGGTACATCAAATTAGATAAGCGCTTTTAAGATTTTGACACTTCGCGCGAATATTGCGGCAAAGTGAGGCTGGCCTATAAAACATCAGGCCCATTGGCTATAACGCATTGGTGTATATCAATATTAACCAACAAAAAAAAAATGTTATTATAGTCACAGAGCGCTAAAATTAAAAAAAAAAGGTAGCACTCCGGGAGTGCCGGCAGAAGTGAAAACTTCAATATAAACTTTGTTTTTAATTATTCCTAAGTATAAAAATACTATCATTTATGAGGTAGAATACAATGTTTATTTATTGCGCTATCGTACACAAATATGACAATTTATATGTTGTTATTTATAATATTATATCTTTATTTATATATAACATTAAATTTTATCTCTCAGAAAAATCAACTTCCATCCATAATTTCGACGACTTTTACACCATCGTTATTATCAGAATCATCATCGCAAATTTTTACAACTGATACAATTGGTTTATGATAACTGAAGTAAGAAACAAACAGTTTTGATTCGAACCTATTTAAGTGTCTAATAAAGACCGCATCAATAGTAGTTTTGTATTTCGTTGTGCTAAAATTGCGATCATTTGACATAGTTAAACCAAATTCACAGAGCAGCACACTCAAGCACGGTAGAAAGAGTGAGAGATACTAGTTCCTCTCCCTTCCCCTCGATCTTACGCTTTTTCGATCAGCATCACGTGACCCTGACGCGAGTTTGAAAGTTTTTACCCATACAAAAAAGTGCTCAGCGCCGCTAAAGAAGTTTTCACTTCAAAAAACTTTTCTTAAATTTGTCGTGTAACGTGTTAGGGACTAACCACATTTATCGGATTCAAAACAGTGACGCAACAAACACGCGTGTATCGCAACATATCGCCGTATCGTTCGCTGCAAGGCATATCGGTGTTCTCGACAGGCGACAATAAACCACGCCCTCTGAATGTGCGCGCTCACAGCTTGACACCTCTGCTGGCGCTAATAACTAGTTCTGTTTTAACGTGGGTGGTAGAAACTGATGGATTGAGCTTAATGGCAAACAAGTGAGGCACTGCAGTTATTACGCTAATACCTTCAAGCGCCTAAAACGGAGTATGTTTATGATATTTCACATTTGTTGGTTAAATATTCCAAATTATAAAGTACAAAATAGAGAAACATACTACTAAATAAGACCATTTAAAATTTCCCTCTTACCTCTAATTATAAAAAGTCCATTTAACATTTCTCTCTTACTGCGTTACATAGGCTTTACAGGACAGTACAAAAAGCCGACTTGATTTTTAAACACACGCATGAAAACGCTTGCTGCTCAAATATGTGGTGCCTGCTCATTCCCTAGTCTAGGCAATGTGTAGCTATAGGGCTCAATGGCTTTGCTTTATTTACCTAGCTCACAGGAGCGTGTTTGTATGCGTGCATGTATGTATGTACAAATGCAAGCGAGTGGGCTTACTACGTAGCCTCATTTCTTTATAACAAAGCTCATTCAGTAGTTTTATTTGGCCGTGTATGTCAGATGAATATTTACGTGACTGTTTTTGCTTCCATTGATCTCGCTGAAGATAAATGCAATAATTGTAAAAGTTTCAATTGAAACTGACAATTGTGATATATAATTTTGTGCTTTTTATAGCCTTAAATCGACAAGGACTTAAATAAAGTTTGTAGTTCATATTTTTATACCATTTTGAAATATTTTTGTAATATAATTAACTGCAACAGTTAAAAGACGGCGACCATTTTACTCTATTAACTTGCAGGCTCTTTGTAATTGGTTTCTTTTGTTTCAGAGATACGCCGGCCCATAACAATCATAGTTTAATGTATAATGTTCAAGTCTAATGTTCTAAGCAAAACACCGCACTATATACCTCTGCTCATCACCCTAAGAAGACAGCATTGTATACCTCTCCTAGTCTACTCTTCCAATCAATAGGACATAATTCCTATCTTCACTAAATAGGCAGCATTATCTCTTATCATCAGAAAAGCTTCCCTTCTGTGTATAAAAAAATACAAATTTCTACTAAGAAACCCCAATTCTTCTTCTCGTCAAAAAGAATCAACCTCAATATTCAAGTCTTTCAACTCACCTGTACCCTCTGACACCTGATCAAGCTCTGCGTGTGCGTCAATATCCTCAGCACCATATGCTCTATCGTGCTCTGCTCCTCAAACACCATCCTCGCGAGGTCGAGCAACACCTGGTTCCTCTTCACCTCCAGCTGTGACCGCTCGTACAGCTGCGCGTTCCTCAGACCAATACCGCAGAACTGCAGGTACGACGCGAACACTTTCTCGTCGTATGAAGTGAATGGGCCGTCGCTCTGTTTGTTTATCACCTGGAAATTTCGGGGGGTTAGTAAATTGAAGGTTGGGATAAAATAAATTACTACTAACAGCTCCTTCATATAAGGCCGCAGTAGCTCGACAGAAGCAGCAATAACATGAAGTTCTAGAATTGGATTTTAATGCTGACTTATAGTGAATATTGTGATTTTGAGGTGACAGAACAGTGGAAGACCACGATGTTGCACTGTACCTACCATTTGCGACTTGTGACCTTATTAGAAGGGATTCTTCCAATTATTTTTTTGTCATGCTATCTTGAGAATAGAAGTCTTTTTGGAAATGTTAATTCGAAGACGTTTTGCGAATGCAACGCTTATGATAGACTTTTTTACAGCTAAAGCAAAAAGTTTTATGAAAGTTTTGTGATTTGTTGTATGAGCAGATGAATATTAAAAAAAAAATAGCAGAACAGTATTGATGTTCCATAGTGTACAATATGAAATGGTATAAAAACTGCTGGTTTGTATAAAAACCAATCGCGAACATTTTAAAATTCATAGTAACTCGTTGAATTTTAAAACAGCAGAGCACGGACGGAGGTTATTAAAAAAGTTCGTGTTCAGAAATCAATCGACGGATTTAGTCATGCAAGCTCAGCCGAACAGGGAAGTCAAATTTGATTTTTGATTTGGACTCATACGGCGCACAGAGAATAAAGACACGTTGTAAAAATTTGGTTCTCACTGACTCATATTTTTTTCACCATTTTAGTGGATTTCACAAAATACTGATTCGATTATTTATAGAAGATTTTTTACTTATTCTTAGACGCGCGCGCGGTTAAAGAAAAGCGATATACCTGGTGATAGCAATATACCTGGATTATTATTATCATATTCCATTTAAATGAACCCATTAGGTTTTGAAGGAATTCTTAACCCCCTCGCATTTTCCAACCGGCAGGCAGCTGCCGCGCGATAACTCCCAGTTATCCTAACAATTCACGATCCAATTTCAATTCCACCTGAGGATATCTCTAATTTTCACGTAGCGGGGAGCTGTAAAAACTTTGTGATTTCATTATTTTTCCTTTAAGCCCCAGTTTCCCCTTCCAGATGTTTTTTGAGGGATCGTTCCCTGGCCGTAAACAATCTTTAATTTACTTTGTGACGACGAGGGCCGTCTGTAAACATGAAATATTTGTATTATTGTTTTATGAGTGTGAGCCGAAAATTAAATGTTTGTTATTTCTGCGAGTCGCGAATTCGGCAGGTGGTGGGCGGTGTGGTTAACTGTTTGACTTTATGTTTTTATAGTAGATCAACAGTTCGATTTGTTTTTGGAGTGAATTATTGTTTTATCATTACGAAAAGTAAGGTACGGGTCAAAGAGCGAACATTACAGGGTTGACAAGGCCAAAATAGTTGATATGAACAAGCGGTAACCCATAGAAGAGATGTCATAAAAGACTTGAATGAGCTGTGTGAAAGGTTATGCAGGGCAAAAGGTAAAAGCTGATTTCAACTCCAAACTATTGGATGAATGGTTAATGGAGGTAGCGGGAGGAGAAACGAGATGTATAGGATCTTTAAAGGTCGTGACTCATTTAAACAACACTGTCCCCACATTGTAAAATAATTTTCTGGTATGAGCTTATCACCATCATACTAATTGACAGAGAAAAAAAACTTTGGAGCGATGTTGTATATAAAAAAAACCACAACTTTGGTGGACAAGAAGATGAAACGTTAATGTAGGAATTTATTAAATACCCGCACTTAGTATCTTCTAACAGAAAATTGTCAATGTTTTTCTGTTATATTATACATATGAACCTTCCTCTTGAATCACTCTATATTTTAAAGAAATCTCATTAAAATCCGTTAGAATTGCGTATATTACCTGAGCGACTCCGATGACTTCTCCATTGATATCCTTGATGGGCATACAGAGAAGCGACCGCGTCTTGTACCCCGTCTGCTGGTCGATGTCATGGTTAAATCTTTCGTCCTGAAACAAAATTAAAATGTCAATTAATTTATGTCTCTAACATTTATTTCGTAGCTTATATTTATTGTAAGTAACACAAGTTAGCCAATACTGTCACGACGAGTACACAACTAAAGGTTAATGCAAAACGGCGAAGTACATTATTCGAAAGCTGTGACTTTTGTGGCAACTTTTAAACCTGTAGTACCTAACCTTTTTAACCTGTGTGTATTTTGTACCTGTACATTTTTTTATAATTTTTATGTACTAAATAGAAAAGAGCATTTGACCACGATCTCCATGATTTTTAATAAATATGCCAAAGATGGTTAGAGACTAAACCTAGATAGTCGGACAAATTCCTGCTTTGCTTCGATACGACTGTACACCTTTAAAGTATTACAAAAAAAGTACTTATTTATAATTTATTAATTGTTATCTGTAACCCCTGGACCCCTGGTGCGGGTGGTGCGGATGGCCGATGGGGTCGAAAAGTGCTCGAGTGGAGACCACGGACTAGCAAACGCAGCGTAGGGCGTCCACCCACAAGGTGGACAGACGACCTTATAAAGGTCGCCGGAAGACGCTGGATGCAGGTCGCTTCCAACCGGTACATATGGAAGTCTAAAGGGGAGGCCTATGTTCAGCAGTGGACGTCTTACGGCTGAGATGATGATGATGATGATGATCTATAACCCCTAATACTTCTTACAGCCTTACTAGTCTCAATCAAGTCAATAACAAGCTCTTGACCAAATTCATCTTACGATCGAACATACAAATTCTATTAGCCCAAATCTACTAAATTGCCTACAACCTATCTATTAATCAGACTTGACTAAAGCCTCGCTTCTCTCAATCAATTACATTTTACTAAATACACCCTGCGGTTTCAGGCACTGCCCTAAAAAGGCCTAGAACCTATATACCTAATATTCCAGGACTTGAACAACCTCCAAATTGTAATTGTACTAATTTACAAGTAACTTATATTCGTGGCATTTTAAGTTACGTGTCAAAATTTTGTAATAAAACGAAAAAAAAAAATTATTAGAATCGGAGTAGACCTCACTTCCAATACTGTTGGAAATATTTGAACTATGGTTTCGATTTCGATGTATTTTATAAGGAGTTTACGCCCGTAGTACCCAACGTTCACTTGACATCGAATTTTTTGAGCAATTTCGACCTTTGAGATAATCCCAAAAATATTAGACGTAAGTGCTGTCGTTTTGTTATTTCAGTAATGGAAATTGCTCTCAGTAGTCCGAAAAAGATATCCCCTTCAACAAACATTTCTAAAAGAAATCCGCTAAGACTTTTCTACATTTACCAGCTAAAATACTGCATTCATCAGCCCTCACTAATTGCACTTTTGTGAGCACGAGACACATAATAGAACCAGGCCGAGTAATCAGAGTCTGTCTGGCGACCGCAGACCGCACTTCTGCCCTACACATCCTAGGCCTATTGCTACTACACAATACTCTTACTCACAAATCACATATCAAGAATGATTTTTTTATTATTATCATAAGCAAAATAAGGATGTTGACAAGGTGAAAAATAGCAACCATTTTTTTTAGTTTTAGAATAAAATATTATTATAAATATTTTTTAAAACTGGCTAAGATAACGCTCTTAATTTGAGTGGGGAAGCGCTACGTTACTAATCGATATTAAAAATTTAAATCTACTTAGACAAAAATAAATGTTCAGTCAATATAATATGTACTAGCTGGCCCCAGTGGTTTTACCCGCAGTACTTATGTAGCCTATGTGTTTTTCCAGGATCTAAGCTATCTCTATACCAAATTTTAGCTCAATCGTTCCCGTTTAGGCGTGAAAGAATAACAAACATACATCCAGACAGACATCCATTCTTACAAACTTTCAAATTTATAATATTAGTAAGATGTATGACCTATAGTTTATATTTTGTACTGATGTTATAGTATTTCCTTCTATTCCTTCTCTTCCACAATATCTGAAATTCGAATGTACGTACCATCGTAAAGTCAATTATGTTTCTTTATTTAACTACTTTGATCTAATTTTAATTTCTTAAAGTTTTAATTAATTATTATATTGCATAATTGATTTTAAACCGAAATTAAATAATTATGTCCATCTGCTTACCTAAGGACCTCGCTTACTGAAAATACAGCTAAAAGTGTAAGTAAAGACCTGCTCGTCCTTTTTTTCACACGTAAAACTATATATGCAAAAAAAAATCGAATGTATCCTCCATAACAGCGCTCATCCATCCTTATCAAATGTATTAATTTAGTGTTAGATATTGTTTGTTTCATAATTTTAGTGTGCAATAAAGTAAAAATATCTATCTATCTATACCTATAGATTAACTCGCGACATATAACGAGATGTTTCATCTATGATCCATCTAAATTGGAGGACTTCTCATTGAAATATTGGCTTTCACTTATGTAGATTAGTTTGGGATAGTATCGGGGAAGAAATATGATTTATTGTTAAGGGAAACCTTTCAATCTTGCAAGGGTCGACGATCTGTATTCTATCCGCGATATTCAATAAAGGTTACAAAATGTACTTATAGAATTTTGTATGGGAAAATTCTACTGTTTAGTGACAAAAGCAAAATGATTCATACATATTATATAACTAGATTTATAAATGCCAAAAAACCTGAGAGAGAGAGTTATAGAGAGTGAGTCCCTCATAAGATTAAAAAAGATAAATAACGCTTTATTGATACCATAATATAGAAAGTAAATTTTATAACCACAAAAATTCAAGCTATAATGTGTACCAATAATTGTCGGTCTTGTCGTCCTAATTTTATATAAACGGCTCTCTCGACGTTGAAAAGATCTCTTCTAGGCTACCATTCAAGGATTAAGGATATTAAAAGATATTCAAGAAATATACGTTAACATTAAAACAATGTAAGATGAGTTTCGTATGACGCAAAATCTCCATGTATATGAGTTTGGAACAGATCCATTTAAATTCCGCAACTTAATAAAACAGGCGACGTAAATCTCGAGAAATGCAATTTTGAATCCGTTGCGTTTTGATATTTTACGATTCAATAAAATGAACTTGAAGATTTAGTACAAGTGTGTTAACATATTATCTAGAATCCAGACTATCGACAACCAGTCATAGTGAATCGAGAATAATATGGCCGGAAGCCAAGACGGACTAGAAACCTGCCATTGTTGAAGATAATAGGACAAATAATTAAGTACTGAATATTCGATTTTTAAAATTAACGTGAGCGTTTTCAGAACTTAGCTAAACTGGCTCATCATCATCATCTTCATCTCAGCGATAGGACGTTAACTGCTGGATTTCCATATGTACCAGTTAGAAGCGACCTGCATCCAGCGTCTTCCGGCAACCTTTATAAGGTCGCCTGTCCAACTTGTGAGAGGATGTCTTACACTGCGTTTGCAAGTCCGTAGTCTCCACTCAAGCAATTTTTGGACCCCAACGTCACCCGCTAAATTGGACATAATACGACTGATATTTATGACGAAATCGTGATTAAGATGTTATATCTTAACAAATATTGGATATTATGTGCTGCCACTAAAGCTTTGTAATTGACCTGAAAATATATAAAAGTAGTTTTTTTTTTGTAGGGAATAAACATGTCGAAAGTATGTATTACAACATAATATTTATGAGCATAATTGCAGAATATAAAGTTCACCCAAACTAAATATTAGCTACACCAACAAAAACTTAATAAACGATAACGACTACAATAAAAACGTACAACAAAAAGTTATGTTACGACAAAATTGAACCCCATTTCCTTATGGAATAATTGGCACAAAGACAAAGCCACTATTTCTATGTTCAGACCTAATTCTGTTACAAAACCTACACAATAAGCGGATGTTTTTTGCCAATGAGAAGGTTAACCTATTTTGGCCTCGTGATAAAGGAAAAGAAAATGTAGATAAAATATTTTCAAAGTCAACGGTCGAAAACCGCAGCATGAAATTCGATATGCGCCACTAAGCTTCTCCGAAGAGCAATATTATTTCCACTCGTGAAGATCAAGGATGATTACCATCACTTCTTTCCAGAAAATCCAGCAGTTGAAGAAATCAAAACTGCGCAACTTCATGACCCAGTTCAACGCTTCTCGAGATGATCGCCTTTGGGTAACCGTAAAAATAATGGTTGACAATAGCAATCTTCCAAAGGTGTAAAATCTTACAACGACACTGAATTTCTAGTATCTATTAGGTTTATATTGCTAGAGTCAACGTAGAAATATCTATGCGACATTTTCTTTAAACAGTCGATCTGTGGCAAAAATGAAAATTCATTTTTAAAATATAAACTGTTTGGACACGCAGTGGCTTCTTAACAGGCGAGCGTTGGGAATCCTCGAGGCTTACATTTCCTTTTTGCAGTTGAAAAACTGCATCCTACCGATATCTCTTGAGAATAGAGTTCAAAATGCAGAGTAGCAATTCAATGAATCGCACCGCAACCGTGGCTTACATTCCTATCTGTAATTTTCTTTGATGTTAACGTTGGGAAAATAAATATTTCTTGACGTCCATGAAGCAAAAGTTAACTTCCTGTGACCTCTGCCGCACTTAGTAATTTTATTTCAATTCTTTGTGTGCCTACCTCAATAATATTAACATTCACGATTAATTTCGAATATCCACGCCGCGAATAGGTACTATATGTAAAAGCAGAGTGCTATTGAATATTAAGATTCCGACTCGATTTATGAAAAGCTAAGAAGTAATGGGGGATAAAATCGACATTATGCGCGTGAACGGGCCGACATTACGTATGAGTTCATTAGAGTTGTCGCGGAGGAATCGCTCGATCAAATACGGCGTGAAATAGAAAAGGGCTGTGCGTTTAGCGAGCCAATGTTAATTTTCCAGTCAAGTTGGTACATAACACGTATGTCATTGTCAAAGGGGTGAGACACACGAGCTCCGGGGCACCATCAATGTCACGTTCAACGCGGCGCGGCGTGTTGTGTCAAACAACGGACATATCCACGATTAATTTAACCTACCGTTGAATACAAATTCAAAATGATCTGTAATACATCTGAAAATACAACGTTTTGGAAGGAATTCTTGATGCGTATGTAAACGCGCCATTACACAAATCTTACGATGACAATGCTTTTATCTCGTAAAAGGACGGTTTGGAATACGTTCGGATGTTTTATTTCCATTAACAATTCCATGGAGTTCGAGGTCAGAATGGCTTTATTCCATGGTGTCTGACTCCTCACCCTGGCTGGTGTCCAAGACCATGACCTTGTGAAGAAGTGGGTGATGCGCACGTCTATAGTACGAGTATTTATGAAAACAATTTGCATGCAAATGTGTATGAGAGATCGGTTCAAACTGATAGAGAATGTTCTGGCATGAGCTTGCGAAATTATTGTAAACTTGCCTTTGCCCGCGGCTTTACCCGATAATATCATAGACAAAATAGTCTGTGATACGTGATTATTTGTTATTTTTTTCGCCCAATACTTCTAATAATAATATTATATTGATCGGCTATTTGTCCGTTGGAACCGTGGTGACACAGCTAGTATTTTCGTACATCTTTTTGCATATCGTGTTTCATCTTTCAACAATCAACCATCATACCAAGACATCATATTTATCATCATCATCAGCTTTCAATAACCAAAAACCTTTCAATAGCCTCCCATTGACAATGTCATTCTCCCCTGTCCCTTACCGCTCTCATGCATCCATTTCTCGCCACTTTTTTAATGTCGTCTGTCCAGCAATCGGTCGACCCGGATTCCTACGTCATACGAGATCTTATTATTAAGAGATATCCTAAAAAGTACATCATTAGTTGATCATGTAACCATGAAACCCTCTTTAATACTGCAATAATAATTGCTCGTTTCATGCGCTTATTTTGCCATTATATCCGCTTATATAATAAATAACGAGGCTTTCAATAATGCCACACGGTTTCATAAAATTATGATTAAATTTCGGTTAAAGTTGAACAGGAAATTAAAACGGTAAAGTTTGTAACTTTGTTAATTGAAAATTTGAAAATAATTTTCAATATATAAATTTTAAAAAATCTACTACATATTTTTCTGATGTTAATTTTATTCATCATTATCAGCCTTCAATTGCCCACTGCCGGGCATAGGCCTCCCTTTGATTTTATTCACTAGATATTAACCCCATTGGAACGTATTAGGTTTTTCTTTGAACGTCACCGAGGGTTTCTTGTGCATACTTTAATTTTCCGTGGCATTACTTACAAAGACTGAAGAATTACTAACAATGTGTTGATGGCTCAACTAATAACATTTTAACCTCCATCGTCCCGCTGCTGGGCAAAGACTTCATTTACACCTTTCATTCGTCACGTCCTTTGGAAAATTAACGTTAATAACATTTCCTTAGTTCATCATTAGGTCTAGATGAGATTGCAAAGCAATATAATAGTTTTTTATTGAAAAATAGTACCAACATTATTTGAAATATTCATGACGAACGGCTGTCATGCGTCGACTAGAAGACTTGTAATATTTATAACGCGCTACATATCACTGAAAATGAAATTTGAATGATTTCAACATCCGCCACGCAAGATAAAATCAAATACGTAGAAACTGTGCGAAAAAGGAATGGGCGTAGCACTTCAAACAAAAAAACATTTAAGCAAGCGCGTTGAAAAAACCTTAGTGGAAATCTACATCACAATATATCATTGTTTTCAATTTTACTACAATCTGTTTAGCAGTTTGAGCTTTCCTCTTATACATACCTCTATATACACAGGCATTGGCATTAAATAATTCTTCACATCTCAAAGGCCAAACCGCTTGAGCTAAATTTGAAATATCTTAACTACCTTGGATCCTAAAATAGCAAAAAAAGCTATTATTATTCGACGAGTATTATTAGGTCACAGTTTTTTGTAAAGTTCATATTTTGTTAATGAATAAGAAATGAGATGAATTTTTAAAATTGTGTTAAAATATGAATAATTAACATCGTCGTATGTGATTAACCGTATTTTGGAGAGCGTAAAATTGTAAGTCCCGGCTGTGTCCTAGATATTTCATTCAATGCAGTCTGTGCCTATAAATGCAATGACACTTAGCATGTACCTATTATTTGATAAAATGTTTGTATAAGTTAGTTAAGATGTAGATTAAGTTGGCATGCTTATAAATAAATAAACATTATGTAGGAGGCAGCCGTCATGTCATGATGCAGGCCTGAAACTGTAACATATAGGTTGGCCACACAACCTATAATAATTGTGATTATTGACTTTGACTCTAACACTTTAAGTAGGTTATCCTGTTCTGTTGGAGTATAAACTCAAACTTTTTATAATAACCCACCCCAATTATTATATTTTATTAACACACTAGAGGCCTATTCCTAAGCCTCATTTCTTTTCGCACAAAGTACACTCGTTTGACTGAATAACGAAGTAGGCGCACATGGTCACGGTTGGAAGTGAAGTACGAGCAAAAAAATATATTGCTCTTATAAACAAATCATGTCGACTCATATTTGATATGGGTAGCTTTCTCACAAAGCAATATTAAAGTGTCGTAAGTCGTAACGTGATGGAACTGCATTGGCTGTAAGAAGTATGACCAAGAAATGATAAAGTTGATTTTGTTAAGAAAAGTCTAGAATAAAAGGAAATAAAGGAATGGAGAATAATAGCTATAGCGATCATTATGAAAACGAGCAACGCACAGCGGTTTTTCCGCTGTTATACGTGTGTGCAGGTAGCACTCGAAAATTCAAGCTCAATCCCACCCATAACACACATATATAAGTAAAATATACAAACTTTCGCATTTATATATTATAATATTATTATATTTATTTATATTATATCAGTGGGTACGAATTCGCTCTATGTTCCATTTTCGGTATAGAATTTGCTCTTACATTTTTTTTCATCCATACATATAATAAGAATGGAAATTTCTCCCCATTCATTGTGATCCTTTACTAAGGTGAACTGTGAAAATACGCATATGAACAAAACGACGCGAAAAAGTCGCTTGCGCGATCTAATTCGTAAAACATTTTGTCAATTTTTCCTAGGGAAACGTAAAATAAAATAAAAAAATAAATAATAATCATTTATATCAGACACATCGCCCCTAATTTACATCAAAAATTCGAAATAAAAGTAATAGAATATAAAGTAAATTCAATTCAAAAAAAAAATAGTGCCAAAAACGCTACAGACGCCATCTATCGGTATGGGTGTAAACTTGTGGTTGACCTTTAGTTTAATTTGGGCTAAATTTGTAAATAGTTTGTGTCACTGGTGTGGTTAAACAACACCACCGATTTGAATAAAATTTTCACTAATACGTTGCAGTTTTCTCTACTTGAACCTTAGTCTTGGTTTTAGTCAAATCGGTTCATAAATAAAAGAGTTATATCAATCTAAAGATTCGCATATAAAATGCTAATAAACAAGAAAGGTAGTCATAGGAACCGCGTAATCAAAAGACAAAACCTCATCGAGTTTGGGCTCATTTGATTCGTCTTGACGAGTACTTTGATACTATATAGTAACCAGGGTCCGAAACGGAGCTGGAAGGTGGCCATAGGAGCTCCGTGATTAAAAGAAAAAACCCCATCGAGTTTGGGCTCATTTGATTCGTCTTGACGAGTACTTTGATGCTATATAGTAGCCAAACAAATTAGAATTCATTTAAATTAGTAAATGTAACTTATTTCTCAAATGAATCAGCGCCAGCGGAAAATAATCTAATGTGCGCATGATGCGTGTAAATATCAGTAATAAATATCTTTTTGCTGCTTATTTTTAATTTCTGAACATGTAAAATCATCTGAAGATAAATAGAAAAATTCATTTACAGTTCATTGTAAAAGTAAATTATTTTTCATACAAGCTAGCGCCACGGAAAATAATGGAACTAATGTCCTAAGAAAAAGAAATATCGTTTATTCTGCAAACAGTTTTAGAAAAGAAGTCCCGCGTAACCTAGCGGAACTAAATAATAGATTTATAATTACTGTGAATACTTCATTTATTATATATTTTTTATTTGTTAGATTAATTAAATATTATGTACCTATTTAATTGAGAAATTAAATATGAGAAATTATGAATTGTTAAAAATCTGTAGATATTTTAACTTAAAATCACGCGATTGTGGCGCTCCATCTAGGGGGATCTTTTGTAAAAATCACTGGTTATCCGGAGACACACAGACATAAAATCTGTTCACACCCATTTAGGCATACATCCAGACACAAACTGTCACGTTTATAATGTTAGTAAAATTTTGCAATGATTATTATAGAACCTTTTATCTGTGTTATAGATAATCATAGGCGGATTTAGGGAGGGGGGGCAAGGGGCCAAGCCGCCCCCCCCCGAGTCATTAAGCTAACTGCTCGCGCACATATTATAAAGGATGTTTAAGCTTTAGGGGGGGGGGGGGGGCAGGGGGCCAAGGTACCCCCAGAAGCATTGTAGAGTTACGAATTTCGCACATATTTCTGAAATAAATTTTTTTTTTTCGGCGCTCGCAGCTAGCTGCTCGCGCACTTATTGTAATGGATGTTTAAACTTCCTAACCGCTCAGAGCGAGCTAAACATACACTTTTCGTAATAAAAATTATAATATTTTTGCCCGTCTGCACCTTGCCCCCCCCCCCCCCCCCCCCCCCCCCCAAACCAAATCCTGGATCCGCCTATGATTTTAGGTATACACCTCAGTGGTAGAGTCCTTCTCACGAATGAGGTCCCGCGGAATTTTGCGGAACTAAATTACATTTTTTCGATAAATAGGGATGTTGACACATGTTACAAATTCATATAAAGTTATGTTTTTCACATAAAAGACAGTATTTAAAAACCTACAATCACATTTTAAGGATCTATTTACAAGCCAAAATGGAATAAAATTAATTTTAATTTCAATAATTTTTACTTATTATTACGCGAATGCGAACGCCAATCAGGGCGCGTGACGTCACGCCACTGGCCTTACGCTACCTAAGTACAATGTTCCTGATTTCGACATATTTTAATTATTCATAACTTAAAAACTACTGAACCGATTTTGATGCAACTTATACTGTGCTCTAAGTTGGTCTAAATTTAAGCAAAAAAAGTCAATAACCAAAATGGATCTTATATTTTCAGAGAGACATTTTAGTTATTGACTTTATTTTTGGCTTAAATATTGACCAACTAAGGGCACAGTATAAGTTACATCAAAATCGGTTCAGTAGTTTTTAAGTTATAAATAATGAATGTTCGGAACGTTTTAGCCAGAATTCAAAAAATCATTTTTATTTACGTATTTTTATATTGAAATATCATATAATTTTGCATAAAAATATGATATTCGTGTATGAAATGGGTCTATCTAACATATAAAAGCAATTCCAAAAATTAGTCAACATCCCTATTCTGGACTTCATGCCATAAATAATTTTTCACCACTCTCGCACGAAAATAGTGTCTTTGGTCATCGATTTCAGTGAGCAAAAGCCGTTTTTGCTCTCTAGAGAGTAGAGAGGCAAAGTGATTTGGGAGGGGGGGCAAGGGGCCAAGCCGCCCCCCCCCCCGAGTCATTAAGCTAACTGCTCGCGCACATATTATAAAGGATGTTTAAGCTTTAGGGGGGGGGGGGGGGCAGGGGGCCAAGGTACCCCCAGAAGCATTGTAGAGTTACGAATTTCGCACATATTTCTGAAATAAAATTTTTTTTTCGGCGCTCGCAGCTAGCTGCTCGCGCACTTATTGTAATGGATGTTTAAACTTCCTAACCGCTCAGAGCGAGCTAAACATACACTTTTCGTAATAAAAATTATAATATTTTTGCCCGTCTGCACCTTGCCCCCCCCCCCAAACCAAATCCTGGATCCGCCTATGATTTTAGGTATACACCTCAGTGGTAGAGTCCTTCTCACGAATGAGGTCCCGCGGAATTTTGCGGAACTAAATTACATTTTTTCGATAAATTCTGGACTTCATGCCATAAATAATTTTTCACCACTCTCGCACGAAAATAGTGTCTTTGGTCATCGATTTCAGTGAGCAAAAGCCGTTTTTGCTCTCTAGAGAGTAGAGAGGCAAAGTGATTTGAATTTCGAACACAATTTTATTGGCTATGAAGATGTTGGTGTGTTCTGAAACTTATTTGTGTACAATTTTTATTTAACTGAGATGCACATAATTTTTAATGTTATTTATTGAATTTTAACTTTATAAATTGTATTTTTTCAATAATATTTTAAATAAAATACTATTATAGAATAATAAGTCGTAAGTGAGTTTTTTTTTTTTTAAATATTATTACAATTTGTTTTTCATAAATATGTCACACACACAAATTTCGAACGCAACTCTTTTAATAAAAATAAAAAAATACAAAATGGCGGGATGTAGAAGTTTAGAGTTTACAGTCAAATGGAGAATGCGTTGTGACGTCATCGATAAATGCCATCTTTGTCTCTCTCTTTTTTATGAGGTAAGTGAGATGGCACTTATAGTTGTCATTTTTCTTGCGACAGTGGTGTTCACAACACATTTTCCATTTGGTTCTAAACCTCTTGGTAAAGATTCAACTAAATATTTTCAACTTAAGTTGTAAACTTTTGCAAATTTCTATTTGTGATCTAATAGTCTGTTTGGTTGGAGTGTACGAAAGGGGGCACTGAGGAAAAAGACTTAGTTTATTTTTCGATGTCAGTGGTGTTCTATTGACACCCCTTTTTTATGTTGGGAATGGGTAGAGGGGCGGCTCAGGACCAAGGTTGCCATAGACCATTTTTCATGAAAATGATTTTCCACGAAAATATTCACGATTTTTACAGGGAAAAAAGACTTTGTTTATTTTTCGATGTCAGTGGTGTTCTATTGACACCCCTTTTTTGTGTTGGAAATGGGTAGAGGGGCGGCTCAGGATCAAGGTTGCCATAGACCATTTTGACCTCCGGTTAGTCCTTCATTTTTTTTTCGGTGCTTGAGTAGGTAAGGGGGCGCGATTATATAGGACAAAAGACTGATTATTTTTCGATGTCAGTGGTGTTCTATTGACACCCCTTTTTTGTGTTAGAAATGGGTAGAGAGGCGGCTCAGGACCAAGGTTGCCATAGACCATTTTTCATGAAAATGATTTTCCACGAAAATATTCACGATTTTTACAGGGAAAAAAGACTGTTTATATTTCGCTGTCAGTGGTGTTCTATTGACATCGAAATTCTTTTGGGTCAAGTTCAGTCACATTATAATATAGGTACGACGACGAGCGAAGCGAGGAGGAGTGTTAGGTTTTACATATAAGCAACGCGCGAGCCGAGCGAGCGAAGCGAGCGTGCCGCGGCAGCGGCCGGCGAAGCGCCAGATACGAGTTGATTTTGATAGCTGAATGATTTTTATCTGTAGATGTGCAGACAGCTTATTATGCCGCGATCCAATGATGATGTCGAAAAAAAACAAAAAAAAAATTTTTTTGTACATGATTTTTTTTATTTTTTCCTAAATAATTTCAGTGTTTAGAAACTATTATAAATTCCATGATTTTATAAAAAAAAATTTTTTTTTTGAACACGTAATTTTTTTTAATTTTTCCAAAATATTTTCAAAGTGTTTTGAAACTACTATATATTTGATGATTTATAAAAAAAAAAAAAAAAAAATCCCTCAGTGCCCCCTTTGGTATCCTCTGACCGTCTGTTTAATTACAAAGAAATGAGTGACCCCAGTGATGAAGGTAGTTGTCTTACGCCAAAAAAATTGAAAGAACAAGTTTCGAATGCCGAGTTCAGCTATTTGCCTGAAAAATCTAAAGTGAAATATGTAAAGGCGTACGAATCCTTCAATAATTGGCGCCTCTCAAAAAATGCAAAAACATATTCCGAGACCGTGATACTATCATATTTCATGGAACTATCTAAAACAAGAAAATCCAGTACATTATGGAGCATTTTTTCTATGATAAAAGCTGTCTTGAAAACGAAACGTGACCTTGAAATAGAAAAATTTCTGAATGAAGCACCAGACAGTAAATACCTCGCTTTAAAAGTAAGTAAATTGATACAAAAGCTAATTTATTTCAAAGAAAACCTATCTAACTGTACCTATCTAAAAATAAGTAAACTAAATTATTGTTATTTTTTACAGGTTGTATTAATTATTGGCATAAATGGTGCCTACACAGCCGGAAACGTGGTCTAAAAATACGTGAACTGTCCGTTAGTTCGGTCAAAAATAGGCAAATCGTCCAATAGTTTAATCAACCATAGCTCAATCGACCGTAGCTGAGTTAACCGTAGGCGAATCGTCCAATATTGATTTCAACCAATAGTTATTATGAACGTAGGCGAAACGTCCAATAGACATTTTGAATAGTAGGTGATTCGATCGTAGTTACATATTGGCAAGGTTTGCCAGCCTTTACTAATTCTACGCCCATTAAGTCGCAGAAAACCCGTGAATTGAATCCCTCTTTTCCGTGGAATTGGAAATCGAATTAAATGGTCTGTATCAAATTCATTAATATATGAATAATTTACTGTCACGCGCTACGAAGTGCGCGCGGGTCAGCTAGTTACAAATAAATATATAGAATTGTATATTCGAAATACTTTTTGTAAAAGCAGATTTTCCTCGTAAGTAACCAAAATCAACTTTAAAAAATATAGACCGCATTATTAAGTCGATTTCCTTGCACGAGTACAATTTACTGGTTCAGTAATCAGTTATGACCCCGCATACGGAACCGCTAGACTTCCCACCGATATCGATTTTTCCATTTTCACACTCCGCACACAATAATCTAATCAGCTATTTTCCACAAAAACCGACGCGACGATGATTCGTAAAGGAATACAGCGCGTTCCTTTCCCATTCGGCGCTTTCCCTTACACTCCCTATATCAAATTCCTTTGTCTTAGAATTTGTATTTGGGCCAGATAGCGTAAGATTTATTACACAGAACATTGGGAGAGTGGTGTTGAATTGGTAATCTGGGCTTCTTCTTATCGAGGGATGTGCTGAGGACATTTATTGTTAAAACATTTGTATGATCGTGACATGATTGTTTTATTTTCAACTCGCGAATTCATTTGGACACGCTAGTTTGAATACAATTAACATGTCGATAAAGTCAATATTATACGGTCACGTTAAATACTGGTGTATTGAAGTTTTGAGCAGATTCATATAAAAATAATATAAATGAAACCGTGTTATAAAAGTTACAGATGTATTGCATTGAAAAAGGTATGAAAGTCTTTACTACCGAAAAGCCACCGGACATGATGACTTTATATTCGCATTCTTCTGTGTTTGTTTCTTTTTTTCTCACTTTGAAATGTGATAATCATAGAAAGAACTACAGCAGCCGTTGAATTTCGCGTATCGCCCCAAAGGAATGCTAGTTTCAGGCCAGAGCTAATAAGTTTTCTCGTTGCAAATCACATCTTTACGAAGTGGGAATACTCGAATACATGAAGAATACGGCGACGTGACAAATCTTCACTAGCTCTCCGACAATCCTCGACCGAGATTCAAGCCGAGAATACATAAATAATTCGTTCGTAAAAGCCACTGCTGAATAAATCGCCCGCTTAAAATTGCTATATATCCCATCTTAGCCACTTCATGAATTTTCTATGGCGCCTCTGCTACTTCGAACGAAAAACGTTTAGAAATATCAAAAGGTTGGCTCAATATGTAAATGTAATAAAAATATGTCAACATTCAAATAGACGTAGGTGTAGGTCAGGTATCGGAATAATGCATCCGTAACTGACCTGACTAAATCCATACATTATCATATCATTAAAAATTGCAACCTTTTTTTAAAAACAAGACATTAAATTTCGATTCATTAACGGAATTTAAATTATAAATAATCGGTGAACTCTATAATAAATTGTAATAATTTATTAACGTGTTGGCCTTGATAGCCTATTGTTAATAATATATCTTGCTAATCGGTTTATATATTACAGAAAACTATTTGGAGCTACAAGGACGAAAAAGAGTTTTTACTAAATACAAAGTAATTTTAAAGAATATATTAGTCTGATACAATCTTTTTAGGACGGATATGATAATATCTGGCTGAAAAAGCCCGACCCAGATATTTTTTGCCCTTGGAAAACACATTAAAATACATTAGCAATTTCCTCAGGCCTTTTTAATAAAGTGTCATAATTAATACAATTAATTTGTATCGTTGAAGTTTTTCCACTTTTTTGTGGCGAAATTTTTCTAAATGTCAACGCCTACACTCCAATTTCAAGTGAAATTGACGAGACGAAATTAAATCAGCCGTGAAACGTAACGAGTCTCCAAAGATTCAATGAACTTAGGACCTTCGACCTCGATTTGGATAATGTTTTCTTTTCACACGGTTTAGTCCAATCTTTGGAGTGGATGTAAAGTTAAGTTAGCTGAAAGCTCAGTGGTTTAGGTAGCGAAGATGTAGGTCAGTCGAATTCTAAAAACTCTTTTTACGGCAACAGATGAAGGTTCGCAGCGTAAATCCAACATCAAGGAGTCTCGACTTTCAAATAAAGCTATTAACGCCTCGGGTTTGAAATCTAGATGAATGGCCCAATATATCAGCCTCTTGGTTTAAGATTTGTGTAAATCGTAGGCACTGTTTACAACAACCGACGTTGTAATTGATGTTTTTTTTGGATGTTTACTCTAACATCTGAAATCTTTTAAAGAATGACAAGGAAATTTACGAGTTTTCAAAACAATGGAATTGTTTTAGATAAGAGTTAAGCAGGAAAGGGCAAGCTCATCTCATAATGAGTTTTTCTCAAAGGCGTCCTTTAAAAACTAGGAAAGATTTCCGGGCGTTATAACCGGATAAACGAGCAATTTTACAGGTGTATTAACGTTCCTAAATGGGTCAATAATAATGATAATACAAGCTCAATGATACTGAACATTAGATCCGCGAGAGCACGTCCAGAATTTTTACGATAAGACAAACCGTAAAGTAGAAATGAAGCTTAGATCGTCCCACAAACACTCCGTGGGTTGAATAAACCAGGGCCACTCACATATTTAGTGCGCAGTTTCGTGCATGTTATTTCACCTAACACTTAGGGCACTTTATGACACCTCTGAGTCCGAACACCTACAATTATGCTGCCCAAATAGACATGTTTGTTTCTATCTTCGTGTAACTAAGCTGCTAACCCACTGAAGTCTGAAATTTATCTAAAAAATCTTCACTAAACACTAACGTCCACCACTGGACAAAACCGTGTCGTCAAGTGGTCATTGTGACCGTGTTCCGGCATGATGCTTAGTGAAGCCAGGGAGGGATTTATCCCGCCTTCTAGGTATACTCTGCTGCCATCTAGGGTCGCATCGTCGTTTAACATCACGCGAGATCGTTGTCAAAGGCTTACCTACAATGAATAAAAAAACGTAAAACGCTGTCAGGGTAGCAGCCTTAACTTGATTCTGTTGGTTTGATTCGATGCAGCACAGGTAAATTATATTTTTTATGAAAATGAGTATTATGACGAGCAAAACCGGTGCGTGATGATATTTTAAAATTTTAAATCTTTGAAGATGTAAATACGACATTATTGGTTTTTTAAAAGTAAATACATAGGTGTCTTATATTTACTCAGACGGACAATTCAAGCGTATGCTAAGAAGCCTCCATTAACTCGGAATAAAACATCTGGCAGTAATCCGGTGGAAAGTTTGTTTCCTTCCTAGTGCGCTCAACGGAAACTATTTGTTCTACTGAGACGTGGAGCAGTAAGTTTTCATCTTATAAATACACGTAACGTGGCCAGTGGCCACATACAGGGTTATTGGTTATTTAGTACATTGGTGTATAGGACCTCATTGGGGAGGTCATTGGCCATGATTTGAGAGCAATATATTATGTTCTGCAAAAATGTAAGGTTTTCGCGTTATCTTAGTTTTTGTGTGACAATTTTAAAATTCATAAAAAAAAAATAGCCCTGTATAACAGAGAATAAGAGGAGTACACTGATCTTCCTCATCTTCTGAAGATATAATGGAAGGTTAACTGGTTGATTGACTGACTTTTTTTATGTGGAGAAGTAAGAAGACGAGCAAGACGCTCTCCTGATGTTAAGAGATAACGCTGCCCATAATCAGTACAGTGCTACCCAGAATTTCACAATTATGCGCAATTTTAGGTGCACTGCACCAACGCTTCTTACTCAAGAGTCATAAGATGTTAAGACTCTTTAGCCCAGTAATTTCACTAGCTACAGTACCCTCCTACCGAAGCAGCCGAACAGTAATGTAGTAATGCAAACATTACTGCTTGAGCAGTAATGTGCAAACTTGCGTTGCGGTGCGTTGGTGCAGTGCACCTAAAATTGCGCATAATTGTGAAATTCTGGGTAGCACTGTACTGATTATGGGCAGCGTTATCTCTTAACATCAGGAGAGCGTCTTGCTCGTCTTCTTACTTCTCCACATAAAAAAAGTCAGTCAATCGGCTGCCCTTAATCAGTACAGTGTTACCTAGGATTTCACAATTATGTGAAATTCTAGGAGCACTGCACCAACGCTTCTTACTCAAGAGTCATGAGATGTTAAGACTCTTTATCCCAGTAATTTCACTAGCTACATAGGTATATCCTTAAACATAGTATAGTTAAAACCGCAGCGTAAACTAGTGATGGTTTTAATTGATACTGTTTCCACATTAAGAAGTAGTGTTCAATTACGAGTAAACAAAAGATAAAATTTTTAACAGATTTTGCAATTTCTATTCGCCTACTTTCCAGTGGATCTACGTATAGTAATTGGATCTTATCTAAAGAATTTACACGGAATATTAATGTACATTTTTATAATATCATGTTTTACGCTAATATAGGCACGAAAAGAGTTTTAAAAAGGATTAAGTTTCATTTATCTTACATAGATAAAATACCGTTTCTTCCATTAAAATACCGATTCAAAGCTTATCGAAATCAAGATACGACTCTGCTTTTTACTTAAGTAATGTATCTCATTAATTTAGAAAGTCAAAAATTATGCGATGAGATATCAAAATCTGATAAGAAAGGTTTTTGGCACCGTGATGTTTGATGAGCAATTTTAGTTGTTTTCTATACCATAATCGTAAATATTAAATGTAAAATAACGATGAAAAGCAGGCCAGTTGTTTGGGAATTTTGGCAATAAAATAACTTGCTAGGGCTGATGAGATGCTCAAGAGATACCGAAATACATAAAAATCTAAATTTATGAGTACCTATAGAAAATCATCAATTCGAAGCTTAGGACGCTATAGGCGAGTTGGAGCCACGTTATCCGGAGTGTCACGGAACCATCTCGGTTGCAGGAGAAAAATGGAAAACTGAGTTGAGTGGCGTGACATGGGGGACGCCTGAACAAATGTAGGCTAATGATGAACATCTTTGTAATTATTTATCTGGTCAATTTTCAACTAAATGGCGTGCTACACCTACATTCTCTATCTAAAAATATATAAAAGGAAAAAGTGACTGATTGACTGATCTATCAACGCACAGCATAAACCACTGAACGGATTGATTTGAAATTTGGAACACATAGGTTTTATGACGTAGACCTCCGATAATAAGAAAATAAAATTGCACGCGGGAAAGCCGCGAGCGTAAGCTAGTCTTATATAATATCTCATAATAAAAAATGCGTTGCCACAGTGCACCTAGAATTTTACATCAATGTGAAATCTTGGGCAGCACTGTAATGATTATGGCAACAGGAGAACGTCTTGCTCGTCTTCTTATTTCTTTGCATAAAAAAGTTTCTTTTAAAACGTGTGTTACCTTATAAGCATCAGGTATGTTAACAGGCTCCCCGCTCTCAGCGACGTATCCTACGATGCCGCTGCCCCAGGGTATTCTGATCTCCTCCAACTGCTCCATCTGTTCGGGCGTCGATTTTGAACACACGTCGAATAGTTTTGATACCAGACATCTGGAAACAATGGATAAAATACTATTAGATGTGTTAAGCTAGACGGTAAGTACATTTTATACTTAAATCTATACTTAACTAGTTGCGCCCAGCGGTTTTACCCGCTGTACTACTATAGCCTATGTGTTATTCCAGGGTCTAAGCTATCTCTATACCAAATTTCAGCTCAATGGTTCCTTCGTTTAGGCGTAAAAGAGTAACAAACATCCAGACATCCATTCTTGCAAACTTTCACGTTTATAATATTAGTAAGATTTATTGGTAAAAAAACAATAGAATTATTTTAGAATAATTAGTTTTAAATTATTTCATTAAAAACAAAATATTTTTAAAAATACAAACAAAAAATAATAAATGAATGTCACACAAATTTACAATGTAAATTATTGTAATTTTATCGCTTGTAGATAATATATAAAGTAAGCCAATCTAAAAACGTTTAAAATTAAATAAAATCATATAAAACCACTTTTTAAAGATACGACATTATTATATTGACATTATTTTGTGTGCTAAAATAACCGAGGCAACATTATTAAATATCAAGGAAACCAGACTACGCATAGTCAATAAAAAAAAAACTGTCAGTGCGATATTTTCGACGTCTACGATATACAGCTTCTTAACGTAGGGACGTTAAACTGTGGATCCCGGCTGTTTCCTATAAGATATGTAGGAGGAAGTCGTTAGGTCATGTTAGGCCTTGTAGGAAACTCGGCGACCTGAACTGCAACCTATAGGTTAACCACACAACCTATAAATTATTGTGATTGACTCTGAGAGAGTAAGTAGGGTAACCTGTTCTGTTGGAGTATAAACCCCAATTATTATTATTAACCGCAACACTAGAGGTATATAAACGCAACTCAAGAGATTCGCAAATAAAACGCCTTGCGCGTTACAAATGTTGAACGACCTTTTTATAGAGGTAGTAGTATCCACATGAGAAAAGTAAACGAGACGGACGCACGACAGGCATAATCGAATTCCCGCTCGGCCGAAGGAATTTTCCAATCCCGAGTATCTCCTTAATAAAACCTAGCAGACTCGAGAGTCATTGGCGCGAGGCAAGAGTGCCTTGACGGAGGAAATATACAATAGAATAGGCGCGTCCAACGGATTTACCCACAGAATACACTCTGAAACACTCAGACGTTAGATAAAACTAAAAAAAAGGGCTACACCCACTCAAGATCTAAAATAATTATATATTCCTCTCCCTGCAAGGTTGTCTGGAAGAGATCGCTTCAAGCGATAGCACCGCTACACTTAATTTATGAATTTGTGTTTTAATTTTAAAGTGTTTCTGCATATTTGTGATGTTTCAATAAAAGTTTTCTATTCTATTCTATTTCTATTCTTCATTATTCCAGCTACTACCAAGGTATGCTTTTCGGATGTGCATCTATCATTTCCCACGGTCTTGAGCATCTTCAATCAGTTTTTGCCTAATATCATGATCAAAATCATGCTTATGAGGTATTTCAGGTATTATTTACCAAATTCATATTATGTACTAAATTTCATAACATATGGTTTTTTATGGTTATCTAACCTCTTTTAAACCCTATTAATTTTTTAAGACCCTATTATACCAAATATTCTGACAAATAAAGATCACAATACATCATAACGGCCATTCTCCGAGCAGTAAATTTTATGTGTCCTGGCTCAATAAATCCATAATAATAACAAATGTAATCATGCACATATTTTTATACGGTAGTAAACACCCATATCTATCTGTACACAAAACCTTTGACTTCTGCTGTAATTAGTTAACGCGTAATTAATTAATCTTTGTTCAAAAAGCACCTGTTTTCTAATTTCCGTGACGTGTCCTGACACCAACTTCATGTGAAAATTTGCCTATATTTTTTGTCGCATACAGTTCTAATATGGTTAATTATTTTTAAAAAATAGTTCAATGTTAGGTGTACTGCCTAGCAAAATATCTACGCAATAGAACCAGTCTGTAAATAATTACAAAAAAGTAAACGTTTGTCCGTGTCAAAGTTATAATTTCCATGATATTTTGTGTTCTTGGGCGTACATCCCTAAATAACAATATTTCGTACATCAGCATCGCATCCCTAGCGAGCCCTGAGTGTGTACCGCGGCCCATCAGCTGTTGCAGGTCATTAACCTTAGTGTACTACCAATAAAGCACATGAGAATCTAATTTCCGTACCCGTGGTTTCGAAATTTTATAATTTCCATTTTACTGGTTTTAACACCCAATTATTTATGTTAGAAAGTAGGTCGTATTTTAAATAGATCCAGTTCTTTAGTCTCTCTACGTTATAATAAGCCAGTATTTGCTTATTGTGTAAGTTTTTAAAATTTTGAAGAAAACCTGTTATATTCTAATTTCCGTATACTAATTTCCATACTTTTATAAGTACCGTTGTATGAAAATTTCCTAGTAAAATGAACCTATTTGCTACCGTGAAGGTCCGAGAAGAGAGTTTTCCCATGGTTTATATAGTATGATATACTCACAATATTTTCTTCTTCCTTTCACGCTACAACCCTTGCCTTTCCACAATATTATTCCAGTTGTAGCGGAATCTGGCGACCTCATCCAGTGCAGTGGCGTGTTTGCCCACTACACAAATTTTCTTTCGACATCCTTTCTTTGTGGCCTGCCCATCTTATTCG
The DNA here is from genome assembly GCA_947507615.1 of Hemithea aestivaria. NCBI lineage: Eukaryota > Metazoa > Arthropoda > Insecta > Lepidoptera > Geometridae > Hemithea > Hemithea aestivaria. The sequence continues at coordinate 10,062,414 of OX382338.1, forward strand.
CTGAGACTTAAGGCCTTGAAGATGAGCTCTTGTTTGATGCGTGCTTCTTCTTCGTCGGCTAGTGCTTATGCACTTATAAATGACTGGATATGGCTTCCAGACAACTTCCAGTCACCTTCCGGATATCGTCACCCCATCCTTGCCCCATATTGCCAAACAGGGGGGCTTGGCAAGATGGTGACACCACGTTTGCCAAGACGCTGTCTCCACTCTAGAACACAACTAGTCCGTCGGTTATCGGTTCTGCGGCAAATGTGACCAGCCATTGCCACTTCAGCTTGCTAATCCCTTTCGGATATGGCGGTTACTTTGGTTCTCTGCCGAATCACCTCATTTCTGATGCGATCCTTTAAAGAAACGCCGATCATGAACGCCTGCTCCACACACTTGGCCCGTCACTATTGGCATCCTTGTTCATTCTTCTCTGTACTATGTGCAAGTCAGCGAAAGAAATATAAAAAAAAAACAAAAAAAAACTTTTCATTCATAACTCGTTGTAATAAACATCTTAAGTGGATCGTGGTCAACAGATGCGTGCTTTTTGACAGCAAGCTCCTGGAGCTCGATCAACAGCTGAGGGGATGAGCTACTTTGAACTTGTAGGTCAGTCTTAACGTAAGTGTCCACGTCTTGGCTTTGTATGTCAGAACAGGTAAGACACAGTGGTCTTCAGGTATGGGTGACAAGCAGACTCAAAGAAGCTATCCAATAAATGTAGGCCATCCCAGCTGAAACCTCCGATTGGACTCTCTCGATGTTGTTCCTACCTGATTGCACTGTTTGCTCATGGTATATCATCATCAATACACATATTTCTGAACAATTTCAATAGAGAGTCAATTATAATCTATAAAAATTAGTATTTGTTGCAAGTCCTAAACCGTTTCTGCCATAATGACGATTTTGTCCACTAATCTCAAGTGTGAAAATGTACTCGCCGTTAATATTGATGCCCTATCCACTGTTTGCGGGTTCTGGACTTGGTGGTGGTATCTTATATAATATTTACAAACCTTTCTATTACTATATTGCTAATCAATTTGTTATCGTTGCAAAACCTCCAGAATAGACCAGGTTTCAATGGAGTCAAAGGCCTTCTCATAGTCTTCGAACGCTAAGCACATGCTCTGTTATTTTTTCCGTCTATGTAATCTCTCGCACTGTGTGTATGTGGCACAGTGTCATAGCCTACTCGAAACCCAGCATGTTCCGGTGGCTGGAACTTGTCAAATCTTTTTGCGAGACGCTTTATGATAACCTTTGAGAAAAGCTTCTCGACATGGTTCAAAAGTCAAAAGCGAAATAGGTCTGTAGTTTTTCAAAAGACTTTATCACCTTTTTTGAAAAACATCACTACTACGATTTTGCTTCACGCCTTTGGAGATCTCCCTGAAAAGAAGACAGCGTTAATAAATATTCGCTGGAGCTCTCGCAATATACATAGGTGTACCTACAACCCTCAAAAGCTAGGTAATGCAATTGTCACAAGAGACACATTTTATTCTGGTTTTAGGCTGAGGTGCCTGCGAGGCATACGACTGTCTATAAAAATCTTACACCTGTGCAAGAAACTCAGGCGGAGAAGTGACGCAGCTTACACACGATGTAGTCAACTTTGTCCGCAGGCTCCTTCCCAATTTATGTACGAAGGACCTGGTTCCTGAATGGTGCGTGTGTTGGAACTTGGAACTCCGGAGGTCTCGTCTTACTGACTCGGATATTGTTTCTCGTTTCGTGTGTGTTTCTTCTCGCTAAATTAAGCGTCTTCTTCCAGCAAGATTTCCACCACTCTATTGAGATCCTGGTCTACGTCAACAACAATAGTGGTCCATTTAGTACCAAAAATAAATAAAATTTATTTGCAGCTGCAATGTTCTCATTTCCGTTGCAGTAATTATTTAAACATTTCTCATTTCCATATCCATGTAATTTTTAAATCTCAATAACTTTAAAACCATTATTACGGGACTAAAACCAAATAAATTATTATATTCGTACATTTAATGTCTTTCATATTTTAATGTATTTGAGTCAATCCAATTAAAAATCAAAAAAGGCACGGGAATTAGGCAAAGAATGCTAAATGGGAGAATGGCCGATAAGATGTAGATTGAGCTATATTTCTTCTAAGTATTACTCGTCCAAGTGATATCCCTGCTCGTGTCTTATTAAGAGCCACTCACACTCAATAACCCTCAGTAGGTGAAGAGACATCCCTCTCCCACAGCTTACTTAAATGGTTAGATCGGCCATCAAATCGATTGACAGTTATGTATTAGAATGGCATTGCTTATTCAGGCGGACATTCTACTTTCTACTCATGCAATAAATGCGAAACTTAAGATGTATACCATATACATGGGATGTGAGTTTGTTACTTCCCTACGTGTACATGGTTCAACAAGGCTAGGTGGTATTTGAACCACATGATCCACGTGCAAAAACCAATATTATCGAGTCTCAACTGGGGTGCGACAGGGAGAGGATGAGTGCATCACCGCGCGTGTCTAAAGTGAGTAAAACGCGACCATTTTAGATAAAAATGGTTTTTTTTTTTTTAATTTAAACATGATATTTTATGTAGCTGGCTTATTCTGCAGGACAATACCAAAGTAAGTCACTGGGTGAAACTGCCGGACGCAGCTAATAGAGAATATCATTCGACTTCGAGACGACAACGCGCACAAAATGTGAGCGTTAAAACACTTATGATAAGTTAGGTAGCTTATCATAGCCGTTCCCATTAAGAATTCCATCTGTTGCCTCTCCATTCCCGTCCAATGGAACCCCACAGTTGGATGTAACAACGTTAAATGTAACCTTTTCCTTAAACGTATGCTTCAATATTTACGCAGAGCCTCTCGCCATATTCTAATAATAGCTTTATTGAATTATCACATACGCCACGTGCAGGTTTAGCTAAGTGGGATCTCTTTTATGAGATCTAGTTTTGAATTTTATTGGCCTATAGTCTATATAAGTTTTTAGGAAATATTGTGTAAGACTGCAATTAAATGTAATTACTTTCAGTCACATAATAAATATTATAGTATTACTAGCTGCGCCAACAAACATCCTGACATCGAGACATCTAGACATTCAGATATCCAGACATCCATTCTTACAAACTTTCACGTTTATATGAGTAAGATTTATTGTCTTTGATATTAATATTTGAGACTGATACACAAGCCGACTGCTTGTCTGACGATGAATGATTTTCATCGCCTTTAGGCGTCTGCAACACCAGTGCTATTGCCAACGTGGTGTTGGTCTTTACTGATTCGTTGTAGGAAAAGAAGTCGGAGTAAATTCCTCTCTGGTTTCTGCGATAATCGTTTCAAAATACGACCATAATGATCGCTTGGCAACAAGCTTTTATCTTATGTGTGGTAACTAAGCTCGGCCAAAGCTAAAACCACAAATAGGTACAGCGCGTATAGTTTCTATAACACACTACAATACAATAAAGGCAAAAGTTTGTATTATTTGTTTAATTGTTACTCCTTATTTCCAAAACGACAGGATCGATTTTGAAAACATTAGGTTTAGACTCTGATATCACGTATCTAATTATTATTATAAATATAGTTACTTTATCAAATTATAAACAATCCAATCAATGCCTCGCGTCCATTAGCATGACGCCACACAGCCTTTTCAATATGCATCGTGTTCAATCGATTGAATTAAACTGCGACGCATCGATGGCCGATAAAGCACTTTAATATGCGTTCTTCAGGAAAATACTTATTATGTGGACAATATTATGGAAACAACTATCCACAATTTAAACCCATGCTAAGAGTCTTCTCGTGACCACGGCTCATGTAACTGAGCCGAAACGTCGAGGTTGATTTTATAACGTTTTTGTAAAACTAGCATTAAAAATTAAATACCTACGCGATATGTCCCGACTAATCAAATTAATATATAAGCTAAGAATCCCATAGCAGCTTTGACGAAGGAATAACAAATGGATATCACCTTTTCCAGTGAGTAAAACTGCTAAGCACACTACTTTAATATAGATCATGAACATAAATATTTGACATAAGTGGACTAAATAAATCCAGGAACTTTAGTTCAGACACTACCAACTGGAGTAGATTCTCTAGTACACCATCAACATAATATCCAGCAGAAAATTACTTATTCGATGGCCATTAATGACCAAGTAATTCGAATTTATTTTATGTGTCTGTAGTTATTCTGACATTTATTTATGGCTCGTTCGCATCCCATTCCGGCAGTCCGTGACCTTAACCCTCGAAGGTTCAAGAAAGGAGAGGGCAATGAAAGCATCCTCGACTCGCAGTTCGCAAGGAAAGTTTCTAGTGTCATTCTTCATTTACGATTCGCCCGTTTTCGGGATTAGCGACAGGAATTTGTGGGAACATCTGCCGATATATTTTTTTTATTTCTTCGAGAATTCCACGAAGGTTTTTATTTTATTGCTTTCGAAAACGATAAACGGCTAACTTCTTGGAACAAATTACACGATATTACGGGACTTTGAAGGGAAAGCCAAATGTGAAAATAAGATAAGATAAGATAAGATAAGAAAACTCTTTATTGTTTCACCACAATTAATATCTTAAATCTAAATAAACAGTTTATAATATAAACAGTGAGACAATTGGCGGTCTTATCGCTAATAGCGATCTCTTCCAGACAACCAAGCAGGGAAAGGAAAATAAATATCGGACGACGGTGGTTGAAAGTTATATAGGGAAAGAAATATATTAACATTAAACTACTAATAAGCATAAACAATACATAAATATATTTACATATATAATACACTATACATAAGTAGTAATATAAAACATAATACATAAACTACTGTATAATATAAAAACACATACATAAAATATATATTTAAAGATACATATAATATTATAGTGAAAGAAAGTAAGCTTTGACACGAAGTTTAAAAGTGGCAAGGGAAGGTGCACGTCTAATCTCCACAGGGAGTTTGTTCCATAGACGAACCGCTTCTACAGTAAAGGATCCACCATAGAAGCCGGTGCTGTGTACTGGACATTTAAGCATTAGATTCTCCGATGATCTCAGCAAAAATGAATGTGTCGCATGGAGGAATTTAAAACGTTCCCGAAGATAGCGCGGGTAAGAGGGATTGAACAGAACACTGTAAAGCAGAGACAATATATGAGTATTCCGGCGATGGCGAATAGGAAGCCACTTGAGCTTGGAGCGAAATTCAGAGACGTGGTCATATTTACGGAGACCGAATATGAACCTGATACAAAAATTTTGAAGACGCTCAAGTTTATTTAGCTGATCCTCCCTAAGATCGAGATAGCAGACGTCAGCATAATCCAAAATGGGGAGTAAGAGAGACTGTGCAAGCGCAATTTTAGTGGAAGTAGGTAAAAAGTTACGCAGTCTGCGTAGTGACCCAGCTGAAGCGTACAATTTCCTACTAGTGGCCGTCAACTGAGAGTCCCAAGACAAACATCGGTCAAAAAATTACTCCAAGATTCCTGGCAGTGTCACTAAAAGGTATATAAACCCCGTTAAACATTACCTGCGGTAGACAGTCCCAGTCCACTTTGCAAATGGCTCGAGAGCTTCCTACAATAATAACCTGTGTCTTGGCTGGGTTGATTTTGAGACCATACGCGCTACTCCAGTCCGAGATCCGACTCAAGTCACGGTTTATTGCGGCTACAGCTTTATTAAGATCACCAAGAGGAGCTTGGTGATACAACTGTAGATCGTCAGCGTACAGATGATAAGAGGAAGAGAGATTAAGAGAGATAGAGTTGATAAAGATAGCAAAAAGAAGAGGAGAAAGGACGCCACCCTGAGGTACACCGGCAGTTGTGTTACACCACAAAGAAAAGGAATCTTTAAGACGTACCCGCTGCCGGCGACCATACAGGTAATTATGAAGCCAGTTAACTGCTGCCGAGGAAATTCCGAGCGAGTGAAGAATAGCGAGAAGGATGTCAAAATCGACAGTGTTAAAAGCGTTGCTGAAGTCCAACAGCGCCAACACGGTTAACTTTCCAGCCTCCATCCCGAAGCGTATATCATCAGTGATTTTCACTAGTGCAGTAACCGTGCTGTGCCCTGGACGGAAACCAGATTGGAAAGGATTCAGTAAGTTATTTGCAGTGAGATAAGAATGAATTTGACTATGGATAAGACGTTCAAGAACTTTAGAAAGAAAAGGTAGAATAGAGATAGGTCTGAAATCAGAAAAAGATTTTGGATTGGACTTTTTAGGAAGAGGAATAATTTGAGCTTCTTTCCACAGGGATGGAAATACACTGTTTGAAATGGAAAAATTGAAGATATGACATAAAGCGGGAAGGATGAAGTCTAGAATAGGGGCAAGCATGTTGCGACTAATGTTGTCGACACCGACGGCATTAGAAGTAATAGAGAGTATGCTCTTCCTAACATCAGCAGCAGTAACTGTACCAAAGACAAAAGAAATGTTGGACGTTGTCAAAGAGGAGAGATGGTTTAAGGTTGTAGATTTAGTGGCATCATCGATATTAACTGAAGAAGAGAAGTGAGAGTTAAGGGAGTTAATATCCAGATCATTAGGGAGCGAATCATGCCTGGACTTTCCGACTCCTAGTGTCCGAAGGAATTTCCAGACTTTCGCCGGGTCTTCGTCCTGCACAGAATTGTGGATATGACGCCGCAGAGCATCTCTGCACATCGTGTTACATCGATTGCGAGCCTTAACATACCGTGACTTGCTTAAATCATTTGGACACATTTTGTACTTGGTCTTTGCAACAGCTTTTTTGTGCTTCAAGAGTTTTATGTCCTCGGTGAGCCATGGTGCTGGCAGATGTTTTATTTTCATAGACCTAAAAGGTGCGTGAACATCATAGAGTTGCGTGACAAGGGTATTAAAAATCGCAACTTGTTCGTCGATTGTATCTGCATTTATCACAGGAGCCCAATCTATACTCTTAGCATCGTTAAGAAATACGTCTTGGTTAATACCACTAAAATTGCGTTGCAGAATTACGGTTGGTTTTGGTTTGGGAGGACGAATTTTATAAGATAGAAAGATAAGGTCGTGGTACGAGAAGGCATCAGCCGAACACTGACCGTGCTTAGCAACATGTTGTGCTGAGGAGACCATCATTAAATCTAAAAGTGATGGTGTGGCATTTGGAAAATGGTGAGTGGCGCCAAGGGGTAGAATGGTCATGTTGGTAGAATTTATAACATTACATAAGGAAGAAGAACGGTGATCTTGCCTTAGGAGACACGTATTAAAATCACCCATGATTATGGTGTGACTATAAGAAGGCGTAAGATTTTCAAGGATAGATTCAAATGAAGAGAAGAAGTTGTTATTTGAAGAAGGGCTATAATAGACTCCGAGTAAAACTTTTGTGTGTGTGAAAACGATTTCAATAATCAGATGTTCACCGGCATTAGTGGGTGGTGGCTGGGTAGATGTACTAATAACTGTATAAGGAAAGTGGGAACGAAGGTAAATAGCTACACCACCTCCACGCCCATTAGTTCGATCATTACGGATTAAATTAAAGCCGGGAAGATTATAGGAGATGGATGGAAGAGTAGGCTTAAGCCAAGACTCGGAGACTAATATAGCGTGAATATTCTTATTGTCAAACGACGTCAGCATATCGGAGTGGTGGGCCGGAATACTTTGCGCATTTATGTGGATAATATTCAAGTTTTTGGAGACATCGGAGAAATGTGAATCCAACGTTTCAGAGAGCGATGGAATGCTTATATAACTATCGTCATCACAAGAAGAAGAAAGAGATAAATAGTTATCACTATTTTCATTGTCAGAGCATAACATAATAGGTACTCATATAATATAAATAAAAACAATATAATATATACTATAAAATATAAATAAATTAAAAAAAGGGTCAAACTATACTATACTATTATTAATAAACTACACCTGCCGGGTTTCCACAAGAGAAAAAAAAAAAACAAAACAGATTTTTAAATTACAACAACAAAAGAAAAACTTATTGCTATTATTACGGATTGCTCTGAGGAGAATATAAATAACTCTGTTTTAAAAATAATATTGGCAAATAGACTAACGTAATACAAGTATCACATTTCAGGAAAAATAAGAAAACAAATTAACAAAAAAAAAAAAATTACCGTGAAATGGAACGCAACAATAGTGATATGTCAAAGCAAAGAGTATTGTCAAAGTGACAAACGACACATGACATAAGTGAATTAATTTAATGGTTATTTGTGGGTGATTTACCAAAAAAGAAAATTAGAAGAAAAACAAAAAGAGTTATACAAACACAATAAATTACAAATCTACCTCCATGAGCAAGAAGTAAATACAAGCGAAGATACATCTACAAATAATACCAAAAAAAGCCTGGACAACAAAATCCTGGAAAACAGTGCCGTGCATAACAATACGGCTACTTTTTACTGGCACCGGCGGCCGCACGCTTAGACCTAGCGGCTGCTGCAGGTTCCTTCACAAGCATCGCCGCGGGCTTGGGGTCCGCTGCAACTGGTGTCGCTTGCCCTCCAAGCCTGTCCAGTTCTCCGACTGAGCTCACTCGGTGCCTCGCGCCGCCTGCGTCCAAGAGATATACAAAGCCATCTCGTGTCCAGCATTTGGTGACGCCATATCGCTGGCGCGCCGCCATAAAGGCATCATGTCTGGCTTTTGTTAGGAACTCAGATATGGTAATGCCGGTTCCCTTTAGATTGGTCTTTGCGGCCCAAATTTTGGCACGAATTGTTACATCCCGTACCTTAAAGAGAATGGGCCTGGGACGGTTAGATCTCACTTTGCCCATTCTATGGCAGCGGCTGACATCACACAATTGGAAGTTCGCCAGTTTTAGTTTTTCACCCACACACTTCACTATTACTGCTGCTGTATCTTCATCCTCGTTTTCCGGAACACCATGCAGTAAAAGGATTTTGCGGCGACTGTGCATCTCCAAATTGTCATTGTCTCTCCGCAGAAGCTCAACTTGAGTCTGAAGAACTCGAAGGGCATTTAATGTGAAGGCTTTGAAAGCTGTAAAATCTGCCTCCAAACTAGATGCCCCAGAACTTGACGGGGACAGTAATCTTTGCTGCCGATCTTCGAATTCTGTGAGCTTCTGCAGAAACATTTGGCTTAATTCCGCCACTGAATCCTTAATTGCCTCCATAATAGTGCTTGTAACAGTGACAGTGTTAATAAAAAACAATATGGTGCTGTGAGCTAACACTTGAAACACTGGTTTTTACTGGTGTACACTGGTTTTTATGAATGGAGAACACTCCCAGCAGGTATTTGAAACTGTTTAATTAATTAAGCATATATTATTGTTCTATTTTATGTTTTATTCAATTAAATTATTAAGAGAGCAAAATTTATTGATGTTTTCCTAACAACTACCCTCAGAAGAAAAAAAAAAATTAAATTCTTGGAGATTTCTTACGCTCACGCCGTGAGAGGAAAAGTTGCACGTTATATTTAAACGAGATATTTTCGTTTGAGTATCCACAACACATCTAACCAACAATATAATATGCAAAATTATTGACAAAATATTTGTATTTGTTTGTAACCTCTTCATACGTAAACTGTTGAACCTATTGAACCACAACTAAGGTACCTGTTACATTCAGGGAACTTTAAATACGGAAAAAACTACTAGGAACCCAGAGCTAGTCTACAACAATAAATCATTATACTCCTGAACAATTTAATCCCTTAATGGAAGTGCCGAATTCGTTCGCACAGTTTAAACATCCCTTCACCTTGACCTTGACCGAAACAATTTGTATTGTGTCAGACCGTTTTGCTAACCGACAATTTCACATTTCCACACGTTCTACAAGAGTCGTAAATAACGTGGATACGTCATTTGTGAATGAAGTTTCATGGATGTAAAAGTACTGGACTGAACTTGCTGAAAGAATATGAGGAACATGAGTTGCCTTTTAACCGGCGAAAAACTGAAGTAGATCTCAAATCGATGCACTTTTTTCTATTACATACTATTTTTTTATACTGCACAATGAGTAGTATTTTCTACATGTTCTGTAGATGGAAAAAATACTGCAAAAAGGATGAATATCGAGAAAATTATAAGGATGTATACAGTAAACCTATATATAAAAAATTACAACTTATTGGCATTCGCATTACAAGCGATTGGGCGAGTGGGTGTCATTTCTGTTTTAATGAAACTATTTCTAGTATTTTCGTATTCTTTGCAAAGTATTAATAACTTTGATTCAACCGACATTCTCGCCCATGACATGTACTTTTCTCAGACTTTGCCAATAATAAATCATATTTATGAAAAGATTCATATTGAAGTTACGTTTCTTGTTAGAACATAATATTATAATATCTAAAAGAATGTATGGTATTGTTCCAATGCAGAGATATCTGCTATTTATACTTTATTTACTCTAGGGATAATATAACTGTTATAAACTTATGTAACTGAGGTGGGTATCTATATAGGTATAGCTTTAGATAGAGATAATATAGATAGCTTCAATGCGATTATTATATGATTTTGAAGTTTTTACTTACGTCTTACATAATTTATCTTCTTGCATCATAATAAATAACCATTTCACATCTTTTGATTTGTTAATCGATGTTGCATCGTTAACGTTTTTTTTTAATTAAGAACACAAGAAAACGCTGTCTTTTCCGGATTTTCTTAAATTTATAAATAGCGAACTGCTTTGGCTTTAGTATATTTACTGCAAACATTCAAAGGAATTCCTCTAAAATCTAAATAATGTTGAACCATTCGACGTTTATTGCCCAATTGAAAAGAGTTATTAAAGTCTTGAAAAAGGAAACATACATTGGCTTGTGCCTTAAGTGTATTGATACTACGAGTAACTAAGTATGAACTATCTACCAGTCCGATGGGTCGATAACATTTTTAAAATCGCTGGAAAGACCAGTAAACGATCCATCTAGGAGACGGGAGTGACTACAAGAGAACTGAGGTTTATGTGTAAGCATAGCAGTGACCTGAGTAAGGCTGTTGATAATAAAATCTATCTATAATATTGTTTCGAGAAAACTCAAAGTCGTTCACCAGTATTGAATAATTATCTTATTTAATTTTGAAGTAGTTGTTTAAATTTATAAAACTAGTAAACTATATTTTATGTTTCAAAATAATTAATTATAGCATCACATCAGCTAATTAATTATTTTCAGTTTGACTTACACTATTTTACACATAGGCTTTTTTTCTTCACACGATTTTATTTTCTCCGTAATTATTTTGATTGGCTTCAGTGTGCGAGTATATCACGACGCGATATCTTTCACAATATGATGTTGAGTAACGCCAGGGAGTGATTTCTCCCGCCTTCTAGGTTGAGTATGCTACCATCTACGGCCGCATCGTCGAAAAACACCACGCGAGATCGTGGTCAAAAGCTAACCTATAATGAATAGAACAAATATAGTCCACACTAAGCCCAGTGAAACTAAAGCTCGACTTTCGTTATAATAGTCTAACCAACCGTGAAATCGAAGACAAATTGCGCGTTACACGACCAGTTATGTCCTTATATTTTAGCAAGCCTACACGAGATACTGTGCGAGAAGAGAAAGGGCGTCTCATTAGGGGTGAGTAAAAATGGTATTATATTATATACATATTATTATGACTTATTTACTCTTACTTTTCTATTACACTAATAGGTGTAATGATTTCTATAGTTTATGTGCATATAAGTTAATTAATGGAATTAGGCGTTACTTTGCGGAAATTCATTACAAAATATATTAGCTATTATTTAATATTTAGTGTTAATTCCGCTCTAAATATGTCACACATATCATACATATACACACACATGTCACATATGTCATATGTGACATATTTAGAGCGGAATTAACACTAAATGTTAAATAATAGCTAATGTGCATATAAGTCTTTACATGCCCAATAATTATAATTATTTAGCCTGTATGGTCCCACATTAAGGCAAAGGCCTCCCTTCTCTCTTTCCATTCCTTTCTCTGGATAGTGGTCTGGGGCCAATTCTAAAGGCAGGAGTCAAGTTCATCTCTCCACCGAGTTCTGGGCTTACCGCATGCCTAAATTGAGGTAAATTTGAAACCGATCTATCAGCTGTTAATAAGTAAACACGCTCGACACAACACTAGCTAAGCGTATATTTTTTATAAAGATCAATTTGAAACACTACAATACAATCAAAACAATAATTTATAATCATAAGATATTGGTGGTTGTGCATAACTAATATTAATTATTTCTAGACAACCAGTAAAGCTGTAAATGAACTTGAATTTTATATTGTTTTATAACTCTTGTTTTCTTAACAAATACAACCAAAATCTCTAAGCAATCACTAAACTAGATCACCAGTCCTCTCCATTCCTAATTCCTACACCCTTTTTCTTTCCACACAAATCTAAGATGTTATATTATATGAGACACTAGACACATTACGAGATGGCTATGTGCCAAAATAAATGCCATATGTATACAGAAATGCGATACGCTCTGAGACTGATCTACGCAACCTAAATACTTATGAAGTTGTCGTATAATATATGAATGGCCTAAATATAAGGCAATACGATATTTTGATATGTGGTTATTGCCATTGAAATGTGTGCCTATACATTCCGTCTACGATAGAATGTGGCAAAATTTTGAACTAATATTTCATCGTAGTAGGTATTTGACAAAGCATAGATACTAGCGACAAAACCAACGTATTTTATATCATTGCAATAACAGTACATCCCAAATGATCCAATAAACAATTATTTATAGAGAAAACATGAGGTTCTGAACAACCAGTAGATTGAATCCATATTTTATCGTTAAAATTGCAGTTATTGGTGCTTCGTCGCATCGCATCGTTTCGGAGCAATAATTCGCCAACCGATATTACGATTTACTATCTTGAAATATCTCATTATGGCTTCTGAATTACTGCTATAGTTTGTTATATTTCTTTATTGCCAACTATCTCCGAACAATAGCAACTAGTTTTAATGTTGTACGCAGTGCAGTACAGGTTTAATCAAGATTATTGTAATAAACGCAGCTACCGCGATTTAAAACAAACTGAAGCCACGCATTTATTATTTAACATAATTTTTTTTTATCTGAGCGAACGTAGAGGTATGTACAAATTGTGAAGTTTCATATAATTCATTCAGTAGGTATTCAGAAACACTAAGTAAAAAGTTACTGTTTCTACACAATTCTATTAATTAAATTTACTATGTTTTTATCTTTAACTCTTAGATCTCGTAATACTTTTTTTACTAATAAAAAGATTCCTAAAATACTTGTAAAATGTGCAGTTTACTATGAATTCTATTTTACCTCCAATTGAATCCGCCCACACCTTTTTATAAAGCCTATATTGAAAATACGGAACCCTAAAGAGGACAATTCTTCAGTTCAGTACAATTAAAGCCAACTTTAATTAATTTTTATTTCTGGTGCAGTGTCTATCTCTATTATTAACAGTCGGATCGGTGCGCTAAAATGCAAACAGGAGCATTCACAGCATTTATTCCAGTCTTAGTAGCAAAAAATAGAATAAACTTACTAACTTTAAGCAAATTGCTACAATAAAGAATTGCTCTTGTTTTGTTTTCCAATCTTTGTTCCCTGGGCTACGGCCAACTTGCAATCTATTTCTCCTAACAAACTAAGCCCTAGTTAAGGAACAAAATGTTCCAAATTGGATGTTGGCAGGAAAAGTTGTAATGATTGATGTTATAAGAGGAACAATTCCAAAAATGGTCTAGAGTCTACATAAATTCATTATAGAGCTCAGATTGCTTTCTTTATAGACTTTAGGTGTTTTACTCGATGATTCTTTAGCTAAAATTTCAGTCAGTTAATAATAATGTTTATTTTATAATGACTTTTAAGAATTTTGTCATTTTGACTGTACTAGTAATTACATAAACTGTGACAAAAAAAAGATTTACTTTTAAGAATTAAGTTAATTTCACTGTACTAGTAATCACATTATAATCTATGACCAATAAAAGGGTCTTGACAGACAGACAAACGGACGGACAACAAAATGATCCTATAAGGGTTCCGTTTTTTCCTATCGAGGTACGGAACCCTAAAAAGAAACACAATATACACTTTAAAATGTACGATTTAAATTTTTTATTACAGTTAAATAGTTACCCCTTAGAACCAAAGTAACCCGTCATTTACCAAAAAAGTAAACCCAACAGAATTATAACAATTGAACATAACTTTACCCATAAAAAATTAGGTTGACACAAGTTAAAAGTACAAAATCGCTTGTAAAATAGTATACACAGAGCGTGAGCCTTATTGTTTGAAGTTTTAATTAAAGATTGCGGTTTTCATCAGCTTTACAACGGTCTGCGGTAAGGCCAAATTAAACTTGGTAAAGCTAACTACAGAGAGGAAATTTCAATACAGAATACAGTTTGTAATTTAAAAAATGTTTTATTGCACGAGGAAAATTGTAAGCTTTTTTTATTTATTTTATCCAAAGAAAGGCAGGCTTCTACCTTCAATTTAAATTGTTTTTTTTAAAGAAATATTTCAATAAAGATATTTTTACATAATATTTCCATTATCATCCATTATATACCACGTTATGGTGATAATTACACTGAATATATATTTTAGCCCTCACCTTCTTAGAAAGTAAATGTAGAATTTGGTTTTAAATTTTATTTTTGCAGTCACATTATTATAATAATAGTTTTTCTTTCTATATACCACCGACAATTCAGTTTATTATAAATATTTTCCTCTTCATTGTGTCGTCTGAATTTAACTAAAAATATATAACATTGTTAATATATTTTTGCCTGTGTGTTGCTACTTTTGAACAGTATGCAATAAAGTGTTCATATATCGATAGAGGCAAAATGTCCAAGCACGACAAGCTATTTTAGGGTTAATTTGCGAATAGTAGGTGTACTCATCGGCTGTAATCCAATTTGCCCGCCATTATGCCATAAATCAGAACGAACTGATCATCGACATAAGCCCGACGTCCCCGGCCTTGTGCTTCTAAATTTATTAATAGCTCTATTTACATTCAACCATCGATTTGTTAACCAAAATATGTCACGGAGGGACATATTCCGCCTTTTAGGTTTAGTCTGCTACCATCTACATTCGCATCAGCGTTTAACTTTGCGAAATCATGGTCAAGGGCAAACCCTTAACATTTTATATAAAAATCTTGCAACCCTTGCCCTTGTCTTGTCTTACGACTTCATCGGCGGCCGCTGCACTTTGCATCAGGTGGGATGTGGTCAAAGTAAACAAACACCCAGTTATAATTGCTGAAAAGTAGCCTGCCTGCTATTCTAGAGTTACTAAATACTAAATTTCAGCTCAATATTGGTACAGTCGTTTTGAAGTGAAGAAGTAACATACGTTACACACAAGCGCGTCTTTATAAGGTTAGAGCAATTTCGTTTTAAAAAGCTGTATAATGTTTGTAGGGTATAATATCAGTGATACTACAAGACAAAGTTTCAAAATAATTAAGAAACTTAAATTTATGAAAATTGCCACATTCGAGTGTAGTGAATGCTCAGCTCACTTACTGAGATTGTTGCCCGTAATGTCATCGCACTGTATTCAACGTACATAATTTGGTACCTATTCGGCAAAATGGTTTGGGGAAAGTGGAATCTATAGGTTCACCCGTTTGATATTATACCCGTATTTACCCAGAGGTATTGAGATTTGATTGGCGTTTCGGGTTACGTAAATAGAGCTTTCATACGTTTTGATTAGTCTATTATAATTTGCCGAGCGAGATTAGTCTGTAAATTAGAATAAATCGTTATTTACGTCTGGACGCGATGGTAATCATATGAAATGTATGTTTTTGCCAAATGAGTTTTGGATGCCGGCCATTTTGTACTAGTTTTTCTTTTGTTCATAATAGGATAACCTTTGACCACACGCGATGTTAAACGATGAAACGGCCGTAGATGGTAGCAAACTAAACCTAGAGGGCGGGATATATCCATCCCTGTACTGTCCTTGTGTTTTACTTGCACAGTGCGTACTTAGCTTCTCCCTCGTTGTTCACAAAGTTTTAAAAGTTTCCGAACAAATTCAAAATACGAATAGAACAATCAAACGGATTTAGTTCAACATCGTCATAACGCGTCTCAGACATTTCACCCACGCAATAAATAAGGTACGGAACAGTCATTTTAGGCTTCCAAGCGCGTCAAACGTGTAAAAATATTACTGCGTCATGATTTTTATTTCAGTGTCGTGAGCTTATTAAAGTACATTTTATTTCTAATTGAAGTCCAGACACTGGATCTGATACAAATGTTCTCGTTTTATCATACATACTATTTCTGAGATATTCAATATTCACCCTTTCTGGATGTTGCTGTCAAATATGTTGACTCTTGATTTACTCGAATTTCTTGAATCAAACTCTTCCACATGCATAACATCCTCTATAGCCAATGTCTTCGATGTCTTTGACGGAAGCCCGAAAAGAAAGACGGCGGCAACTACTGAGGTCGGCCAAAAAAATAGTTGGACGAGACTAGGATTCTTATCAGACCAGATGGCCTAAAGTCCAGAAAAAAACGCGTGCAGAGACTTGGAAGAGGTCTTTACCTAGCTGTGGGGCATGGACTAACTAAAAAAGGCCGATGTCTTCTCACAGTAATGTCTGAACATGTCTGTGTAACCTGTAGTAATCAGAACATTGAACTGTCAACGTCAATGAATAGTAACTGTCAAAGTCTTAATTAATGGAACTGTCAATATGACAGGAGATTAGAAATACGATATATAATGTTAGCCGGCGTTACTGTAAAAAATAAGAAAAATAAAAATAAATTATAAAAGTGTGTTTCTTAAAAAATCTTTTATTTCAAACAACAATACATGGCGCAGTCGAAGTAAGAACCAAGAAAATCGAAGATAAGTACGAAGATAACACAGATGTCAATAGATTCGGCAAGCGACGCTGAAACCATGATGGGTCCAATCGAATTTCGTATGCCGGCACCACTAAAACTGGACAAGGGAACGGATTTACTGCCAGAATGGTTGCGATTTAAGCAACAATTAACAATATTCTTGACGGCCGCCGGATTCGACAAGTTATCGGAGGCCAGAAAAGCTGCCATCTTCCTGAATAGCGTGGGGCATGAAGCTCAGGAACTTTATTTCAACGTACTAAAGACAGAAGATTCCACTAAATATGAGCAAATAATAAAATTATTTGATGAATACTTCGCACCAAAACAGAATGAGGTTATAAATGCATTCAATTTCAACCAGAGAAGACAAGAGGAAGGAGAAACTTTTGACGGATTTTATACGGAGCTACGGAAAATAGTTAAGAACTGCAACTACAAGGAACAAGAATGCCGGATGTTGAGAGATAGGATTGTCATGGGAGTCTCCGACCAGAAGCTGCAGCAGAAACTTTTGGCAATAAGCGACCTGACACTAGAAAAGGCGGTGGACATGTCCAGAGCATCAGAGTTGTCCAAAGCACAGGCGAAGCAAATGCAGCAGCAGGCGGGGGCGGTTGATGCAATAAAGAGTAAACAGGAACATCCAGCAAGTAGGTCGTCTCACCCGGAACAGCAGCACTGGAAAGATAAGTACTACAATAATAGCAATAAGAGGTACACATATCATTGTAAAAAGTGTAACACTACACATGGGCCAAGGAATTGTCCTGCCTTTGGCAAAACATGTTCCAACTGCAACAGACCTAATCACTTTAGGTCGGGATGCAAGTTTGTTAATCAGATAAAACACATTGAAAATAAGCACACTGATGATAATAACATTCAGGATTTGTGACTAATAAAACCGTGTCATAGCATTGGTAATAATAACTTTAACAATAACGAGTGGATGTTGCAACTAAGAGTAGAAAATAAGAAAGTCAATTTTAAATGTGACACCGGGGCACAAGTGAATGTGCTGTCCTTAAAAGACTTAAAAAAAATTGTCAATGATGAGACCCCTAAATGGTCTGAGACAAAAATAGTTTTAGAAGCATTTGGGGGAACACACATTTATCCACTTGGGATAATAAATTTAAAAATAATAAAAGATGACACAATGCATGACACCGAGTTTGTTATAATAAAACAAAATGTAAAGCCCATTTTGGGGTTGGAAACTTTAAGAAACTTAAGAATATTAAAGGAAATGAATAAAATTGAAAATAAAAGTAAAGAAAGAGTCATTGATCAATATTGTGAACTTTTTCAGGGTGTGGGACAGTTCGAGGTGCCACTGGAGCTGCGCATTCAGCCTGAAGCTCAACCGGTGGTGAGGCCTCCACGCAGAGTACCACATGCACTGATGGAGCGTCTCGCAGCCAAACTGAAGAATCTGGAGAATCAACAAATCATTGAACGAGTAGAGTGTCCAGAAAGTTTTGTAAGCAATATGGTTATAATTGAAAAAGTAGATAAAAACTTAAGAATCTGTTTAGATCCGCAAGAGTTGAACAAGGTATTGATAAGAGACTATCATCTGATTCCAACATTGGAAGAAATAATAGCTAAACTGTGTAATAAATCAATTTTTTCAGTACTTGATTTGTCAGATGGGTTCTATAACATTAAATTGACAGATAACTCAACTAAACTTTGTGCTTTCAGCACTCCATTTGGATGTTATAAATTTTTGAGGTTACCTTTTGGATTGTCAATTGCACCAGAAATTTTTCAGAAATACAGTGAAAAAACTTTTGGCGATATACCGGGAGTCATAATTTATTGTGACGATTTGTTGATTTGCGCAGACAATGAAAACGAACATGACAAAATATTAGAACAGGTTTTTGAAAGAGCTAAAAAATGTAATGTAAAATTTAATAAGAGAAAATTTCAGTACAGGTTAGATGAAGTAAAATACTTTGGCCACATATTTTCAAAAAAAGGAATGAAAATTGATCCAGATAGAATAAAAGCCATTACAGAATTAAAAAATCCTAATAATAAAAAAGAGTTGCAAATTATACTAGGAATGATAAATTATCTAAGAAGGTTTGTACCGGGGCTTGCACAGCTAGCAGCACCGCTGCAATTATTGCTAACAAAAGATGTAGATTGGTTATGGACATCAGTACATGAAAAGGCTTTTGACGATATAAAAAAATGTATAAGTCAAGCCCCACTCTTACAGAATTTCAATAGTAAATTACCAGTTACAATTCAATGTGATGCTTCCAAAGACGGTCTAGGTTGTTGTCTTATGCAAAATGGCAAACCTGTAAGTTATGCATCAAGAAGCTTAACTTCAGCAGAAAAGAATTTTTCACAAATAGAGAAAGAATTGTTAAGTGTAGTTTGGGCCACAAAGAAATTTCACTATTATATTTATGGTAGGAAATGCACTATTTTGAATGATCACAAACCACTTGAGACATTGTTAAAAAAGGGCATTCATGAAATTCCATCTACTCGATTACAGAGACTGAAGTTAAAATTACTGAAATATGACATTGAATTTAAATATTTGAAAGGAAAATTGATGTATGTAGCAGATTTGTTGTCTCGTTCATTTTTGGATGAAACAGAAGTGGATGACTCGTATATGCACGAAGTAATTCATTGTGTAGGCTTATCCTCATACTTGCAATGTACAGAACAACAAAAACAGGAATTAATCACAGAGACTCTTAAAGATGAGGAATTGTTACAGATAATAGATTTCAATAGAAATGGTTGGCCTGAAAAAATTGATAATGTTCCAGACCCAGTAAAATACTATTTTAAATTCAAGACAGATTTAACTGTAGATAGTAATTTAATATTTATGAAAGATAAAATTGTAATACCAAAAACTTTAAGACAGAATATTTTAAAAAAATTGCATGAAGGGCATTTAGGAATAACAAAAATGAAACAAGCCCTAAGAAATTTGTACTACTGGCCCAAGAGTGATAGTCACATAGAAGAATATGTAAAAAGGTGTTTTGTATGTCAGACATATCAGAATAATAATATCAGAGAACCATTGTTATCACATGAAATTCCAGCTTTGGCATTTACTAAAATAGCAGTAGATATCATGGACTTTAAGAAAAAAAGCTATCTGGTAATTTATGATTACACAACCAAATGGTTAGACATTAAATGTATTTCAAGTAAATCAGCAAATAGCATAATTAATACTTTAATTGATGTATTCTCTGTATTTGGAATTCCCGCAGAAATAGTATCAGATCATGTACCATTTGATTCAAGAGAGTGTCATAGTTTTGCCGCAGAATGGGGATTTAAATTCACTTTTTCAAGTCCAAGATACCCACAGTCGAATGGTATGGCTGAGAGGGGAGTACAAATTGCTAAAAAAATACTAATAAAATGTAATGAAGATGGTACAGATTACAGACTAGCTTTGCTACAATATAGATCTTGTCCAGTGTCAGGAACAAATTTTTCACCAGCACAATTAATGATGAATAGAAGGTTGAAAACAAAATTACCAGTAACATATAAATATCTAGAACCACAAATAAATGCCAACGCTGAAAAAGATTTTGAAAAAGTAATAAATAGAAATAATAAAAATTATAATAAGAGAACAAAAGGAAAACAGAGTTTTGAACTAGAACAGAATGTATGGTTTAAAAAAGATCCAAGTATTAATAAATGGTTAAAAGGTAAAATTGTAAAAAATAATAATTATAGATCATATGACATCAGAGATAGTAATGGATGTACTTATACTAGAACTTCATATCATATGCGGCCTCAATGATTTGTTGAACTCACAGACTTCAGTGTAGAGTAGGCTGTAGGGCTGGGTGCGGAGTTTTAGTATGTAACCTGGGGGCGAGGACTGTTACGCACCCTCTTAGCTAAGAATGTTAGTATCGGAAAATGTAACCTAGAATATAGCTAGTGATAGACTAGCTTAAACATAATATTGTAATTAGGTAAGAATGTTAGTTTTCAGTACTACTTTGATATAAGGATTTTTGTTTGTAAGAAGGGAAGAAGAATATAAGACTTTAGATTGTTTAAAATGGTTAGGTTTGTTTAGTATTAATATACAACAAAAAGGCATTGTAATATTTTGTAAAAATTGAATAGAGTTCACCTAATAAGCTATTATTGTAAATAACAGTAGTAATGTAGTAAAGTTTGGTAATTATTTATAACATGTAGTGTGGATCTCAAAAAGTTAGGATACCTACTTTTGTTTGTATAACTAAAATTCTATTTATGTTTATCTGTTTTTTGCATTATATAAAAAGGGGAAGATGTAGTAATCAGAACATTGAACTGTCAACGTCAATGAATAGTAACTGTCAAAGTCTTAATTAATGGAACTGACAATATGACAGGAGATTAGAAATACGATATATAATGTTAGCCGGCGTTACTGTAAAAAATAAGAAAAATAAAAATAAATTATAAAAGTGTGTTTCTTAAAAAATCTTTTATTTCAAACAACAATACATAACCACTCAGCGAACAAAGTCGATACAATGTTCAGACACTGTAACCGACCCTCGGGGGGATGTGACTATGTTGTGGGGACATTTACATGAATCCTCCTTTTATAACTGTCGGTAAAATCGCAGCTTTTTACAAGCTTTTATTTACTTTCACTTGTCTGTCTGTCTGTAATCAAATCTTGCAACTTAAATTTGACCCACTACCCGGTGTCCGATTGAGCTGAAATTTTGCATGCATGCATAAATCGGATGACAGTGCAATATTATTATGACATGGAGCTGATCTGATGATGGAGCTGGAAGGTGGTCATAGGAACTCCGTAATAAAACGACGTAACCCCATCGAGTCTAGGCTCATTTGATTCGTCTTGACGAGTACTTTATAGTAATAATAATAAAAGCTTGTTTTTAAAAAGTTTTTTTAAAATTTCACTTGTTTGTGACGAAATTCAGCAAACGGTCTCTATTACAAGCTTTTTACAAGCTTTTAATTACTTTCACCTGTCTGTTGTCTGTCTGTCTGTCTGTCTGTCTGTAATCAAATCTTGCAAGTTTAATTTGACCCACTTCCCGGTTTCCAATTGAGCTGAAAATTTGCATGCGTGTGTAAATCGGATGACAATGCAATATTTTTATGACATCGAGCTGATCTGATGATGGAGCTGGAAGGTGGTTATAGGAACTCCGTCATAAAACAACGCAACCCCATCGAGTTTGGGCTCATTTGATTCGTCTTGACGAGTACTTTATGGTAATAATAATAAAAGCTTGTTTTTAAAAAGTTTTTTTAAAATTTCACTTGTTTCTACAGTTGCCTTCATTCGTAAATATTGCAAAAAACTTACCCACTTTCGTATCAGTTAAATTTTTATGTTAGACACAACATGTATGACACAAGTAAATTAAATTTAAAATTTAAAAAACCCCCAACGCAATACGTATTTCACCATTTTTTGTATGGCGGCCATCTTGGATTTTAAATTTTATATAGTGGACTGTAATCTACTCGTTAAACCCTTTCATTTGATTCCCATATTGAGGGGGTCGTGGAAGAAAAAAGTAATCCGCCATTTTGTAGCGGCGGCCATCTTGGACCGATTTCCACCAAACATAGCTAAGAACACTCTCGACTAACTCTACTTTCAAACAAAAAAAACAAAATCAAAATCCGTTCATCCGTTTGGGAGCTACGATGCCACAGACAGACACATACACACACACACACACGCACGCACGCACGCACGCACGCACGCACGCACGCACACACGCACGCACGCACGCACGCACGCGCGCACGCACGCACGCACGCACGCACGCACGCACGCACGCACGCACGCACGCACGCACGCACGCACGCACGCACGCACGCACGCACGCACGCACTCACGCACGCACGCACGCACGCACGCACGCACGCACGCACACACACACACACACACACACACACACACACACACACACACACGCACACACACACACGACAGACAGACACGTCAAACTTATAACACCCCGTCGTTTTTGCGTCGGGGGTTAAAAATGATGTCTACCAATGTTAAGGTAGACATAACTTTGATACCTATATACATACACTGATATTGAAATGGGTAAGTTTATCTACCTATTTGAATTACATAAAACATCTGAATTCTAGAAATATTTATCGAGATGCGATGCGATGGATCAACACGAGGTAGGTATGTTACAGACTACTTTAATATGTCAGAATCAACTTATTGTTATAATTAATTTACACTTTTTACAAGCTTTATATTACTTTCACCTGTCTGTTGTCTGTCTGTCTGTCTGTCTGTCTGTCTGTCTGTCTGTCTGTCTGTCTGTAATCAAATCTTGCAAGTTTAATTTGACCCACTTCCCGGTTTCCAATTGAGCTAAAAATTTGCATGTGTGTGTAAATCGGATGACAATGCAATATTTTTATGACATCGAGCTGATCTGATGATGGAGCTGGAAGGTGGCCATAGGAACTCCGTCATAAAACAACGCAACCCCACCGAGTTTGGGCTCATTTGATTCGTCATGACGAGTACTTTATGATACAAGACGATAAAAATAATTAAAGCTTGTTTTTAAAAAGTATTTTTAAGATTTCACTTGTCTTATTACAATCTTCATAATTGCTTTTTTAAGTCGAGAGGCCTTAAATTCAAGTTCTAATTGGTATTCTGTGGTAGTCGTTAAAATAACACTAAAACCGTATTGCTAAAACTCAGTAAGCAGTTATTGCAAAATTTTCTTTTCTTACACTACATAATCCAAAAGTGCTGTTTACAAGTTTGCAGATTAAATAGAGATGAAGTAGTAGTGTAGAGCAGAATTTACAGAAGCAAAAGTTTGTAATCAAGTCGTGAGTTTAAAAATGTATGAACAAAGTCTGTGCGAAATATTAGTTGGTAAATATTGAATAATAGAGTGTGCTTTATGATTTGGAAATATTTTATTTTCTCTAGCCAAAATATATAGCTACGTACGTACAGACTTTAATTTCATTTGTTTACTTTTTATCAGTGATCCGGTAGAGAACCAGAGTTACAGACATAGCCAAAAAGATTAGCAAGCTGAAGAAAGACGGAGGACCAAGTTGAGGGGAGTGTCATGGGGGAGGCCTACGTATGTCCTACAGTGGACGAACGTAAGCTTGTGCAGTTCAAACGGCTGACTATCCGACTGACCGCAGTACGTCTGTGTAATTGCCAATTGCGGCTAGCCGTACGGTTGTATCCGCATATACATATGTATTAAATAAATAAATAAATGTACTACAAATAGCAACCGTCCGGTTTTACGCCAACCGCACTACAGTTAGTATAGAATCTGCGGTTAAGAGTTTTTTTTTTAATTTCAGTCAGCAGGACGCCGAAGCAGGACGATTCATAGAATTTCCTTATCTTTTTAAAAGAACGTTTTTAGTGCATCGTTTTAAAAGTGTATCATTAATTACATTCCAGATTAAACGGATTTAGGTAGGAACGCATTCAAGTCTGCAGCTAGAAGCTAAAATGCAAGGACAATTTATTTTATGTCTTTATACAAAGCTAAACGTGAGCAAAGCGCTATAACAAAAACAAAGCACTAAAATGTACGAATGAAAAACGGCATGAACTCAACAGCAGTAAATAAAACCGACACCACAGAGCTGCAGTGCTTTTTTAAAAGAGAAAATTTTATAGAGTACCGTCTAGAACACAGATACATATAGATATACTCAAACCTACTTATTTCCCTCGTTTTTGCAAAGTGGCAGTCCAAGCTTAGTGGAGGATACTCCGTAAGGACTGGATGCTAAGGGTCTGCCAATTCCCAGTCCTCCGTCACAAAAACGATGCGGGAGTGCCGCCGAGTTGTTTTAGTGGGTACACCCGTGCAGTAACCCACGGAGAGTCCCATTCCCTCGATAGGAGGATATGCGTAATGCAATTTCAGTCGGCGTCAACAAACAAAAAAAAATCTCAGAACTAGCCACGGCTAAAGCCTACGATCAACATAAAAAATTCATCATAAACAAATGCTATATTATGTACTTAAAATGTTTGTTGTTTAGATTCCAGAGGTAATCTCGTCGTCTTACAAAAAGATCACATACCACGGCGACGTTCGATGTCAAGAGACTTGTATTTTAACTCTACGAGGATTCTCTAATACCTACTGTCCGAAACCTACTCTCAGTTTAATTTATCTTGCAAGTTGACCGCTACTAGGGTTAACAAACGTCACTTTTGGGTACAACATGTTAAGCTTAGACTCTGGGCTTTGCATCGTTGTATTTTAGTACACGTACCTTTAGTTAGGGGTTCTTTTTAGGTATTACAGCTAAAACTTTTGTATATTTTTCTATGCGTTATTTATTAAAATTCTGTGTGAATGAGTAAATATTTTATTCTTAATTAACAATCTTCTGATCTGCATTTGCAAATCGGATGAATTTGAACAGAATTAATTATAGAAATTAATACGACTCATTCATTCCTTCTTAAAGAATTCTTCAGTGCGAGGACGCATTCACCTAAAGCGGCAGATGAAAGTATGAGAAAAGTCTGAGATGTTGAAAATTTTGTGGATATTTGGCTTAACACATATCTTTTGAAAGCAACATTTTAAAACGAACTAGGTACCTATATCCTTATAGTTTTTCAATTCACCTACCTTAGCTAGCTTTTTTTAATGAGAGGTTACCGAAGGAAAGCTAGCGGTAACCCTAATCTTAGCGGGATTTAACTTGCAACCGTTTTGTGTGAACAGCCATTAGTGACGCTTGTGGTATGCGAACACTACAACTCCTAGTAATTTGTAATCGCTTAAGCGGAAAAGAAACGTGTGGATTCACTAGAGACTGGAACTATGTGAGCTTTAGAGGCCCAAATGAAAATACAAGCGAGAGCATGCAATTTTACAGCGGTGTAGATTTAATTAGATTAGATAACATTATAAGTCTTTATTAAAAACTATACTTAACTATTTTTCTTTTCTAAACTACACTTTACTATTTCAATCTTTAGGTGTTAATAAAGAAAAAAACAACAATATTATTAAATCGATAAGAAATTAAAGAAAAAAAAATTGCAGAAACAAACAATTTTACATTTTTACATTATTAAAAATTTTCATTTCTTAATTTCGCGTGTAGTTAGATTAGGCGCTTTACGCCATGTTTACTATTTGTTAAAGATACCTCGCAGGGCAGTGCTACCTACTGCCTGTTCCTGCGAGGATAAAAATAACCGCGGTAACACTGCGAATGCAATGGACAGATGTCGTTTAACATCACAAAAACAAAACTGAAATACGATCAAAAGAGAAACCTCGAATCATACAAAACAATAGGCAACAAAACACTTTGTGACAAAATTGATAAAAATACCGCCTAGTATTTGTAATACAGTTATCTCTGAACATTTCTGCGGGTCTAAGCATACAAACGCTTATTTTTCATTGGAATGTTTTGGCTAAAAAAATTTACCGAAATAATAAGCGTAATCGCTTGCCTATTTTGCGGCATGTGTAATTTCAATACATGCTATTTAGCCGGGTAAGCTGTTTTTTTAACCTGTATGTATTTTTAATGTCAATAATTGGTCACAAAGGTAGATACTACATTTTTGGAATATAAAATGCAGAAAGTAATGCTTAATCATATATTACATATTTATTATTACTGGCAGTCGTCGGTAGACTTCGCGCGGCTAGTTACCACCCTAACTGACTGGTGTCGATGAGGTAGTAGTATTTTTTTTACACACTTCGCCACCTTACCCCAAGCTAAGCAACTCAATGCTTGTGTTATGGTAGTTAGAGTAACGGATATGGCTCATTCTCATGGAATCGATTCTCATCGTCACCTTCATGGCAATTCTTATTTATTGCTTATTTGTAATGTTTGTGTATAATATTTTATAGAGCTGGATAGCACGAGTAAACATTTGTATAAATTATTTAAATCGGACGTTTCATTTCGAAGAAAAGCAGTTTTGAAAATTTCGGCGCCACGAAAGTGATTCAGTCATTATTTTTTTACAACTTTTTCAAGTAAAACCCTTTTAAAAGACTAAATCTACCAAAAATGTACAATAAAACGACATTCTACGTAACAACAAACATCACTACAGAAGAAAATATGCGTAATTTGAGATATTACTTTACATTTCACTTTACTTTTTTATAAGTCAGAAATTTGGTATGTATGTATTAAAACCCTAATATAACAGATAAAGTACTTTTTAGTTGATAAAAAGGCCCTTTCAAAAGAAAACAATAAAAATAAATCACTTTCGTGGCCTAAAAATCACCTTCGTGGTAAAAACGCCATGAAGGTGATGCCACGCTGGTAACGAAAATATCCCTTTTTGGTGAAATTCTGGAAAGTTTAGGTATAATGTATAAAATAAAATACTACATCTTTATCTCTCACATTTTGGCGTTTCGAATAGCTAGCTTTGATTTAAATAACTAAAATACAATGCATAAAAATGTTGTTCATGCAAGTGATCGATACACCCATGAACAAATTGAAATTTGGCAATTATATTTTTTCCCACGCTCGATAAGTCCTAGATCCTACTTCTACGATTGCAATACATGGCCATCATTGAAATGAATCGATCTCTGTATTGGATTGTTGATGTTGTGTTTAACAGCAGCCGTTAAACTACGTAAATTTAAAGCACCTAAAATCGTGTGACCGCCGCATTATGTCATTTTAAATTCAAAGTAATAATGAAAGGCTTTTTTTAGACTGTATACCGTAAAGTGTATTTGTTTGCGAAAATTTTGGTATATGTTATATACAGATACACCGAAATTTGTTATAGTAGTGCCCAAATGTTTCACTGCAACGGAAAGTGTGACACCATGAGAATACGAAAAATGGCCCCGTTTTTGACCTTTCATTTTAAATTGTAATATTATTTTTTGCGTCTATTATGACAATCTTTATTTATTTTGTAGCTTAATATATGTTTTATCCACCTTTCCAAAATTCATGTCTCTTTCTTTAACCGTTTAGTAAATATAACCGTGTGACCATCAAATTTGACCTAAAATGAGAATGAGTCATATAATACTTTTCTTTTGTAAATACATACTTATAATAGATATTGAAAGCCAGAAACAAATATCTGTGGATTACACAAACATTTGTCCCATGCAAGAATCGAACCAAAAAAAGCGGGTATTAGCCCACCGCGTCACAGAGGTTGTTATTGCAGAGTTAGGGGTACTGGTGGTGCAATATCTATGAGTAACCGTTCACCAAACACACGTCCGTTTTAGTGTCTGTCACTAGCATTATAAAATGTGTATTTAGGTATATACCTCTAGTTTTCTAATATAACACAGATCAAAATGACAATGACTATCGCTGCCACTCTTCCGCAAACAAAGATTACAACGTGTAAGTGCACAACGATGTCTCTTTTTCACGACCACGCCATCAGCTCTCACCGGCAAATAAATCCAATTTATAGACATAATAAAGTAGGGCGTATCACAATGACTGTTGTATAGTATTTCCGACTCTTTCCCTCAAAGTCACGGTCTAGTGGCCAGAGAGGAAAACCCCCGGTCGTCGGCCTAAATTGCCTCTTGGTACTATCGTGGTGACAAAAAACTTACTGTTTCCACATAAATTTGAGCTTAACATAAAGATAAGATTACTATGAGTACAATTTGTGAATTGTGAACAACTTATATAAATATAACTAGTTTATGCTCGCAGCTTTACCCGCTTGGCAAAATCCTTTCTTAGCGAAGGTCTACGTCATCAAACCTTTAAAATGTGTGTTCCAAATCTCAACTCGATCCGTTCAGCGGTTTGGACTGTACGTAGATAGATCAGTCAGTCACTCTTTCCTTTTATATATTTAATGGAAGATATGCCTAATTCTTTATTTAAAACACCAGTTTTAAGTCTTTTTGGTCTCAATAAAAAGTATTGTATAACTAGCTGCACCTAGCAGTTTTACCCGTTTTGCAGTAGCCTATGTGTTATTCCAGGGTCTCAGCTATTTCTATACCAAATTTCAGCTCAATCGGTCCCACCCGTTTAGGCGTGAAGAAGTAACAAACACTAACAGACTTACGCATTTATAATATCAATGTGATACGTAATTATCGGTATTATCACTTATTGCAAGTGCTTCCAAACCACCGTGCAAAGACAGGAGCATATTATTATTATCGGATATTTACATTTGTAATTTGACAGGAATTAAAAGATAGCTGCTGGAAACAACAGGTCTATTTCGAAATTCTCAAAACAATTTTGAAATTCGAGAAATCCTCAAAGGGTGAAGTGAAACCGTTGAAAAATTAACAAAAAATATGTTGCGGCGGAAATTATGGAGAATATTTTACGACTGCTTTAATATTTTAATGCGTGGGGAGAGTAAGGAATGCACCCTTCAGCGCTTTTTTCGTTTTTAATTTTATGGTGCTCGTAAAACAAAGCGAGAATTTTAACTTTTTACAAATAATAACAGAGGCTTGGCAGAATAAAAGAACGCTTTGTAAAAGGTTTTTCACTTCATAATTTCCAACCATAACTCCCGGTATAACTTCAATAGATCCGAAAATAGACGGGAAGGGTCAAAGCTCGAACAACAACTTTTAATACCCCAAGCAAATTACAGCCAAAGTTTGTAATACCACATATTATCCGCTAGCCACAGACTGTTCACATTCACTCATAATCTTTTAACTCTCTGGGTATAAAACCGCAATAAAGTTTACAACTTCTGCATGCTGTGACTCCGACGCCGGTAGTTTTGAATTCAATAGTAAAGGGTCGTTGACAGAAAGCCGGCAGCTGAATTAATATTCGAGATTTAACTTTGACCCTCAGAATTTGCATAGACCTTGAGTCTAGACGCCACGAATGCAATTTCTGCTTGAAAGGCCAAGTTATTATTTTAATATCATAGCCCTTATGGGCAAAACTCAAGAGCCACGAGTGACGAGTAGTCTATCCCTATGTATGCTAAGATCTTTAAAACTAGGCAAAGGATTATGATGCGGTTTCTTTTAAAATAGTAGATATAGTGAATCAAGAAGAAGATTTATAGGTATAATAGAGGTACATGCATATTATAGTAGAGCAACACTGATATATTATTTTGTAAGGCGCTACGAGGTGCGCGCGGGTTCACGAGTAAATAATAATCTCAAAACAGTCTGAATTACTGCAAATCGAAGTTTCTGCTTTGTTAAACATGAAATATGTTACGCGAAAATGAATATGCACCAGGCAGGAATTTTAATTCATTGCGGTAGTTTTAATCCCCTGTCACACGCCCAATCAAAAAAGTGTCACGCCTCTTAAATCCCTTGTAAAATGAAACTGTAAATCATAAAAGCGATGCATTGATGCATTTCAGTTTGAACCGTTTCAGATCGTTTGAATTACACAAATGATGGCTGTGGCAGAAACTCGTTTCTAAAGCAATAAATTCTGATTACAAGCAGGTCGACTGCATTCAAGTGCAAATTCTCATTTAGATTTCCTACGACGTTTTATTGGAAAAACGCTGTTATTTTCTCACTTTCTTTTTGCATTGTTCTCGGTCTCATTTATAATTAGGGAGCGGTTGAAAATTGCTACTGTATTGGCCGTTTTATTTTACTGCTGCGAGCAGGTCCTTTTAAGACTGTTAACTGCAGATAGCTTTTTGTTGGTCTTAAATTTTTATGTAATGAAGTTAATGAGGCATCAAAACTCGTGCACGAACGTGGGGTAAATCTATGAAAGAGGATTTTTTCCATCCGCGGATTTGTACATAAAAGAAAACAAAGCTTTCATTCTACTTTCATCTCCTGGCAGGAAATTGCCATCCTGTCACGCAATCTTGGCTACAGTGTGGCACGGCGATGATCAAACACACTCCAACCTTGCGTATGTATCACTAAATAAACGAAATTATTGATGTCTTCACACAGATCAAAGAATGAAAAAAGGATTGATAAAAGGAGCGGAAAGGCATTTGAATAAATACAGAGAGCTTTGTGCAAACTAAAACATGTTGGAATTTTCACACTTCGTTTCGTTATTCTTGGTAAGGCTCTTGAGAAAATTGTAATATTCAAGATGAGTAAAAATACCTATAAGAGAAACTTTTAAAAAACAATACGAGTATTATGGCATCTGCTTACTTAATGTTACACATGTAACTGATTCAGTTTTTTTCAGCAATTCATAAATTCCTATGCATTATAGAGGTACCTTTAGGGACTCTAATTTCTACAGGTGAGTAGATACTTTTCTAGTGTCATTCTTACTTGCCACAGTCACTTTTACCAATAAATGCTAGTTTCTACATACAACATTATCATACGAGCAAGTTTTCATTGTCTAATGCTTAGCAGCTTCGCTCCTGCATTTATGATTATTATGACCTACGTAAATTCAACGTTTCATATATTTTGACAGTTTTTATTTACTTTCCCTCTCTGTTGTCTGTTTGTAATCAAATCTTGGAAGCTTAATTTGATCCATTTCCCCTTTTTGAATTTGAAATTTGGCATTCATGTATAAATGACAATGCAATATTATTATAACATGGAGCTGATTTGATAATGGAGCAGGAAGGTGGCCATAAGAACTTCATAATTAAACGACGCAACCCCATCGAGTTTGGGCTCATATGATCTTGACGAGTACTTTAGTGCTAGATAGTATAATAATAATAAAAGCTTGTTTTTAAAAAGTTTTTATTTCACTTGTTTACATACGAAACGACGACGACGTTACTCACGACACACGATTTATATTATGCATATTTTAATTCAAATTACATGAACTTAAAGGTTGACAAAGAGCAATTCATTTAGTACCTAATAGAGTAAACCAGCGTCACAACAGCACGCATCATTTCCCTTAAACTAAGTATAAATAGAGTAATAGAGTTAGTGCAAACAAGCGCAATCAACTCTGTACTCGCCGACCAAAGTTCGTTCAAACTTCGCTGTCAGTGACTTCAGATAGACGAGAGTCTGTTTTCACTCGACGTCATATTATTATAGTCGGTTCAAGTTCGTCAACAAACTTCTGCTTTCTCAAAACTATTTGTTTATGAAGACTAAATTTGATGGTTACGATATTGTGATTGATATTATCGATTAGTAAATAAATAATATAAAATGAACGCAAAATATGTATATTCGATTCTCATCAACTAGTTGAGCAAACCACGCGCTTCTTCCCAACATATTATGTCTCTAACATATTATTTGCTTTCATATCTAACTAGATACATAAGAAAGACCAAATAACTAATAGTACTTTTCCAACCTCCATAAAACGTCAAGAATCTAACAAAGTACGACAAAAGCTTTTAATAATAATTACCAAGGGGAACTTTATCGAAAACAAATTCGCAAATTGACGATAATTTAATACGGTCTGCCGATCAATGAGAGTTAGAAAGATGAAAAGTTTAATGTCAACTCATTCCTGAAATTCGGAATCAAACATCACAGATGGATGGGATAAAAGCTTCGCAAATAATTTTAACAATGAATGACATTGAAAAGAAACGATTTGAGCAAGCGTTAAATTGTACGCGAACTTTTTGGTGACGAGATATATGTTTAAAAAGTACATATTATGCTTTGATTGAACATGACATTTTTACTAAAGGGGAATTTTGAGTCTTAGCTGTTTTCTGTCGCACTAATATTATAAATGCGAATGCTTGTGAGTGTGTATGTTTCTTACTTCTTCATGCCAAAACGGGTCGACCGATTGAGCTGAAATTAGGTATAGAGATAGCTTAGACCCTGGAATAACACATAGGCTACAGTACAGCGGGTAAAACCGCTAGGCGCAGCTAGTAAGATATATGTTGGAGGCGTTAGGTGACGATGCTGCAACATATCTGTTGGCCACACAACCTATAACTGTGAGTTGACTCTGAGAATAAAAGTAGAGGTAGAGAGTTCTGTTGGAGTGGAGTTAGAAAAACTTGGATGGAGGTCTAGGAGTGACGATATTCTTTAAAATAATGTGAGTCTCGTCAAAACAGTTCGTCTTTGTCTCGACTCATCAAGAAATGTTAGGTGTGGGACTGACGAATGATAGGCATGAATGCAGGAGTAAACATGCTATTTCTCTTCCTGTTTCGCACACGTACACTGTACACCAGACGTTTTATTTCGAAAAGGACGTTTCCAGACTAGGAGAAATTTTGCGAAAGGGACACTTTTAAAAGGAACATTTTACGACGAAACCTTATTGTATGTAAACTTGCAGCATCTATCCTGATACAGTTTTGTGCGCAAAAATCTTCCTCCTTTCGGCAATAAAGAAAGGAGAGATCGCTTTAAGCAAAAAGGCCATCCATTGTAGGCCAGATATGTGTCTAATTTTAAGTTATTTTTAAGTACTAGTTTGTGTTAATTTTTAAGTCAGTGTAATTCTTACCTGCCATTCTGTGGATTTGGTGATGCGACTTTCTCCCCTTGAACAAGGAACAGCGACCCCCGATCTGCGTCGAGAAGTATCGACACGTTTTGCAGAATCTTGTGGCACAGCACTCGCACTTCTAGCTCGTTGCAGATGTCTTTCACCTGTGAAAATGGAAAAAATCCTTTATTAAAACACTAGTAACAGTGATTTTCATTTATATATGTATATAAAAAAAAAGAACAAGGTTATTAGCAATTAGCAACCACTTCACTAAATTTCACTAAATAAACTATTAATAATTATGACTGCGAAATTGTTAGCTAAAAATACTCTTATTAAAACTCTGATTAAATTAGGTGTACTCTTACCTAATTTAATCAGAAGAGAGAAAGATCTTCATTAACCAAAAAATACTTTTATGTTGACGAGTTTAATATCTAGTTTTTAAAATAAATTATCTAACAGTTATGAAGAGCGTCACACGATTTTTAAAGATTTTTTTGATTTTGTCGTCGGTTTTGCTTTTTCAGAGTTTATTCATTCGAGTTCACCACTAACCCCGTATAAACTAACCAATATAAAACACAATGTATTCAGGGAGAAATTCATTGTTACCAAAGTTCAAAAGGCAATAATAAAATAAATACCATGCAGTATTATTATATGATTTGGAAACCAAACAAAGTTCTCGACCACTGTTTGATAACACTTAAATTTAAGTCAATTCAAATTCAAATCACATCCTCGGAAACTTCGAAAGTGCTTTCCTTGAAAATTTTAAAAATTGTTTGCAGAATGTGGAAAATTTGCATATCTATAACGTGAAGACGTAGACGCGTCATGTCAACAAACTTTGGATCGCAGTGTCCACCCACACACGTTTCAATAGCGTACTGAAATGTGCAGAACATGAGAGTTCGATCACTCCTAAGTTGCATGCCATTTGTCTGAACTTAGAAAAAGTTTTGTGTGGCTGATAGGTGCAATTTAAAACTGATTGGATTCATAATATTTTGAAGTTTCTTTATGATTTGTGCTAGGTATTAATAATAATATTATCCAGTAACACGACATCATCGCACAATGCATGTTTTTATTAAGAGAATAAGAGATAGGCAGTTCCTATTGCAATTTTACTGCGAAATTTTATTTAAAATTCTAGGTGATCCAATACACACATTTATAAATTTTATTGTTATATCTAGAAAAGCGTAAAGTCGAGAAATAATTTAACTGTTGGTAGGTATAATCTATACTGCTATACACACAACTATTATAATCTATATCTGTGCCGAAATTCAACTTAATCCGTTCAACAGATATACATAATAATAGGTAATACGAGTATCTGTGTTCTTAGATTAATCAGCTAATCAATCAGTCACATTTTACTATCTGGGGGCACGGTAGTGCCCCCGCCAAGTCGAGCGCGAAGCAAGCACTGCCGTACCATCTTTACAGGAACCATTTCGTCGCATTTTCAGGCCCCTATTTGAGAACCTCTGGATAAGACCAGAACACAGAAATTTTCGTCATCCAGTAAGCTATAATTACATACTTAAAATTCAAAATTTCAAGTCTGTAGGTCATTAAGTTCCGAAGTTAAGCGAAAGCAAAGTTTCGCATTTTCGACACTCACTCACTCATGATCATCAAAATAGAACTAGTACTTCCCATAAACTCAGAAAGCTGAAATTTGGTACATACTTAGAATTTATTATATAAGCTATAGGAAAACTAAAAAAACACGCAATTTCGGTCTCGTTTTCGAGATCATTTATCTGCATAAATAACTTTGTTATCTTATATAAATGTATAGGATTACAAAGTTACATTTGCAGTCAATGGTTAAAATTGTGTAATATCCAACTTATTAATTCAAAATATATTTAAGGCATAGTATATGTATATGTGAGTGTGTATATGTGTCGTAAATCGTCAGTTATGATCAGGCGATATCTAGCGTGGCCAACTAAAATAAGAGCCCAACCAAACTATTAGAAGAGATCGACATACCGCCTTTACTACAAGCTTTTATTTACTTTCACCTGTCGGTCTGTCTGTCTGTAATTAAATCTTGCAAGTTTAATTAGGCCCACTTCCCGGTAATATATTATGATGCATTGGACTAAGAGTGAACGCACACGTATCTAGATGGCGCTGACTGTATTTTAAAACGCGCTTACGGTTTGTATTTCTGATAACCTTATAATATAGCGTTTCTACAAAAATAAGTGAAATCCCACCAAAAACATTCTGTAAAAAACTAGCCAAGTCTCGATGGAGCTGCTTGTTTATCTCTAAAAAGTAATGAAATCTAGACAAAGTCGTGCCAAGTATAAGGTTCCTTACTGCGATTTCTTTATTATTATAGTTAATGTTGTGTGACTTGGCCGTTGAAGGGTACACAAGGGTATTATACCAGGTGCTCCATGACACTATTGCACCAATCTGTCCGCTACCCATTCACGATAGAAAATTTCCACTTGGAAAACGTTGATTGGATAACCAGTCAATTGTAGGCTTGATAAAGCTGCGTATTTCAATAATACTTATGTTTAGGCGATCCAAGTGTCATGGAGCATCTGGTTTAGTACCCTTGTGTACCCTTCAATGGCCAAGTCACACAACATTAACTATAATAATAAAGAAATCGCAGTAAGGAACCTTATACTTGGCACGACTTTGTCTAGATTTCATTACTTTTTAGAGATAAACAAGCAGCTCCATCGAGACTTGGCTAGTTTTTTACAGAATGTTTTTGGTGGGATTCCATTTACATAAGAAAAAATATATGTAGTCAAATATCTATTGTTTATTCGCATGAGCTAGTTCACTGCACGATTCAATCTGAATGGATAGAGTACGAATATCATTTCCGTATTAATTTCCTCCAATATATTTCTTCGGCCAACTCTCTGACTTAGCTTATTCGTATGTGATGTAAAAGGATTTATTAACCTACAGGGTATTCACTATTCACATACCCGTCAGGGAACTAAACCGAAGACAGAATTGTCAAAAATGTATGAAATAACGTATGAAATCGATGCGACGTAATACGTCATTTCATAAATTTTTGACAAGTCGGTATTCGGTTCGGTTCCCTGACAAATAAGTGATTAGCCCTGCTGAATACTGAACAACTTATTTTAACAACTAGACGTCTACTTTTACGCCGATGCTCTTTTTGGGCCAGAGGCAAGTTATTATAAGCCTCAGGTCATATTTGATGAAACGCCAATCAAAATAAGTGATACAGTTAAGGACCTTGGGGTGCTTATAGATAAGCAGCTGTCATGGGTGCCACAGATGGCTGAAGTTAGCCGCAAGTTATTTGCGGCTGCTGGATCTCTAAGACGTTTGCGCAAATTTCTACCGATCTCTACCAAAACCACCCTAGCAAATTCCCTATTATTGCCCATTCTTGACTATGCTGATACCTGCTATCTGGATTTAACCGAGGAACAGCTTAGCAAACTTGAACGCTTACAAAATGTTTGCATTCGATTAATTTTTGGTTTGCGAAAATATGACCACATATCAGAATATCGCACAAAGCTAAAATGGTTACCGATTAGACTTCGCCAAAATGCTCATGTACTATCTCTTCTTTATTCAATTCTCTTTAATCCCGTCTCTCCTTCCTATCTTAAAGACCGTTTTCAGTATCTTCATCAGGGGCACGCGTTTAACTTGCGCTCTACATACACAAGATTACTGAGGAACACTCTTCCTAGTTCTGAACACTTTGACAAATCTTTCTCGGTCCGAGCCGTTCGATTGTGGAACGCTCTTCCAGTGTCCATAAGACAGGCAAAATCTATTGACTCTTTTAAAAAACTAGTACAAGAACATTATCTGACTTCCGCTGCATAAAAATGCACAGCTTGCTCATATTATTTTAATATATATAAAGTAGGTATGTATTTATAGTAATTTATGTATCATATTTATTTATATTATTATTATTTGTTATACTTTTATTTTATATATTATACTATAAAGGTAATATATATATTTAATATTTACTATAGTTATAATATGTAAGTTTATTTTGTTAGGTATCTTATTTTTATATTTACAAGTATATTGTAAACATAATTTGTATATTAATTAGTAAACTATCTGATTATTGTAACAATAGATAACATTATTTCCAGAAGTATTGCACACCGCCTCTATACATGTTCTCAATATTCCTTCCAACCAGGTTGTCTGTAAGAGATTGCTCTATGCGATAAGACCGCCGATTGTATACCTTTAGCTTTATGTGTATTGTCTACTTATGAAACAATTTCTTGTAACCAGGTTTGCAATAAAGTATTATTGTATTGTATTGTATAAGTTATTATTCTCGTATCGAGATATTTTTTGCTAATTACGAGGTATCAATTAATTTTAAGGAGGGGAGCAAAATATAGTTCTTTTTTATGTGTGCAGCTGTTTTTTTGTAAGGAATTTTAGTTACAATGATCAATGACTATCGCTGGGTAGAGAGGTGAATTGATGAAAGATATTAACAGCTTTAAGTCAAATCAATTAAAAATCATTTAAGCAATAGTTGATTTTCCTCACAAAATAGACCCAAAATATCAGTTAATCAGGTGCATGTCTATTATTACTACTACTTTGGTACACAAAATAAAATAAATCGTTTATAAACATTCCGATTGACAGCAGTGTTTATTAAATAATTGCGTACTTTACATGTGAATCACCGTTATTGATATCGGGCGCTTGAGTCATACTAATGGTTTTAAATTTATATTTCACTTAACATTACTAGGCAAACATAGATATTTGGGGCAAAGTGATAATTTCTAGGCTATATAAAAGACTCCTGTAACCTGTCGTCAAGTGATAATTAATTAGACTGTATTACAGCAAGATATTCAGTAAAGCCAGGTAGAGAAGGCTTTACCCCCAATTCGTTCGACAACACACACTGCAGAGTTTTTCACTTACTCGTATACGTTAGGGAACCGAACCGAAGACCGAATTGTCAAAAATGTTGAAATGACGTATCAAGTCGTATCGACTTACGTCATTTCATAAATTTTTGAAAATTTGGTATTTAGTTCGGGTTCCTCACAGTTAAGTGAATAGCCCTGCTGGTGTAAATCTCTATAGGTGATGATAACTGCTCACCATCAAGCGAATTCTAAAATCATCTGCTTATTCAACATTTTTTATACGCATGGAGCGTATAAAAAAATAGAATTTAAAGATCACAATTCATAATTACTGATTTTAATTAATGTTAAGTCTTCTATGCATTTCTGAGACTACATTTTAATAGCATTGTTTTTATTTATACTTGGACTTGCTTACCTATAACATGATTAACCTTTCTCCGTAACAGAGTTTAGTTTATACTAGGAATTCAATTAAAATCATTCTTTACTTTTTTTATGTGATTAAGTAGAAGACGAGCAAAACGCTCTCCTGATGTTAAGAGATAACGCTGCCCATAATCAGTACAGTGCTACTAAGGATTTTACAATGATATGAAATTCCAGGAGCACTGCACCATCGCTTCCCATTCAAGAGTCATAACATGTCAAGACTCTTTAGCCCAGTAATTTCACTAGCTACAGTGCCCTCCTACCGAAGCACAGATAATTATATATAATATATCTTTTCTTTACTGCAACGCGTGCATATTTCAGCTAGTTTTTAAAACAAGTGAAATTTTAAAAAATCTTTTTGATAACAATCTTTTATTATTACTACGATGAAGTACTCGTCAGACGAATCAAATGAGTCCAAACTCGATGGGGTTGTATCATTTAATTACGGAGTTCCTACGGCCACCTTCCAGCTCCATCATTAGAGCAGCTCCACATCATAATAATATTGCATTGTCATCAGATTTATACATGCATGCAAAATTTCAGCTCAATCGGATACCGGGAATTGGGCCAAATTAAAGTTGCAAGATACAGACAGACCGACAGACAGACAGACAACAGACAGATAAAAGTAAATAAAAGCTTGTAATAAATAGAGCTCACAAAGAATATCCCTCAACTTTTCGAATATAGAGCAAAGTCCACAGAGCTTGTGTAAATATTGACATTTCAGTATTCATACAGAGAGGGAAAACTCTTTTGCATTTCCATTTATAAATTCAACAAGCTGCGTCCAACGTTTTTAATATTTTCTATGTATTGATGCGCGGTCTAAGATACCTTAATACCAAATTTCAGGTCAATCGGTACCTACTGCCGTTAAGGTAACAAAAAATAATATCTTTACTTTCGCATTAACTTATGGTACAGTTTATTAGTAGGATTTGATGTAGACTGATTTCAAAAGCACATACTGACTTAATGTAGTGAAAAATCGTAGATGAATGAGAAAACTACTTTTGTCATTTATGAAAATCTTATACATAATATTATGTAGAGAAAATGTAGAGAGAATCGCAGATAACGAAAACAGTCTTAAATATAATATACCTATAGTGTGTAATATAGTATAAGTTTATTATTTAAATAAATAAATTGAATTGAATTGAATATAATGAGTCAAATACTTACAAAAAGAGAAACATTTTATTACGAATACAGTTTCTCCTTCATGATAACCCCAACAAATAGGGTAGACTAGTTTTGGTTTTATTCTAATTAGAATAGAAAAACGTTTTTTTCAGTGCTAACTGCACAGTGTCATTTATACTTTTATGGAGCGTGATATCTACCATAATTTAATTTTTTGTTTTAAAATAATATCTCGTAAAAGAAAAAGCTACGATTTAATTAAAACTTAATTAGAATTTATATAACTAAGCACAACTTGTATCGGGATTCTCCGAAACGAGTGTAATAATGAGCTCCAGCGTTGGAAAAGTGTCCATTACAGAGTCTTTTAAGAGGCTCGTGCAGTATTTAAATTACTAGTATTTATATAATATGTGAAACTCGCATAATCCATATGTGCATCTGGAATCTCCTATCTAAAGTAAAATTAAAAAAATGTAAAGCCCTAACCCTAACACGGCGAAGGAAAAGAAGATTGTGTACCTATCCTCTAAACTCTTAAACTGTTCGAAAAAATTTAATCCATTTCCCAGATTTCCGATTGAGCTGAAATTTACCACGTAATAGGCATGTATAAATCGAATGACCATGCAATATTATTATGACATCAAGCTGATCTGATGATGGAGCTGGATGGTGGCCATAGGAATTCCGTCGAAATTCCGCAACCCCATTGAATTTGGACTCATTTAATTCGTCTTGATGAGTACTTTGGTAAAAGCTTGTTTTAAAAAGTTTTTTTTTTATTTCACTTGTTTTCTATCCCTACAAGGTCGTCAGTAAGTGATCGCTCTAAGTGTCAACTTTAATTAAGTTTGAAAACTTTTTTTCTAGCTAGCTAGCTTTTATTCTATGTAAGTATCAACCAAAAATTATTCATCTTATCTAAACACCGGATCGTAAAATAGTCATATTTTCAAAACATTGATAGTAAAGTCCCGATAAACATTTGAAGCGATACAGCAATAATATACCCATATTTACGTTCAACTCAAGCAGAAATATCATAATAAAGTGTTCCTCCCGGTCACGAGATATTTCCCGGGGATATCAAGTGGCTAAGTTATTCTTTTTATAGCCAGCTGTCCGTGAAACTTCCGTCAAAATTTAGTTTTTTCCTGTTCCCCCGGGAAAACATATTTTGTAGAGGGTTATTTAATATTAAACGGACGAAATCAGGGCGCGCTACCTTTATAAAGCGTTAAATAAACAACTTGTTAGCAAAAAGTTATAGCAGTTCTTACGTGGTAGGTAGGTTACTGATTTAGTAAAATATTTTTTAACCACTATATAGAAACCTAGAACTCGCATATTATGTACATTATGCAGAAGGTTGCGGGTTCGATTCCCGGATGGGACAAATGTTTGTATGATCCACATATATTTGTTTCTGGTCTGGGTGGTTTTCAATATCTATTTAAAATATACCACCTCACGATATAAAAAACCTTCACACGCACATACTCAAAACACATTCGACATAAACCAAAGAAAATACCAAGCAAAATTTAAACCTCTGTAATTATTATTTCACCGGGGGTAGACTTCCTTTGCAGGAGGTCGACTAGGTGGGTACCCCAACAGTGCCAGTTATTCTACCGCCTCAGCAGTGATGTGCAAACATTACTGTGCTTCGGTAGAAGGGCACTGTAGCTAGTGAAATTACTGGGCTGAGGAGTCTTGAACATCTTATAACTCTCAAGTAAGAAGCGTTGGCGCAGTGCACCCAGAATTGTACCTTTGTAAAATACTGGGTAGCATTGTACTAATAATGGGCAGCGTTATCTCTTACCATCAGGAGAGCGTCTAGCTCGTCTTCTTACTTCGTTGTATAAAAAAAAAAAAAAAAACCTTTTCGCTGTACCTTTTCCAGTAGAGTAAAAGTGCATGCACTTTGCATTAAACGCCGGAACTGAGCACATCAAGACGTTAACGAATATTGATGATCGAGATAAAATTACTTCCCTCTGCGGATATTATTCACCGTAATGGAGGTAATAACCCATTTGCACGCCGATTCATGTTTTAAATACATATTTATATGAAAAGTATATCAATATAAAAGGTATTAAATCTTTTTAATTGTATGGTTTTGTATGTTTTCCCTTACACGGCATTTGTGGTATATGTAGAGTGTATTTTAGTGTCAATTGTTAACACGCATAGTGTTAAAAAAGCTTTAGCTTATTTAGATGTAGACAGCCCTGGATTTACACTAGGGGCATTCGGGGCGAGTGCCCAGGGCGGCAAATTTTCAGGGGGCGGCAAATTAACTTAACTGGGGGCGGCATTTTGGCTAAATCCGGGCCTGGATGTAGATTTATAAAAAATATACCTAGTCAGGTCATAAATTCTGTCACATGTTTAATATAAAATTATTGGAACAAGTTTATTTATTATGTAACCATTTATATACCAAAATGAACTTAACAAAACATAGATTCTCATGACAATAAAGTTTATTCAAAATGACCTCCGTGATTTTGAATACAGGCCTTCAATCTGCGCGGCCAGTCGTCTATCGCAGCACGAACGAGGTCCATGTCAATATCGGCTGCTGCCTTAATCAAGGATGTCTTGAGTGACTCCAAATTGGGATGAGGCTTTGAGCACGCCTTTTCCTCCAAGTGTTGCCATATCTTGTAATCTAACGGACTCAAATCTGGACTGGAGGAGGGCCAGTCTTCGTGCCGGATGAAGTCGATTTCACGCGCCGCCAGCCAGTCTTGTGTGCTCTTCGCTCTATGAGCTGGCGCCGAATCTTGTTGGAATACCCAGTGCCTGTTATTGAACATGGTATGAGAAACAGGTTCCACAAGGTTCGTCAGGACTGTATTTTGATACACAACTGCATTCGTTTTTACACCTTTCTCACAAAAATGTACCTCTGTTAAGCCCCAATAAGAAACTCCCAACCATACCATGAGCGAGGATGGAAAATGACCTCGTTGGACACGCGGAATACGGTTGCTCGCTTCTTCACTACTGTGTGCGTACACCTTATCATTTTGTTTGTTGTAGCTCTCTTCTACGGTAAAAATTTTTTCATCCGAAAAAAGAATTTCTCGATATTTTTTTCTCGCGTACCGCTTCAACAAAGCGCGGCATCTCTTCAGTCTGAGGTCCATTAGACGAGCATTTAAACGATGTCCTGTTTTTCTTCGATATGCCCGAAGCCCTAAGTCTTCATTTAACACCCTTTTCACCGTGGTTCTGCTTAACCCCATCTGAAGGGCCAACAGTTTCTGCTTACGTTTGGGATTTCTTTGAATTCGCGCCTTCACAGCTTTTATCACTGCTGGAGTCCTAACAGACCGAGGGCGACCACTTCTTGACCTGTCATCTACACTAGAGTCTTCATTGTATCGTTTGATGGTACGATAAACGAATCTTTTGGTTATATTCAAATTTTTCAGTATGTCAAAAATTTGAATTGGCGCGTAACCGCAACGATGCAACGCAATAACTGCAACACGGTCTTCTTTAAGCGTCCACTCCATATTTAAAAATGAGTAAAATTCTAAAAAGTATACATTTTGATTTTCATGAACAATTCGAAATTCGAATTCAATAAACTTTTTTGTGGCCAGCATTCTAAAAGAAAAGTTTTTACTGTGTGACAATACTTATGACCTGACTAGGTATATTTACCACATACCCATGTGAATATATTTTGTCTCTCCGTGCATGGTTGTCTGGAAGAGACCGCTATTAGCGATAAGACCGCCAATTGTTACACTTCTATTATTTATAAATTTTTGTCACAGTTTTAAGTTCTGCAAATTTTGTGGTTTTACAATAGTGTTATGCATTCATTAGAATAGAATAGAATGAATACTCTTTATTGTAACACCACAAATGTACAGAGAATCTTAAAACTAAAACACAATTTCGTAACTTAAGTGTAACAATTGGTGGTCTTATCGCTAAAAGCGATCTCTTCCAGACAACCTTGCACGGAGAGAAATAATTATAATCACATGGTTCATTCATATTATTCACTTAAATACAATTATGCCAAAAACACTTCTAATTCTAAAATTACTTTCTATAGAACTGTGAGGTGAGAGTGCTCATATAATATATCATCGCTCATAGTCTATAGGTACTCATGATCACGTCGATATTACACGTGTCTGTAAAAGTAA
The DNA here is from genome assembly GCA_947507615.1 of Hemithea aestivaria. NCBI lineage: Eukaryota > Metazoa > Arthropoda > Insecta > Lepidoptera > Geometridae > Hemithea > Hemithea aestivaria. The sequence goes on from OX382338.1 coordinate 10,106,501, forward strand.
TTCAGGCCACATCCGTTGTCCATTTACAATACTAAGACACTTAATTGAAATTAGTATTAAGATGTTAAGATAAAAGTTAAATACTAAATTGGAGGTAATAAAAAAACGTCAATTATAATTTAAATTACTATCTAATCACCCATTAATTGGTGGTTACCCAGTTGAGATAATTACAATTAATTATTTAATTATAAAATTTATCTGAGCGCTTGGTCGAGGCGACGTGTGACCGAAATGCTGGGGTATATTTGGCCCAACGTATAAGTATTGCCATTCAACGTGGCAATGCTGCCAGCATTCTGGGCACTCTGCCAACTGACAGTGGTTTGGAGCACTTGGATTTTCTGTAGATCGGCTTGTGGCCGATCTGTGGTTAATAAAAGTGTTCTTTACTGCTGTAGTAGCTGTAGTATTGTTAGTTTGTTTTTCTCAATAAAGGCATTTGCCACAACATAAAAAAAAAAAAAAAAAATATTTAAGTTTATGTAAAATTGATTCGTTAATACACATATTTTCAATTGAATAATAAATTATTAATTTACATTTTTTTTTATGTGATGAAGTAGAAGACGAGCAAGACGCTCTTCTGATGTTAAAAGATAACGGCTGCCCATAATCAGTACAGTGTTACCTAGGATTTCACAATTATGTGAAATTATAGGAGCACTGCACCAACGCTTCTCACTCAAGAGTCATAAGATGTTAAGACTCTTTAGCCCAGTAATTTCACTAGCTACAGTGCCCTCCTACCGGAGCACAGTAATGTTTGCACATCACTGCTCAAGCGGTAGAATAACTGGCACTGTTGGGGTACCCACCTAGACGACCTCCTGCAAAGGAAGTCTACCCCCGGTAATAATAATAATATATAATACTAGCTTACGCTCGCTGCTTTGCCAGCATGGTAAAATCCTTTCTTAGCGGAGGTCTATGTCATAAAACTTATCTGTGTTTCAAATTTCAACCCAATCGGTTCAGCGGTTTAGGGTGTGCGTTTATAGATCAATCAGTCACTCTTTCCTTTTATATATTTAGATTTATCTGAATTCATGTAATCAGAAATTGTCTTATTAAAACGTACGCAATATTAATGATCGTGTATTTAGGTCACAAAATGTATAATACTAAACCAAGTGTCTGAGAATTTAGACACACATGTCTAATAACTTAATCAATTAATTGAGCATTAATATGAGTATATTATACTAATATTCATTCGCAGTACGAAAAAACGATTTATTTATGAGCGCTACGTCGATGTATCAAAAGCTCTAAAAATCTTTAACGATGCGAAAAAATGCTCTAGGAATAATTAGCGTTAAGCATCGAATGCAACTAAGAATTTAATATAATTAATATGTATATCTGATCGTTTACGTTACCTAACTATTAAACATTCATATAAATATTACTTTTAAATAAAAAAGTCGTTGAGATCTGAATGGCCAATTTTATACGTTGGCTTTTTGGTCATTGGTTGCTACTATTAGACGCCTGGAAAGCTCTCTAAAGAAAACCAAAGCGTCCCCAAGGTTTTATGGTATCTTCCGCAAACGGAAGAAATATGTACAGTCAACTACAAAGAGGCATCTCTTTGTAGTTGACTGTACCATGATAGTCTTACAAAATGAAGGAACTTTTAGTAAGCAAAAATTATTTACCCTTAATTCGTGACATTTTTAGTATCCACCAAATCTTATACTATATTCGATTCATTTTAAATGCTATTATTATGTATCACCTAAGGAAAAGTAGTGGGATACATCATTGTTGCATATTAAACGAGTTGATGATAATATAAAGTTTGATTGCTACTAGAAATGTCACGAACCAAGGGTAGTTCATTGTGGCAAATGAAAATTTACTTCATTTTGTAAGCCTAACATGGATACATCTCTTTGTAGTTGACTGTACCTTTCAGTTAAAGATGCATTTTTCCCTCCGCTTGAGCATCAGATTACCGACATTCAAAAGAAAAATGAAAAAGACGACATATCTACGGGAATGTTTTTTTTTTGCAATTATTATATATATATATATATATATATATATATAGGTATATATATATATATATATATATATATATATATATATATATATATATATATATATATATATATATATATATATATATATATATATATATATATATACCTAGTCAGGTCATAAGTATTGTCACACAGTAAAAACTTTTCTTTTAGAATGCTGGCCACAAAAAAGTTTATTGAATTCGAATTTCGAATTGTTCATGAAAATAAAAAAGTATACTTTTTAGAATTTTACTCATTTTTAAATATGGAGTGGACGCTTAAAGAAGACCGTGTTGCAGTTATTGCGTTGCATCGTTGCGGTTACGCGCCAATTCAAATTTTTGACATACTGAAAAATTTGAATATAACCAAAAGATTCGTTTATCGTACCATCAAACGATACAATGAAGACTCTAGTGTAGATGACAGGTCAAGAAGTGGTCGCCCTCGGTCTGTTAGGACTCCAGCAGTGATAAAAGCTGTGAAGGCGCGAATTCAAAGAAATCCCAAACGTAAGCAGAAACTGTTGGCCCTTCAGATGGGGTTAAGCAGAACCACGGTGAAAAGGGTGTTAAATGAAGACTTAGGGCTTCGGGCATATCGAAGAAAAACAGGACATCGTTTAAATGCTCGTCTAATGGACCTGAGACTGAAGAGATGCCGCGCTTTGTTGAAGCGGTACGCGAGAAAAAAATATCGAGAAATTCTTTTTTCGGATGAAAAAATTTTTACCGTAGAAGAGAGCTACAACAAACAAAATGATAAGGTGTACGCACACAGTAGTGAAGAAGCGAGCAACCGTATTCCGCGTGTCCAACGAGGTCATTTTCCATCCTCGCTCATGGTATGGTTGGGAGTTTCTTATTGGGGCTTAACAGAGGTACATTTTTGTGAGAAAGGTGTAAAAACGAATGCAGTTGTGTATCAAAATACAGTCCTGACGAACCTTGTGGAACCTGTTTCTCATACCATGTTCAATAACAGGCACTGGGTATTCCAACAAGATTCGGCGCCAGCTCAAAGAGCGAAGAGCACACAAGACTGGCTGGCGGCGCATGAAATCGACTTCATCCGGCACGAAGACTGGCCCTCCTCCAGTCCAGATTTGAGTCCGTTAGATTACAAGATATGGCAACACTTGGAGGAAAAGGCGTGCTCAAAGCCTCATCCCAATTTGGAGTCACTCAAGACATCCTTGATTAAGGCAGCAGCCGATATTGACATGGACCTCGTTCGTGCTGCGATAGACGACTGGCCGCGCAGATTGAAGGCCTGTATTCAAAATCACGGAGGTCATTTTGAATAAACTTTATTGTCATAAGAATCTATGTTTTGTTAAGTTCATTTTGGTATATAAATGGTTACATAATAAATAAACTTGTTCCAATAATTTTATATTAAACATGTGACAGAATTTATGACCTGACTAGGTATATATATATATATATATATATATATATATATATATATATATATATATATATATATAGGTATTATGTGGTTTAGTGAGATTGATACTAACGAAATATGTATAATAATGACACTTTGTCATTATTATACAAAAAAAACTTAGTACAACATATTATTTTTAAACTGAAAACTTTCATTACTTTCTAGTCTATTTCCATATGTCAAATAGCATTAGATATTTCCATTACTTAACAGTATTAAACTTAAAGTGGTCCTAGCTAAGCATTCTAACGTAATTGGTTCTTGGAAGTTATAATGAAATTATTCTAATTGTGAAATTAATGTAACAACCCTTTAATTGATATTAGTATTAGTACATACCTACATTATTCTTTAACATTTGACCCGCTGTTCTGTTAGCCTCTATGTGTTATTTCAGAGTCTAAGCTATCTCTATACCAAATTTCAGCTCAATCGGTCCACCCGTTTAGGCGTGAAGAAGTAACAAACATACACACTCACTCACAAACTTTCAGATTTATAATATTAGTATGATTATGTTTATTTCTAGTCTAATTTATTAATATGAGAGAAAAACATGAAATTTACTACTACTAACCCAAAACAATAATACATAGGTGCTCAGAGCAGAAATTGTGAAAATAAGCTAGAGAATAAATATTATATTTCCTTTTTTTTTTTTAAAGTGGCAAATGCCTTTATTGAGAAAAACAAACTAACAATACTACAGCTACTACAGCAGTAAAGAACACTTTTATTAACCACAGATCGGCCACAAGCCGATCTACAGAAAATCCAAGTGTTCCAAACCACTGTCAGTTGGCAGAGTGCCCAGAATGCTGGCAGCATTGCCACGTTGAATGGCAATACTTATACGTTGGGCCAAATATACCCCAGCATTTTGGTCACACGTCGCCTCGACCAAGCGCTCAGATAAATTTTGGAAAATGCGGTGAGCTCCCGGACCCCAAGGACCCAAAGTCTCTACCCCAAACGGCTCAAAAATGTAACCGCTATCGAGGTTAGCATATTTACGCCGCTTGAGCCGCTCAGCAGAAACTGCCGCCGCACCAGCCGCAATTTGAGTCTCTGGAAGATGTGAGGGCGCCAGTGTATCAACGCAAGTCGCGTCCCACACTAACGGCCGACCCAACTTCCAGGGAATCAAAGTCATACCGTCAGGTCTTTTACCATCGTCACGCATCAGACCATTCGGTTCCAGAATGGCTGCTACATTGGCGCTGGTAAAAGCCCGGCGAATGATGTCGTTGAGACTGGAGTGGCGGGAGATTCGGCCAGCGCTCCGAGAACATGAGAGACCATGGTGACCGAGTTCGTCGACTGCATTACCACACTGACAGCGGTGACCTACATAACATGCTGCACCCAGGCGCAAACAAACAGCTACACGAAAAGCAGATGAATCTAAAAGATTACCAGTATTAATGGAAGGGATGGCTTGCAACCAAAAACCAGATTCCCTAACAGAGACTGCTAGAAGTCGGGCACGGTCTGACGAGTTGGGACACGTTTGTATTAGACTATTCCGTGCCAACTCGCAGAGAGGCCCATCCCACAGTCTCTGTGAAGATGGTACTTTAGGTAAATCGGTATTGGGGCAAGCTGCAACCCAAGCATTTTTTGCCTCAGCTGAATTAGCTATAGCCAAAGATGATAATGCGGGGTCTCGCGAGGGAGCGAGTATTTTTTGAATGAGATTGTCCGAACTATGCACTGAGGACAAAAAAGCCGGGAGAGCGACACTAGAAATTTTACGGACCCCCAGGCCCCCAAACCTGATAGGTAAGGAGGCTTGAGACCAAGCCCTGTCATCCAAGCTCAAATTCAGGACCGACATCAGGGTATTTTTTATGACGTTGTCTAAGCTTACAAGAAGCTCATTGTGTTTCCACAATGGACAACATCGTAAAACGTATGTAAATTTTGGTACAAACAAACAATACCTGATAATAGTAAATGCCATGTGGGCATTAATTTTGATCAATCTGTCCGAGGCCATCATAAAATTTTGAATTTTTTCCTCAACAAAAGGTGGGAAGGATTCGTCTAGGATCGGCGAACCAAGGAGGCGAAGTGAGCACTTATCGACAATTTTTATGCTGGGTGCCAAACGAAGGAATTGATCAAGTACCAAATCTTTGTCCAAACATGTATCTGAAATAAAAATTTCACATTTTGATAAATTTAGTTCTAGGCCAATGAGACGAAATTCGTCTATAAGAGTTTTTAAATCGTCAAGTACAGTTCCCGCATCACCTCCTAAAGTTCCGTCATCTAAGTACCAAACATTAAGTTTGGACTTTAGACGCTGAATAATCGGATGGATGGCCAGGCTGAAAATGGCCGGTCCGAGTGGATCACCCTGTTGACAACCAACAGAAGACAAAATAAGATTATTTTTGTAAACTAATTTCGAAGGATTCCCATAACATTGCCAAAGAAAATTGTAGATATCCGGGACTTTATCTTTCACTTGCGTCAACAGGGCCCCTCTGTCCACCGAATTAAAGGCGTTCTTTACATCCACCTTTAGCAGAACCTCACCACAATTTTGATCGAGAAAAGTGCGAAGAGAATGAACAGCTGCCTCACAGCCACCTGGCGAGCCGAAACCAAGCTGTGTTGGTTGAAAAAGATCGCTCAAAGGAGCGACTTTTTTCTTGCAACAAACCTTGGCCGCCAGGCGACGGTAAGTCATACCGACCGCAATTGGCCTAATGCCACCATCTTTTTTTGCAAGTGCGCACAAGTTGGCGCCATATAAAATGTCAGTGATTTCACTGTTAACTCGACCAGCCAACATCAGGTTAACTAAATCAGTTAAATCCTTCAAGAGGGTTGCGCCAACCTCGCCCGAAATAGCGCATAAAAGATCTTTTAAGTGTTGAGGTGTAAGGCCATCTAGGCCACCGGCGGAACCATTTTGAAAGGACATAACGGCTTTAGAAACCTCGCTGACGATCGCTTGAACAGTGACGTCACCGGGTTGTGGTGGATCGGGCATGGTAAGGTCGACCGCTGCCAGTGGATGCTTTTCTATCAGGGACTGTACTGTTTCAGGGCTGTTTGGAGCTACTAAGTCGCTAGAAAATAAAACTCGTGCTGCGCCACTTATGTCTCCGTCACTAATTTTGTTCTCAACCAGTTTTAAAGAAGCCGAATTGTTGGAAATTTGATTGGAATTTTGTTTATTGTTTCGTCTAAAGATAGGCGCAACAATATTATGGTTTTGGATGTGGGTCATATCTCTATACAATACGCAATTTTGTTTCACCCTAGAGGTGAGCGAGTTTTTGTTGTTGGGGTCAAAAGGTACATAAAGAACGCGGTAAGGAAACAGTAGTAAATGTTCCCAGGCTTGAACTGAGTTTTGAGACACAACGTGTCTGATAGCCAAAGATAGTGTTTGGGCCACTGTGGGGCGAGCATTATATATTTCCTATGTTTTAGATTATAATTTATCGACGATGTTAAACGTGTTAAATTTAAAATCATTGAGGTTCAAAGTGAATTCTAAATAAAATTACAATATTTGCATAAAATTAAAAGCGTCAAAATTTGCCTAGAAGTTATTAACATTCATTTTGAACACATTGTGAATAGTAAAAACCGGTCAAGTACGAGTCAGACTCAAGCACCGAGGGTTCCAAATTTCAAAATTCTAAGCTCACGGGAAGTACCCGGTTTTGATTCCTTTGCGAGTAGTTGCAAGTTTGAAAATATGCCGCTAAAATTGCTGTTTCTTTTGATTGCGTTGACATAGAGGTTTGAATTTGTTACAGCGTAAAGGTATTATAGACTTGAGTATTTAATATGAATTTCAATTTAATACCTCTATGCGTTCATGAGGGTAGTAAATATAAAATTATTAAAAATATTTTTTGTATAATGTACCAAAAAATTTAGGGTTTTCGCAAATTTCCTTTATCTATGCTCTAAGACGTTGCTGTGTACTAAATTTCAAGATTCTGAGTTCACGGGAAGTATCCTGTAGGTTTGATTCCCTTGAGAGTAGGTGAGTAGGTGAGTAGGTGAGGTTGGGGGTAGGGTAGGTTTAAAAATGCGGCTAAAATTGCTTTTTTTTTTATTTCGTTGCCATAGAGGTTTGATTTTATTACAGTTTAAAGGTATTATAGATTTGGGTATTTGATATTAATTTCAATTTAATACCTTTACGCGTACATAAGGAAAAGGGTAGTAAATAGAAATAATAAAAAAAAAAATTATATGATGTAACTAAAAAATTACGATTTGTGCAATTTTCCTTTATCTATGCTCTAAGACGTTGCTTCGTACCAAATTTCAAGATTCTGAGTTCACGGGAAGGTCTGTAGGTTTTGATTCCCTTGGGAATGTCGAAAATTTTTTGATATTTGCGGTATATTCGACTATATCGTTTGATTGCGTTGGCCTAGAAGTTTTATGTTTTCACGGCTAAAAGGCAGTAGACCTAAGTATTTACTATAAATTTCAGCTTGATACCTCCACGCGTTCCTGAGAAAAAGGGTCTAGACAGACAGACAGACGGACGGACGGACAGACGGACGGATGGACAACAAAGTGATGACAAATGGTTTCGTTTTTTGAGGTACGGAACCCTAAAAATAATAGCTGTATTTCTAGATTTGTCGATAAAATTTAGATGTGAGATAACAACTGAGTACAAAAACTGGGACCGTTAGATCAACTCGAATCATTATGACATCGATTAAAAACCACAAAATTAAAGATTTTGAAAAAAATACAGGTTTTTAACAATAAATAGTCACTAATTTCAAAGATATGTTAATTCATAACTGCTCTGTATTCAAGATAAGATCTTTAAAATCATATTGAGAGCAATGTCCTTCAATTAAATATATTATTTTTTGTACCTAGTGTAATTAGGTTAAAATTTACAAGATTCCTAACATAAACATGACCATATATGCTACATACAATTCCGTAATTCCAACGCGAAAATTTTATGAACAAACAAAAAATATTTTTCAATCAGTCAGTTATTCTAAATACAAATAAACGAAATAACTGGCAATTTTGGCTACCAGTATTCTGGGCACTCTACCATTTGACAATGGTTTGGAGCACTTAGATTTTCTGTAGATTGGCATGTTACCGATCTGTGGTTAATAAAAGTGTTCTTTATTGCTGTAGTATAGTTCGTTTGTTTTTCTTTGCCACTGCCGAAATAACTTCTATATAAAACATATTCAATAGAAAATTGATATTTGCTATCATTCATACTGAAGTAACCCAAGAGGGTACATTCGTTCGCCATTTCTTCAAGTACCGCCATTCCTAAGGGGAATTCCAACAATAAATATTTTCGTAAGCTACTGGGAAATTATTTATGATCATGCCTACATAATGTACAATAGAATAGAATTACACTTTATAGTGGCCATATAATTCAATTAATTCTAAATGTCATAACATAATTTATGAGCAGAAACTGTATTCTAAAATTTTAATACACTCACATTCAAATCTTTGCATTATATGTTTTTGTGCAACACACAATCAGTCAGTAACAATTAAAAATAATAAAACTAAAGTTTCCATTAATTAGCAATAGTCCTATCACTTTGACTGTCTTAGAGCCCATTTTCTATGGATGGACTCACAGACAGACTCCAATAAGTGTCACCCATTACATTTATATTAAAAGCTCAAAAGGGCCTCTGCGCGTTGGACTTTTTTGTCTCCGTGTACGCCTATAAAAAGGCCCGGGCTTAGCCCGTGTTTAAGAGCAATAACTTAGTGACAGTTATCATGTAATTAAAATTATTTATATCAAGTAGACTGATATTATCAAACCAATGAAATAATCCAACTGATATTAATCGTCTACGTTTACTACAATCAACCAAAAATATTTCCAAGAAAATCTGACTTTGCAAACACTATTTTCGTAAGCTGACTAATCATAAAAGATGCCCGTGACACAATTCGCCATGCATGAGAAAGTGCTTGGATATTCAGAGCATTTTGGCATCACATCACGCGCGTCACTCATGAAGGAATCAGGGAATACGTAAGTGGTCCTTATAACAAGAACATCTGGTTGAAATAAGCTCTCTAGGTAAATGTGTCAGACGTGATCTGAAAGGTTTTACATAGAAAACACATCATCGGGGCCGATGGCATGAACTTTATTGGATCAACTGAGACTTGTAACCCTAACCTTTGACGTGCGCTGTCGGAACATAAACACGTATGAGACAGACGCTTTTGGAATCTCAACAATATTAAATGCGAAAGTTCGCGGAATGTAATAACTTTTATGATTTGCTCACACTTAAAAACCAGAAACGATTTTACGTGATTTTTTTTATAATAGATGGTTTTAGCCTTTGACCACGATCTCGCATGATGCTAAGAGAGGCTGCAGCCGTAGATGAAAGCAGACTAAACCTAGAAGGTGGGATAAATCCCTCCCTGGCTTTACCGAACATCGTGGTAGAGCACGGTCATAATGACCGTTTGGTAGCACAGTTTTATTCAGTGGGTGGAAGCTAGCCACGGCCGAAACTTATTTCCAATATCAGTAGATATTTTATACAGAGAATAGATAGAATTTACGATTCAGATATTCAAACCTAAAACGTCTCTCTGCAGAAATCGACTCGTGTAAATCCTACATTTTCTGTATCTATTATTTTATTGGCAATTCGAAATCCCAAGGGATACTCCAAACGGAGATCGATCGTAGCAAAAATCTCGAGCTCATGATAGATGGCCCTCAGTTCTAGCTCAAACCGCACCAATTCGATTCAAGTTGCGAACTATTTCACCAGAAACTCGATGAAGTTTAAATGATTTTGGATGCTGACGAAGTTTCACCCTCAGTTATGTTCAAACCGAAGCAATTAGTTCACTGAATCATAATAACTCACTATTGGCAGAGTATACACCCGAGCTTTGTTAATTAAGAACTACCCAAAGTTTCTGTACAAATTGAGCCAATCAACCGATTTTTATTGTTAACAAACTTTAACTCTACATTGAAATACACACTGCAATGAAATTCTACGTAACGCACTGTGGCACCTGGAATATAGCCTAGTCGTTTTTGACTGTTCCATTAAGAAATACGCAACCAATCCCTGCAACCATAAGTAACTATTTAAATGGCAAAAAAAATATATTATTATTATGTGAGCACTTCTGTTTTGCTAGACTTCACAAAAACAATTTTCATTTTAGATGACCTATATAAAATAAAAATTGTTTTTATTATATACGTCACATGCAGACGACATAATATACGTCAACGGTCATCAAAGGGTTAAATAACAGGAAACTCATGAATCAAAACGAGCACGCAAGATTCACAGTGATTATAACATCAATATTTCAAGATAATAACGGTACATGTTCCCAACATTAACCTTTCGCACCATAAACTGCCTCTTAATTATACAACCAAGTGATGCTTACTCATTTTAAATTTGCCCCGAGTATGCAGCGCAGTAGGGAATATTCGATTAAGCCCATTACACACGACGCTATACTTTACCTTGCTATATGACTCCTGGTACCATATAGCATCGCATAGCAAGGCCTTGCTATACCTCGCTATACCTTGCTATATTATTTTTAGTGATGGCCAGGTTACTGATCGGAACTATATTTTTTAATAGTTCATTCTTTGTGATTGAATCTTGAGTCGATCATTGAAATCCAATCAAGTGACTTTATTAACATTACTTTTCATATTTACAAACGTACTCAAATATTTGGAATAACTTGTCAACAATTTCTTTGAGAGCGTTTAGAATAGGTATATTAATACAAAAATATAAAAAAAATTATATTATTTAAAAATAAAAACGGACAAGTGCAATTTGGAGTTGCCATATACTTGTGTGGAAATTTTTTATTAACATAATATATTACGAATAAATACGTATTTTAATAGTTTAGGTATCTGTTCTTTTATCCCACACAATAATAATAATTATTAAAGAGTCATTAATGTAAAGTGAAAATTACTCATAAAATAATTATTATATACTTATTTTCATGTTATGTAGATTGTTTTTTAATATTATGTTAGCTATACTTCAACTGTTCTATAACCTTCACGGAGTTCCAGTTGCTACTTTACGGCTTCATTATCGAATCAATTCAATGTTACCAAAATATAGCATTATCACCAGTCTTACTTACCTAATAAGTGTATGCACAATTTCCACTTTGTGCCTCCTGCGATGAATGATATAAGTTGAAAACCGTTGTTTAAAAGAAATACAAGTGTTAATATATACAATAATTAACTGCTTTTAAAAATCGTCATAAATTAGTGATAAAACTAACCAACTTATTTTTATCTAACGAAATTAATATGAGAAATAATCTGAAATCTTATTACCTTACTTTTCTATACATAATTAATAGTAATAGGCACTAATAAGTCGAATATTTTTATATCAAAACCTATAAAATGATAATGTATGTTATTTATATTACCACCGATTTATTTTACGGTGACTGTGTAAAACTTTATCAGGATTTCGGATGAGCGTTATTGCATGTACATAGGCGCATGTGTGTTTACGTACATAAGCATGCAAGTGACTCACATATCCTATCTAAGCAGAAAACGAACGCAGTCTAACTGGAAGAAATTCAAAGTGGTTCTTAATGCGAGCAGGTGATCGAGTTTGCGTATCCAAATCATTTCTCTTGTTCGAAATCAAATCACATTCGTACGTTTGCTTCACTAGACGTATTTATTTCATGTGGTTATCTGCTATTTATATCTATTGCATCTGTGCAGGACTTGTACTGTACATATTTATATCCGAGAAATTGGACTGTATTGTTTATGCTTGCGCTAGCAAGCAGCATCCGAGAATTCTTAAAAGAAAACGCTTTATTTATTTTTCGCTTTATTTCTCTCTTCTCTCTTGATTTTAAGGTGGTTTGGTCTTAAAAAAGAGTTTTTTTTTATAAACAAGCCAATCAAAATTAACCAACCGTCAGGTTTTGGAGATTTTGTTGCTAAACAGAAAATCACGACAACGGGGTCTATTTTATTTCTCCTTCCTATGCACTTTCATATATGCACACTCGTTAAAGGTACATACCACTTTTCATCATTTAAAAGCTAGTTCCTTGTTAATATTTTTAGGAAGTAGGTACCAGGAGTAGGAACGGAGATTCAATCACTTTGATTGCATATAGTTCCAATGATTCCCCAACACTACTTAAACAAATGAATTTGACAATGTTTTCTACATAAAGGATGTTTCTTTTTTCCTAGATTTTGGTTTCCTTCAATTCTGCTCCTGGTAAACTTAAAAAAAATGACGTTTCAAAATTCGTCAAAAAATCCAGAAAATTTTATTCTAAATTAACATCGTTTACTAAAAGTATGACTTACGTTAATCAAATAAGATCAATTCATGTTGGATTTGACCGACTTTATCAGAGGATTCTCGACTACATCGGCCAAATAGCATAGGTAGAAAAGCTCATTGTCATCCGGAAAATCAAAGGAAAGCGGACTCAGGTCGTAGTCCGATGCGTTGGTCAGATCAGATCCGCACCACCCTTTCAAACTCAAACTCAAACTCAAAATTCATTTATTCAAATAGGCTACAATGGAGCACTTTTGCAAGTCAATTTTACATTTTATTTTAATATTCTACCGCTCATTCGCAAGGCACCTCTATGAGAAGAATGAGCAAGAAACTCATAGGGATTGCTCTTTTTAAATATGTGTTCACAATTATTATCTTGGTTACATAATTTATTTACAGGTGGTTGCAGAGGTTTCCAGGCATCTTTGTCTTCTATGTATTGGCTAATTTTATAATAGGCTTTCTTTTGTAATATGTCTTTAACACGGCTTTTGAATTTACCTTCTGTGAGCCCCGTTATTTCATCAGGGATTTTATTATAAAAACATACACAATTCCCTAAAAATGATTTATGGCTCGTTTTGAACAATCTGAATCGAGGTACAGCTAACTTATTCTTATTTCTAGTATTAAAGCTATGAGTGCCTTGAAGTTGCTGTTGTTCTGTTGTCTTTTGGCTCCTGGTTATGAAAATCGCATCCAACCAACCCAGATAGCGATCTATCATCAGATATCAAATCTTCCAAAGGGGCCATGACTCCCAGTAATAGGCAATATGACAAGTACAAGAAGAACTCCAAACGTTCAGTTTCCTAGTAAAAATGTCTAGACAAACTATAAAATAATGATTTGTTTTTTGTACCTACAAAACCCTTGAAACAATGTGTTTGCATTATTACAGATTTAACTGACAATCACTTTTATAAAAAAAAAACCATGGCAACCTCCTGGTATGTATTTTTTAAAAATTTGAGAAAAAAATCATGAATTTTTTACACATCCTGTATAAGACTCAAAATTGACATTGTCAACAGACATGTTGCTGTAAAACCATACAATTTGGCAAATCCCATATGAACTAGATTAAAAAAAAATGCGTAGCCATTTTGTAACATGACTTAGCCGGTTAAGCGAAAGTCTACTGCAAGGTATTCAGAGGTCTAAGTTATTCGGACAAATAATCATTATGCATAAAAAGAGCTCCTATTACAAGTAAATAGGAGGTGAAATTTAAAATACAAATTATATTACTTTGTTTCGTAATGCTAACAAAAATACCTGCAAACACAAGAAAATATTTAATAATATAAAAAACATTTTTTTCTAATTTGTTACACAGCGGTTAAACATTTGCTACTATTTAGTTTAATATATCGCGTAGATAATAGGAGTTTGTTTTTTTTTTGTCTCGGTAATACAAATCGGCTTAGTCATTTTATCACCTAGTCAAAATGAAAAATGGCGGATTCTACGCATCAACTGTAAAATATAGCGCGATATAGCGCTATATGTCATTTATAGCTACGTGTGTGACGGATGCCGATTTGTACTGAAGCTATGCCGCGCTATAAGATGCTTTATAGCGCTATATAGCGACATGTGTAATGGGCTTAAGACGTCCAACTGGATACGTCAATGTCAAGCGACTCGCGCTGCCAAAAAATAAGACCGCCGGGCATAAAACTAGTTGTAATACAGGCTATACCTGTGTTTAGTATTCTTTTATCTGTGCCTGTGTGTACCTATGTGAGTATATTTTATCCCAGTATTTGACAATTTTGTCGGATGCGTGCGTGACTTTATCGAAAATTTATTTGTGGTATCATTATCGGTATGCAGACTTTTTCGCATAGAAATAATATGTAGCTTCTAATGGCTTCTAAGAATAAGAAGAATAATAAGAATTTTAGTATAAATATAAAAAAATGCAGCATAACTATTTATATTAAAAAAATATTTAGATGCAATAAAATCTTTTCTCAGCTAACCACTGCGTGTTTAGGTACTCTTCTAGGCACCTTAGTGATTCATCGTCGACCGCATTTTCACTTCCATCAAGGTGGTATGTGGTCAAACGTAGGCTTATTTAGTATTAAAAAATAATAATTTTTTGTAATATATTTAGTGTTAAGTTTTATATTCCCGTGGTTAAATGTTCTAAGGTATACGACCGCAACTGGGAAGGCGTGTCACATTTGTAACAATATAGAGGACAGCCTTTATTTGTTTGTCCTCGACTCGTTCAGGCTACAACGGGTTTGGGGTTGTTGTTACCCTTGTACAATACTCGTATGTTTTGTACTTAAATGCTGTGATTTTTGTATGTGTGGGATATTTAAAGAACTCTCTCTTTTTTAGCTAGGTATATATTCAGCATGGGGTTTATAGGCAATATGCTTAATTTTAATAAATATTTGAAATTTTCACATCATAGAACGTGAATTTTGGACAATGGACTCTATCGAAAAATTAAAGTGAATTTCGCCAAAATTGGGAAGTCGTATCGGGCTCAGTTCAAATGACGCGAACAGGTACTATTTCTTACTGATAATTATCATGATCTTAAACGATGATGCGACCTAAACCCAGAAAGAAGGCGGGATAAATGCATCTCTAGATTTTTGCATTGAATGAGACTTATGAGAGTAAAACGGCGAGGTACAGCTAGTAACATATAGATCAAAGGCTAAACCAAAAGTTTAATGTTTAATAAAAAGTGTACCGCGTAATTCCCCTATCATAATAATATAATATATCAAGCGCTGTACAAAAGGCAAAGGTCGTACTGTTTACATGTAATTATCGAACACATCGTTATCGCGGACTGCTGCGACAGCCGACGGGACCAATTTAGATAATATGCCAACCGACACCCAATTGGGTTATTTACGGGTTTCACACTGATTTACGAAAGCTGTAATGTCGCGTAAGGCCACGAAAACATCCGAACAAAATGAGATGTAAAGCGGGATAGGTATAATCTTTATTGCCAAAATTCCACATTCGCCCGATGCTCAGTAACCAACCGACAACAACGTAACGTACCTACTCATCACAGTGGCATAGTTGTGTTGATATTTAGTACAAGTCCTGTATTTTCGAAATTTAAAAAAATTACATCCTGGTTTCTACATTCTACACTATGTTTTTCTACGGTACATAGATAATAATTTCTATATAATCCTCTAAAAACTCTAAATAATTTAAAATGGCAACAAAGTTCTCGTATTAATTCAAACCAGTGCCTCTATCCAATCGCTTGTGACCAACACTAAAAAAAAAACAGATATTACAGTCGTCAAAAACGAATGAAAACATCTGCCGTCCCAATCATTGGACTCTCACCCACTACGATTGATGACAACTTCAATGTAAATTGCTGCATTTGTTATTTTACTCATGTTAATGAAGAGGTTTAAGCAAGTAATGTACAATTTTGTCTATGGATTCTAGTGATTTACATGTCGTTTGGCGATAGCCAACAGGCCCTCTGATTGTTGTTCCAAATCTCAACGTCTAGCGATACACCATCATTGGTCAGTAGCAATACATATCAGACTTTTTAATATCATTACGCAAAATGGATATTTGATCGTCTGCTCACAGAATAATGACAGAGTACCCGTCTCGACGGCGCCCATTACCTATCGATCAGATGAAGTGACATAATCATGTCAGTTGATTAATATAATTAGTGTTCATATCTATCGGAATTCATCGATGAATGACAAAACATTGTGAGCTTTTGATTTTATATGTTCACACAGTGTGTGTCACATACAATAATGTTAAAAGCAGGTATAGAGGACAAGCCAGCATGTGGACTCTGTATCCAAATTGCTTTGATGTCACTGTCGTCTTGCTGTTGTTAATCTTCCCCATCTAGGTTAGAACTTAAGACTGTAAATGCAACGAGCTGGTCATACAACCTATATAATATTGGTCTAAAAGTACTCGTATAAATCAAGAAATTATTTTTAGATTTAAGAGGATTTTTCGTGGTTGCTTAACCAAAATCACACTAATAAATTTGTGAGTGAGTACCTATGTAATGTTTGTAACTTCTTCACTCCTAAACAGGTGGACTGATTGAGGTAAAATTTGGTACAAAGATAGCTTAGACCCTGGAATAACGCAAAGGCTACATAAAAGCGGGTAAAGCCGCTGGGCGCAGCCAGTAAAACATACTATCAACGAGTAAACCGCTGAGCACAGCTTATAGTAGGTAATTCAATATCTCTAAGTAACCCAAAAAGATTTCAATTACGAGTGCTTCAATAAAGCGGTTTATGGTACGTATGAAAACAGACTTATGTTCCATTTCCACAAAAATAAACCTTGAAAAAACCTCATTTACAGAGTTTTCTCATTTAATAAAGACGTTAAAGTAGCAGAAAAATGTGTTTCTCTTCGCATTAAAATAAATTGCCCGCGCAAAGGGAAATTCAAAGCTATAAATCAATTTGCACAATAGCTTCTTTTAAAATGTTATTAACTTTGCTTATTACAAGTAAGTCATTACAAATTACTCAAGTTGACTGAGCTTAGAGACCGACTTTTATAAATTAATGTAAAACCATTGACTAAAGTGACTATTGGACTGAGAATACTAAATCAAGAAATGATGCCTGTTTCTTTTACCCTTTGCACACAAACACAAATTCATTCTATAGGCTTCTTCTTTTTATTTTTCTACTTCAGGGCGAGGCTCCATATTATGCAATAATACTTAGCCGTAGTGCCATACAATACTATAAAACATTAAAAGTTTTTTTGAATGGGAATTTGGCACACATGTGCACATATATAGGAACCAATAGGAACATAGGGAATTTGACACACACATGTACATACACAGGAACCATTAGGAACATACATGTACGAAGTAGAGCAACGGAGAGGGTTAGCATTGTCTCAAAGCTTGAGTCTATACTAACTAGTTTATTTCTACGGTTTAAATGCTTATTATTGAAAATGTGTGAGTATTTGTAAGTGCAAAGCGCGAGGGTTTATTATGATTGCTTCAATTGGCTTTTCAATGAAACATCTCTATTAAGTGTTTTCTTTGTATAAATTGTAGAAAGGTAGCCGCCTTCTGTTGGAGGAAAAGCGAGTGAAAACTCTTTGTATATACAAAGTTGTTTTACTTTTAAACACTTGATGAGTAAATCGATTTGAAACTGAGCCTTCATTGAAATATTTAGACAACCATTACTAAATTACACAAAATACTTGAAATGAAAATGAAATGAATAAAATTTATTGACAAATACTAATAATATACGGTACAAACTTTACTAACTTATGCAAACAATAATATATGTATAATCAGAGTATAATCAGTCAATGGGAACAGACTCAGCATGTCGTCAAGCTAGTCCTTCGTCTAACCTGACTGTTGGTTTCAAGCTTAAGCTATTAGTTACATTTTGTTTGGTAGGCACATGCAAATTTTAAATGAGTGAGCTGCGTACTAAAGAGTTAACTTTCTAATAATATTATAAACTCAACGCGTTCATAACATTGTTCTAAAAGGTGTTTTGCTTCAATTAAAACCCTAAACACATTACTGACAACTCCAAACTGTCGTATACACTTTATCAGTTTTAATAATAACTGAATTGACCATTAAATCTCAAACTTTCAATCCCAAGTAATTAACGAGCGGCCCGACAATAGGGAAGTTGTTTAATTATGGCATCACTAAAAAACCCACTAAGATAATTTTAACCCACTTTATTCAGTAGTTTGTAGCGTAAAATAATTGTGTTATTTCGTGGTGTCACTATATTTGGAAGTATAATAACCAAATAAACAGGGACAGAAGGTCAGCTCCGTGTTCTTTTACGAAATAAATACTTTTATTCACTTGCTAGTGGTGCACATTCAGATAAAATGTCAAAAGCCGAGAACTAAATGAGAAAATAAACAGTAAATCTAACCCTCTCAATAGCCGGCAAATGCTACCAGTAGAAAGACGATAAAAAAAAAAAACAGACTATAACTAGTGCGGTCCGTGGTGAGATAAGGCTATTTTATTTTTTTTAATTAAAAAACTACCAGCAACCAATTTTTCAAACACTTCTACAGTGCAGTGCAAACGCATTTTATCTAAAACGTATACAGTATACACGCAGAAGTGTGGCTTGGTCTCACTAGAATCCCCGTAAAGTTACGAATTATGTGTGCGTTTTTTTATGTTATCACCCACCTTCTGAACCTATTTATTTTGCTGCAGAGCTGTAATGCTTCAGTGAGTAAATGAAAACCTGATGACTCGAAGTAATTAAAATCTTTACAGGTCGCTGCCGTCCATGATAAGACTGTATTGGAAATATGTACGGTAACTATACACAATTTATTTGATCAAAATATTCACTACAACGTAAAAATACATGCACTGAATTTCTTAGTTAATAGAATTTCTTAGTTCTTAGTTCTCGTTTTCTATTCCTCTATTATAATTTCAGCTCTGTATTTTATATTAGTAGCCTATGCGTTATTCCCTATGCAGCCTATCATCTCAACTTAATATCTTTCGTTTTCTCTCTCTATCTGCTTACTTTAACTGTCACTGTTATAAACTATATTATATAGGAGCAATCTTTGAATGAGTACTTGAAAAGAAGAACAAATCATGTCACTTTTTTCCCTGTGTCTCCTTCTTTGTCTACCAACAACGCTCTGTAATTATTACAATAGTTACTCACCAGCTCGAAGATAAGCTCCTTCTCGTCCAGCTGCCTGAGCTCGTGCCGTGACCGCCGCTGCGGCCTGGATGGGGTCGCATGTGGCTGGTCGCCGAGGAAGGTGGGGGTGCCATCTACAGTCGTCACCAGCGGCTTCAGCAGGCCGCCGCGCTCGAACTCGTGCGCTGAGATCTTCCTGGGGGAGGATGACTGGATTTTAAAATGAGTATGGATTGTTGAGGTAAATCTGTATACAGAGATTCATAAAGATTCCGTTTGCAATAGAATCGCGGATTTCTTATTTAGTAACACGGAATAAATCTTTAACTGAGTATTTCAAGATTCCATGTTACTCCAGGAACTATTCTAAATTGGTAAAATTGATTATTTCATGTAGCGTCCTATACATTTAAATCCTCATCATCGTGTCGGTAAAAACATACTAGTTAAGTAGGACTAAGAAATTGTTTTATCAGTTATTTAGTTAATGGGCGCGTCAAGGCGCTTAAAATTTTTGTTTTTTTTAAACACACAATCATGTGCGTTAGTGCCAAGGTTCCAGCATGTAACACGATAGTTAAGTAACTGACTTTTCCATCTCACTTATATTATATCGATACATTTTCAATTTTATATTAATTTTAAATAAGTATGGACAAAAATATCTCCTCGCCTAAACAGCTACCCTGTTTAAACTGAATTTCATATCTAAATAACTTCAATTAGAACAGCAGGAAACAATAACAGTGCCCAGCGAGTCGAGTATATATACCATACTTAGTATTGTTGTAAGCTCAGTCATTTGTACTTTGTACCTACAAAAGTACAAATGAAGCACCAAAAACAATAACGAATAGCTCTCCAGCGTATTAGATTAATAAAGGAATATTTCCACAATTAATGACGGCTCGAGTCGTTGATTAAACATCGCTCATCTCGTCCACACAATGAGTGGATAATTAATCAACATTTGTTCGTTTTCGCTCATACACGGGTAGAAAAGCTCGTTGTTTTAGCTTTTTGTTCAATAGAAAGAATATTTTCTCTTAATGATGATAGCTCTAGGTGCAAGTGGCTGTAACACAGTTACTGTTGTGGTTTTGCAATTTTTAATATGAAGAAGTAAGAAAACGATCTAGACGCTTTCCTGATGTTAAGAGATAACGCTGCCCAAAATCTGTACAGTGCTACCTAAGATTTCACAATGATGTGAAATTCTAGGTGCACTGCACCAACGCCTCCTACTCAAGAGTCATAACATGTTAAGACTCTTGAGCCCAGTTATTTCACTAGCTACAGTGCCCTCCTACGGAAGCACAGTAATTTTTGCACATTACTGCTCACGCGGTAGAATAACTGGCACTGTTGGGGTAGGTACCCATCTAGACGACCTCCTGCAAAGGAAGTCTACCCCCGGTAAAATAAATGAGCAAAACGACATAATGGATATACATATGACTTTATCGCCATTCCACTGTTCAAGGATTATGCAGTTTAAGATGTGAACAACACTTAGAAGGCATATTCCTAATCACTATTCTCTCTAAACATCTTAGAGGAACACTGCCTAATGGCTCCACTTCACTATCGCCGAATACAGACGAATACACGCGGATACGATAATGTAGAGGGTATATTCGGCTCTATCCGCCGGGGATCGTCTATGTCCGCCTCTGATCCGTGAATTGTCGGTTTTTCGAGCACGCATCAAAGGGAATCGCCGGATGGTTGCGTTGAGGTGCCCATACTATCGCCGATCATTCATTCGCCGTCGGACAGTGAAGCGTTGCACTCGTGTTTAAACAAATAGTGCAAGTTTCTATAACTATCCCCAGCCCCAGTGGCCAAAAATCTTAAAGTGATGGCAAGTCGTATTTTAACTGGTATGGAGTCCCAGAAAATCGTGTCTTGTTTTAATACTAATGGGGATATTTTTCGCACCAAATAGGTAAAATCGCTTGATGACATGCGTATAAACTTTTCGAATTCTCCAGAAGACTCGCCCAATAACTCAGATTAAATAAATTGTCGCAGCAAAACACGTCCATCTTGTACGGTGGACGATCAAAAAAGTGATACCCTCACGTTTACCGCCGATAATGTGGACGCTTGTACGATGTACGTGCCGTATATAGACGGACACACGAATAACGAGCATCGGCGCTAGTGTTCACCAGAAAAAATAGGGCAAAAAATCGTAGGCAATTATTGTTTAATTTTTATCTGAAACTTTGCACAATTTAAACAATTTACAGTACAACAAGTTCCGCACTTAAAACTCATAACAAATTTACCGGTGCTCAAAGCAAATCCTACAAGTACACTTAACCCAAATAAAAATTCACCCTTATCGACCTCTAAAGTTACCTGCGAAATTCGCAACAAAACTTAACCAACTAAATGGAAGGCCGGTAATTTGCCCCCTTTACCATTTTTAACAAGTAAAATGCTCGAGGGTCTCGATAAAACAGTTAACAAAAACCGAACATTAGATAGGTTTAATAAAGTAAAGTTTTTGAGTGTTTTACAGCTTGCTTTACGACGCTCGTGAGGATTAATTAACAAGTCGGGAGTCAACCGAAAATGACGAGTTTTTGTCACGAAAATGCTCTTTATAAGAGTGGGGATTTTGTTAATGGGAGGCAGAGGCTTATGGGAATATAATTATACGACCAATTTTCAGGCTTTAAAAGCACTTCTGCAAGTCGAGCTCTACATTTAATGATTGATATCTTTATGCCAAAAAGACACTGACACAAAGACTATGATGATACTAAATTTTATTTTCGGTTGGTTATTTTTCTTTCTCAAGACATATCTGTTTTGTTAAGACGAATATAAGTAAAAGACTTTTTCCCTTCCGTGCGGAAATTACATTTTATATTACGTAAAACATCCTAAATCAACACCCTCCAAATGTTATGTACATCCACGTTTACTTTGGCTATACTAAAAGCTACGTCTTCTTCATCTAAATAACTATAATCCGAAGTTTGGAGTCTAGTCACGTATCAAATATCGACCGGGGGAAGCTTACTTTACATTTTAATTTGTAACTTTTGTGGCCGATTTTTAAGGTAAAGAAGTCAATAGAACAAATTTTGGCGGCTGTAAAAGTATAATCGTCTTCTGTCTAGAGGTACATTTCTCTGGGAACGCCAAGTGCGATTGCGGTGCTATCCAAACAATGGCATCTTCTGAATTATTCTAACTGAACCATAACTTGCACGATTGAGGACCTTTTTGTAGACAATGACAGAGCTGTAGAACTAACTAAATACTAAATACCATATTAGCTTTAACTTTTTTTAAGATTCATATTTAGATTTTTATTTTATTAATCATTTAACTATTATTAAATGTAATTCGAAATTTAGAACAGAAATTGTAAAGAAGACATATCAAATGAATGAGCTTTTGATTTATTTACTAGCTAACCAAAGCGTGATATTATATCACTTATTCATCGTGTCAATTCAAAACAAATTATATTAATTTATGACTATAAATTATGTGAATTTAGTTTAAGTGACAGGTATATATGAATAGTTATATGGGTATAGAAAAAAGAAATAAAAAAGAATTAAGAGAAAAAATATGTTCACTAAAAAAGAATTGAGCGGCATAATTATTATAATTATTTCTACTGGCTGTGTCAAAAAAGGGCAAAGCGCTCTTCTAGAAGATGACCAAAAACCATCGTGAAAGCTTCAAAAACTACTTTTAGCCCCCATTCAGATGTCGCAAGACAGGAGGGTATTATAAAACAAAATTGTAATAATAATATGCTACACACCACAATCACGTCCCACGCGGTCAAGAAGAAAACGACAGAGAAGGTATCTAAAATATCCCAGCAAATACAACCACAATAAAAACCTTCCTAATGATCCGGGCTTATTCCACCTGAATTTCAGAATTCAAGTTTGACATAAAGAGGTTACAAACAATTCCACATCCAAACTTTCACATTTATAAATTAGTAACATTCGCTGTAGAGACAAAAATCTACACAAACTTTTCGAAAGGTTTTCCCAAATGTCCTCGCAACTCTTTACGAGACGACAAAAGATTGATGACTGCTTCAGAACAAACTGCTTCCGCGTTGGGAATAAGCTGAATTTATTAGTTCTGGTGCAGTAAGCCGTTAAAGCAGCTCTCTGCGACCTCTGCAGTTATTGCTTCCGAAAACAAATGACTTTACTGCTTATTCTCAGCACATTTTAATGCCTTCTCTCTGTAGGAGAATTGTAAAAGTTTTTACTGTTTTAAGTACAGTTTAGGGTAGACATTGCGAAGCTCATTTTCAATTAGTTTATTTTTCTTGGAATTCTGGAATACTTGTAATCTGCAATGCGTTATTTTAAGAGGTGAGCAATGTACTTCTTGTATAATTTTATTAATACATGTTTTAACATACCTTTCAGGATAATCGTACCATTAAGCATTTAAAGCAATGAAACCACACTGCTTAAACTTGTTATATCCTAAAATTGACTGTATGTTTTATTTAAGACTCTTTCTTATGTCAGATGTACAAAAAAGTGCAAACATACCTTTCTAATTTTTGACCAGACAACGTTAAAATTATAATATTTAAAAATCTCACCTTAACAAAACAAAATAAAGCATAATGTCAAATCTATTTCAGTACAATGTGTACATTTCAATGTTTATTCCTGTGAAAGGTTTTTCGCCTAACAAGCGTGGCGTAGGCCTAAACAAACACACATGTTGGTCAGCACCTGCCACTAATAGGCCGCTCAGGCTGTACGCTACCGGTCACACAACATTCATTAATTCGGATATTATCGGGGGCGAATAAATTGACCTTGTTTTTAATACCCTTAAAAAATGTGAGCTTTTAAAATATGTTTGATGACTCCAATTAGGAGGATGAAGAGTCTCGCATGCTGTTTAGTAAATTGCCTGAAATTTTGCCGGTGTTTTGGTAATGGAGATAACAAGATTTCGATTAAACGATGAACAGATCGAATGAATACTGATAATATGCATTGACGGCTAAGCACTTTTTAACATATTAAAAAATGTTTATTATAATAACACAATACGTAGCGTTGAACATTCTAATCAAATAATTATATTGTACAGCATACAGAGTAATTTGCATTTATATGCATGACGAATAATATTAACGATCATTAATATCCAATTGGGTCAGCCATGGATTTATAATTAAAGTGTCTTTTGACTAATTTTTGAATATTTACATGCGAGTGTAACAGACAGCATCTAAAACCATGTGTAGGTTCATGAATGTGTTTTGGCGCCGTTACTAGGATAACAATAAAAACACCATGCATTAAATAATATATTATGTAAACGGTCAAATTGAGAAACCGCCTATTTATTTACAAGTTTTTATTTACTTTCCTGACTGTTGTCTGTCTGTCTGTAATCAAATCTTGCAAGTTTAATTTGATCAACTTCCCGGTTTCTGAGCTGAAATTTTGCATGCATGTATAAATCGGATGACAATGCAATATTATTATGTCATGGAGCTGGGAGGTTGCCATAGGAACTCGGTAATTAAATGACGCAACCCCATCGAGTTTGGGCTCATTTGATTCGTCTTGACAAGTACTTCACGGTAATAATAATAAAAGCTTGTTTTTAAAAAGTTTATTTTTGATTTTACTTGTTTCGTCAATAAAAAAATTAATGAAAACGTGGCATACCTGACTGGTGTGGTAGCACCGGACCCGGAGCCAGCCCGTGACGGAGACGCAAGCTCGGCGCTGGGCGGCGTCGCGTGTGAAACCAGCCACGCGTCCACCACCTGCCGCGTCGCTTTCCTGCAGACAACACAAACACAATGTTACATTTTTTTTATTTTTTTTTTATTTATGTGATGAAGTAGAAGACGAGCAAGACGCTCTCCTGATGTTAAGAGATAACGGCTGCCCATAATCAGTACAGTGTCACCTAGGATTTCACAATTATGTGAAATTCTAGGAGCACTGCACCAACGCTTCTTACTCAAGAGTCATAAGATGTTAAGACTCTTTAGCCCAGTAATTTCACTAGCTACAGTGCCCTCCTACCGGAGCACAGTAATGTTTGCACATCACTGCTCAGGCGGTAGAATAACTGGCACTGTTGGGGTACCCACCTAGACGACCTCCTGCAAAGGAAGTCTACCCCCGGTTCATCACGGTACATCACAGAGTTCTAGAGTATTATCAGACACAAGAGAGATTACATGTTCCTGAAGTCACGTTAAAATTAGTACAATGGTTTAACACCAACGGTGTTTTGTTATGGGTATAAATCGACAAGGCCTCCAACATTACCCAACGACGCGACTAGTTTCCCACTATATCTTATAAGATACAACCGGACCTATACTTTCCTTGACATCTGAAACGATACCGTGAAAATTAAATAACATAATACTAAAGTGATGGTCGATATTGTGCCTGACCTGAAAATACCATAAAATTACATAGCATTTACATATAAAAGTGTAAGAGAATAAATCTTGATGTAACGGTACTAATTATAATCATTATTACAACATAAATCCGAAGCAGAGGATAATAATTTATAACTATTAACAAGGAGAGCGTACTCGCATACCTCAGATATGCTGAAACTCATGGAGTCTCAATGCGTTCAAAACTACCACGTATTTCTAATATTCACATTATTATACCATCTATCTAGTTCTTTTAAATGAAGAACAAACATTTTTCCAATTCCCACTGATATAAGTAGCAAAGCTTGTGTGGTGGAGATGAACCATTAAAGCGGATATGTTAACGTTTTCACATTATTAGGTTCAGATGATTCCACCGTATCTTCAACACATAAAATAGATAACAATAAATATTTATTACGTTACTGAACCTTCACCGAAACTGTCGTCAGTTCATCGAACTAGGAATAGACGAGAAACTAATTCTTCTATCTCGCAACATTTTAAGTTCAAACACCTTAAAATATCCAAGCAACGTCAGCATTTCACTGTTAAGAGGGTAATAAACAATGAATCTTCGCGAAGACTGAATAATTTGAAAGTAAAATTGCATATAAACGCTGCCAGTGCAATAATAAAAGGAGAAATGGAGAAAAACTACTGAGAAAGCTAATGTTCTGAGTTCAGACCTATTTGGAAACAAACAAGTTTATTACAAGATGAGACACCTGAAAAGATACCGCCGTAGGGATGTTATTTATCTTAATCAACTCTTAACCATTTAATGTTACCTTTTAGGTATATATGATACACTTCAATACAAATGTGTAAGTAGCAGGAATTCAAAAGACAAATCAAACTTAATATAAATAAAATCATAATAAGAATTTGCGAACGAAGGACATGAGCTGATCGGTTGCATGGAAAGTTGATTTTTTAGTTTCTCAAAAGTTTAACTCAACATAATATAGTTTAGAAGAATGTTAAGGATTATTATTTTATTGAGAATGTCTAGTTATTATGATGATCATTTTTTTTCCTTAACCGTGTTTCGGAAAGCACGTAAAACTCTTCTCCTTCCGGCTGTTTTCTATTAGTGAATTTTATTAGAGAGGCAATCTTTAGGTCATGTTTTAGTAATCTTGTCGATTGAAAACTGCATAAAAGAGGTTGTTCACACAACCTATAATAATTGTGAAATTGACCTGACAGTTCAAATAGGGAAAGCTGTTAAAATAAAAACTCGTTTTTTTTTATTACGGTCTAGATTAACTTGACATTCGCTCACACTTAAGGCGGGGCTTTACGAGCAGATTAGGTATTTAGTGCGGGCAAAAGTTGCTCAGAACGCCCGTTGGAAACGTGTGGCGTACGCTTATCGTAAAACGTGCGCGGTCATTAACCCTTGGCATGTAGTTAGCACACACACATTCACAAACACGTCAAACTTATAAAACCCCGTCGATTTTGCGTCGGGGGTTACAATGTGCTAAAATTTTTGGACTAGATCGAAAAAATGAGACACGAGATAAATATTATAGATACACGTATTTTTTGTTGAAAAAAAAAACAAAATTAGATTACATTTAATTGATTAGATTAGATTAATTAAATTGGACCAATTAATTAAATTAAATTAAAACAATAATTCAGATAAATTCAGAAAAAATCTGATAAATTCAAATAAATTCAGATAAATTGAGAAAAATCTGATAAATTCAAATAAATTCTAAAAAAGGTCTGATAAATTCTGAAAAAATCTGGTAAATTCAGATAAATTTAAAAAAATCAGATAAATTCGAAAAAAAAATCAGATAAATTTTGAAAAAATCTGGTTAATTCTGATAAATTCAGATAAAATCAGATAAATTCGAAAAAAAATTAGAAAAATTCTGATAAATTCAGATAAATTCGAAAAAATCAGATAAATTCGAAAATAAATCAAATAAATTCGAAAATAAATCAAATAAATTCTGAAAAAATCTGGTTAATTCTGATAAATTCAGATAAAATCAGATAAATTCAGATATATCGAAAAATTAAAAGAAAAATTCTGATTAATTCTGAAAAATTCTGATTAATTCAGATAAATTCGAAAAAAATCAGATAAATTCTGAAAAAATCTGATAAATTCAGATTAATTCGAAAAAATCAAATAAATTAGAAAAAAATTCAGATAAATTCTGAAAAATTCTGATTAATTCAGATAAATTTAAAAATCAGAAAAATTCGAAAAAAATCAGATAAATTCGAAAATAAATCAAATAAATTCTGAAGAAATCTGGTTAATTCTGATAAATTCAGATAAATTCAGATAAATTAAAAAAATCAGATATATTCGAAAAAAAATCAGATAAATTCGAAAATAACTCAAATAAATTCTGAAGAAATCTGGTTAATTCTGATAAATTCATATAAATTCAGATAAAAACATAAATTCTGAAAAATTCTGAACATTTAGAGTACTTTATTTGATACATAACATTCAAACGGATAGCTATGCCAGGTATTTTATCGATAAGTTTTATTAATGATTTTTAATTGAATTTTAATTCCCACTGAGCATTACCGCACCCGCTCAGTAGCGAAGTGACCACTGTCAGCGTCGGACCTGTGCACTTCGATCTCACCTCCACTACGATTACAGCGCGCGCGCGTTTGAATTATTTAGTTTTTTTTATTTATTTATTTGATTTGATTTATTTGATATATTTTCGAATTTATCTGATTTTTTTCGAATTTATCAGATTTTTTTAATTTATCTGATTTTATCTGAATTTATCTGACTTTATCTGAATTTTTCAGAATTTATCTAATTTTATCTGAATTTATCTGATTTTATCTGAATTTATCAGAATTAACCAGATTTTTTCAGAATTTATTTGATTTATTTTCGAATTTATCTGAATTTATCTGATTTTATCTGAATTTATCTGATGTTTTCGAATTAATCTGATTTTATTTGAATTTTTCAGAATTTCTGATTTGTTTTCGAATTTATCTGAATTTATCAGAATTTTTCTAATTTTTTTTCGAATATTTCTGATTTTTTCGAATTTATCTGATTTTATCTGAATTTATCTGAATTTTTCAGAATTTATCTGAATTTATCTGATTTTATCTGAACTTATCAGAATTTACCACATTTTTTCAGAATTTATTTGATTTATTTTCGAATTTATCTGTTTTTTTTCGAATTTATCTGATTTTTTTAATTTATCTGATTTTATCTGAATTTATCTGATTTTATCTGAATTTTTCAGAATTTATCTAATTTTATCTGAATTAATCTGATTTTATCTGAATTTATCAGAATTAACCAGATTTTTTCAGAATTTATTTGATTTATTTTCGAATTTATCTGATTTTTTTTCGAATTTATCTGATTTTTTTTAATTTATCTGAATTTACCACATTTTTTCAGAATTTATTTGATTTATTTTCGAATTTATCTGTTTTTTTTCGAATTTATCTGATTTTTTTAATTTATCTGATTTTATCTGAATTTATCTGATTTTATCTGAATTTTTCAGAATTTATCTAATTTTATCTGAATTAATCTGATTTTATCTGAATTTATCAGAATTAACCAGATTTTTTCAGAATTTATTTGATTTATTTTCGAATTTATCTGATTTTTTTTCGAATTTATCTGATTTTTTTTAATTTATCTGAATTTACCAGATTTTTTCAGAATTAATCAGATTTTTTTCGAATTTATCTGATTTTTTCGAATTTATCTGAATTTATCAGAATTTTTAATTTTTTTTCGAATTTATCTGATTTTATCTGAATTTATCAGAATTAACCAGATTTTTTCAAAATTTATCTGATTTTTTTTTCGAATTTATCTGATTTTTTTAAATTTATCTGAATTTACCAGATTTTTTCAGAATTTATCAGACTTTTTTTAGAATTTATTTGAATTTATCAGATTTTTCTCAATTTATCTGAATTTATTTGAATTTATCAGATTTTTTCTGAATTTATCTGAATTATTGTTTTAATTTAATTTAATTAATTGGTCCAATTTAATTAATCTAATCTAATCAATTAAATGTAATCTAATTTTGTTTTTTTTTTTCAACAAATATATATACGTGTATCTATAATATTTATCTCGTGTCTCATTTTTCGATCTTGTCCAAAAATTTTAGCACATTGTAACCCCCGACGCAAAATCGACGGGGTTTTATAAGTTAAGTTAATGACCGCGCACGTTTTACGATAAGCGTACGCCACACGTTTCCAACGGGCGTTCTGAGCAACTTTTGCCCGCACTAAATACCTAATCTGCTCGTAAAGCCCCGCCTTAACTTATAATAATATTTAATTTAAATTAATTTAATCTAATTTATTTTATATAGTACGTGTGTGTTATATTTTTTAATAATTGACTAGAAGGACAAAATAAAGATTATAATATTTATTATCTAATTACAAATAAATTAAACCCCCTACACGCTTCTGAGATTTGGAAATTCACAATATATGTAAGTACTCCTAAATAATTCAAACGCGCGTGTGTAACCGTAGTGCAGGTGAGATCGAAGTGCACAGGTCCGACGCTGACAGTGGTCACCGGCGTTCTGAGTGCGTGCGGTAATGCTCCGTGGGAATTAAAATTCAATTAAAAATCATTTAATAAACTTATCGATAAAATACCTATATATAGCCATCCGTTTGAATGTTATGTATCAAATAAAGTACTCTAAATGTTTATTTTTGTCCTAGTTTTACAAATATTTAAATGGAAGGAAGAAAATTAGGCATATTTAAAAATAAAAAAACTATCGAGAAAAAAAACAATTATCATGTTTCTGTTAATAAAGATCTCTTGTTCAAAGATTGAAGTTACACATACTAAAATATAAAGTAGTAGATCTTCTTAAAAGTTTGCTATATTAGGCTTTGAAAAACATACATTTCACTTACCATAGCGCCTTAAAAAATACAGTTCTATCATTACTACTAGCCGCTACATTTTTAAAGTAGTATTTCCAACCATGGCTAACATAATTTCAGAGGGTAATGTTCCTTTTGTATGAGTCACAATCATTAAATTACAGTTAGTGTTTTGACGTGCAGTCATCGACCTCGTCAACACAAAGTTAGTTAACATGGTAAACATGTTATACATAAAGTTAATACATGTAACTAGGGTTGTGTTTACTGTATATCCTACTTAGCGTATTTTTGATAATGGATTGTAGTCACTAGTCTATTGTCCTACTAAATACTAGACTAAGTTAGTAATGTTTATAATAAAATTAGTAATTCAGTACATTGGTGTGTAAGGCCTTATTAGACTGATATTAAGGTATGATTTGACGCTATATTCGCTATTCGAGTTATTATTGACGTGACAATTTTAAACACTTTTAAATAACTCGTTTACGAGACATAATATCAGTGTAATTTGATAAGAATCAAATTACGCCTTTGAAAAAAAAGACGCGAACGGACATAGGGACGAAAAAAACGCTAAAAAAACGATCAATGTAAAAATAAAACCATTTATTAAATATCAATAGTGCACATGTTAAACCGAAGCCAAATCGCAGCTTGAAATCCGCACGTTACAGTTATTTCGATAGCTTACCGGCTTTTGTATCAGTGCATTTTATGATCAAAACCGCTATATCGGTGATCAAAGCATTCTTGGCGAGCGATGTGGTGCAATATCGAATACCGAAGCATTGTTACCTGCATCCATACAAGTACAATAGATATGAGTATACACTTTAAGCTTTTATAGTTACTCTTTTTCAGGCAACAGATTGAAAATCACAGTGACATTGTTTTTACTCCCAACGCAAAAAACGACGGGATGTAAGTTTGACGTGTCTGTCTGTCTGTGTGTGTGTGTGTGTCTGTCTGTCTGTGGCATCGTAACTCCCGAACGGATGAACGGATTTTGATTTAGTATTTTTTGTTTGATAATAAAGTTAGTCGAGAGTGTTCTTGGCCATGTTTGGTTGAAATCGGTCCAAGATAGCCGCCGCTTCAAAATGGCAGATTACTTTTTTTCTTCCCTGACCCCCCCAATATGGGTATCAAATGAAAGGGCTTTTAGTAGAATACAACACACTATGATAAATTTAAAATTCAAGATGGCCGCCACCAAAAAACAACGAAATACAAATTTTGAAAGCGTTGCGTTGGGGTTTTTTTAAATTTTAATTTAATTCACTTGTATTCATTACACCTACCCTACTACCCCTATTACCCTATTTTGCCTTTGACCATGATCTCACGTGATGTTACAATGCGGCCGTACATGATAGCAGATTCAACTTTGAAGGTAGGATAAACACATCCCTGGCTTCTCTGAACATCATGTCGGAACACGGTCATCATAACCGCTTGGCGATACGGTTTTGTCCAGTGGGTGGTAACTAGCCAAGGCCGAAGCCTACCAGCAGTATAGCGAGTGGAATATATGTATTTTATTATTGCGAAATAAGGCAGGGTTGCTGCCGGGTATAACTCGTATAAAAATAACAAAAACAGTCCTTTGGTTACCTAGGTATCATCTACGAGTAACATTAACATAAATTATACCGAGAATTCTAAACAGAATAGACTCGACGTGAGCTCATACTGGAGTATATTTTCACTTTTTATCATCAAGTTAAAGTATTATTTATTTTTTATGCCATTCGTTTTATTATCTAAATGGATGCTAAGTAACAGCCAGTATCATCTGTCATAAACATTTGGAACGAGCTCGTGAGTACTTGACACCTTTCGTACTCGCAAAATACCTCTATAAAGGTGTTTATCCAGTACAATGAGCGTGGTCAAAGATACAAAACGAAGTTACTAGCTAGCATTTATTGTCTGTCGTGGTCGTGCTGGGAACAATCACACTTTATTTTTCTCTATAAAATCTACATATATCTAATGTAGGTACATAAAGGATTGACTGACAGATACACAGCACATACCGCTGCGCTTTTAGGATCAAATTGAAATTTGGCACACATGTAGATATTGTGACGTAGACTTTCGCCAAGAAAGGATTTTTAATCCTTACCGCTTTGTCTTTCGAAATTACATCATGTCATTCGAAAATACAAAAAAAAATGCTTAACTAGTTTTCATCAGTTCTGATTCAGACGCTATAAAATATTAAAATATCCTGATTTTTTTGTCCGATAAAGATTTGTTTGAACTGTAAAAAAGGAAATGCATTCTAGGGAAGTGAATGTAGAAATTATGACGCATGATAGAGTAGAATGGAGGAGGAAGCCGAGTTGTGCCGACCCTACATAATGTGGGAAAGACTACAGGAAGAAGCAAAATAAATATAGCTTCAAAGCTTAATGGAAAACATCCTAAAGCTAAATAAGAAGTAACCTCTCAATAATTCGGTTCACTAACATCGCTGGTCGGGTCGTAAAGGTTACAATTCATTCATAAAAATAAACGAGTCTGTTTACGATTATTGTTCGCACACGCGACCACTTTAAGACGACGACTCACCATTGATGATATAAAAACGAATAGGTAGGTACATAATGGACATTAGGTGCTTTGCAAACTAAGTTACTATTGCAGCAACTTGACTGGCAACTTTCTAGCAACTAGACGTTTCACAAGTCTATGACTGTTGACTGCTGCCGAACTTTAATTGATTTTTTTTTCTTAATACAAAGGGCGAAGTAAAAAGACGACGACCATCATAATGGCTAGGTATAGTGCACCAACGCTTCTACCTCATAAGATGATAAGACTTCAGCCCAGTAACTGATACATCTTGCAAATTTAAGGCCTAGTTGCTGCAATACTTGATACGTCTGCATAGCGCCTAATACTTTGTCCAGACAGAGAATGATTCGCGAATTCAAGCGTTGATCGAGAAATACTAGCGCCCATACAATAATGTACTTGTAGCGTTCGCAGCCCGCAAGCCGCAAGTATTACGCGCTCTATGTACTACTACTACTGTTGTATGGGCGCCTGGTACTCGTATCACGACCTACGCTGGAGCAAATTTGTGCAAATAAATTCGCATCGAATTATAATTCGTTTCTGAACAAGTTTTTCACAGTTTAGCTAATAAACAATAAATATTATGTTATATTACACTTTCAAATTTCAAAGCTACCAACCGGTATTTTAAATATGTATGTATTTTTTTTCTCAAAATAACGATTTCTATTTTGAGTGTAAATAACAGTAAAATTATACAAAATTCAATGTCACGCGCTAAAAATGCATAATTGCCAAATGGGCATAAAATATTAATAGCTTGAGAATCTAAAAATATCACTATTTGCAATAATTTATTTTTGTGATATTGAGATATTCAAATCAATGTCAATAAAATAGATATAAAATTAGCAGGTTTTATAAAATGGAAAGGATGGTGGATAGGCATCGATGTTAAGTCGTGCAATTATTGAGAAATACATAAAAAAGTCACTCTTAATTGATTCCACACAGAAAAGTAAAGCTTACAACAACAACAAAAAATTAATAGTGTACCAAGTGCTGGTCTTATTGACCAAAGTAATATCTTCCAGACAACTGTGCAGGAAGAGGAAATCAACAATACTAGAAGGACGGTGATTTCACAAAAGTTTGAAAATAATCATAGATATCTATATTATATTATACAAGGTATACACAAATAATACGCGCCACTGAGCCCGGTCTTCGGCTCTCCTCATCCAGGCTCTGCCAGCCATCTTCTTCAGGTCGTCACTCCACCTGGTCGCAGGGCGTCCTACACTACGTTTACCTAAGCGTATTAGGAGAGGCCTATGTCCAGCAGTGGACGAATACGGGCTGATGATGATGATGATGATACACAAATATGTAAATTAGTTACATAACCGTTCATTATAAACATACATCAATATTAATAATACCTTTGGAAATGGGTATCATAATATTAAATAATAATAATAATATTTAGAATACAAGAAAATGTTATACAACTTAAAATGGGACGCAGCAATTAATAGGGCTAAACAAAAGTCATTTAGGTAGACGGCATTACAGCATACCACTCTGGGGATTTACATTTCGCAGGAAGAGAACCAAAATAGCATCACATTACAATTTCACAGTATTATTTATTACAACAAAATGAGGGTAGAGACAAAACAAAGAGGCTTTTAAGCTTTTTCGGAAACAATCTTAGATTATAAAACCAACTGGATACTGGATACGTTACTGTCATGCGTGCTTCGCTACCAATAAAAGAGACGGGCACACTGTGCCCGGCACAGCGCTTGTTGTCACAATACAGGTTGTCCCTGTGTGTGTATGTAGGTCGTAGGTACTCATGTATAGTTTGTGCTAATCCCACTGGATACGTCACTGTCAGACATGCCCCTGCATGCCCATGCATGGTTTGTCAATTTCTTCAGGTGCGTGTCAAAACGTACGTTACCAAAAATTCATTTTGAGTTTTGAGTTTGAGTTTCATTAGTGTGGTATATTTATGTTGGTGTGCGTTGCCTCTCCCCCACAGAAACTGGGAGACTTTTTCTCAAAAGAATTAGCTCTGGGGCCGTTTCCCGTTGGTTTCATTTTCTAAGGAAACAGTACATAAGCTGATGTGAACATACAAAATTAACATGTGTGTTTTACCTCGTAACAAATTATTCTTTCAGGAGATTGAATTGATGATGGATGAGTTTCTTTTCGGTTCGTCGAACGATTGTGTAAAGAGTATAGAATAATTTGTGTTTTTTTAAATAGCAGCATTGCGGTTCAGTTAGTTTAGAAGCAAGTCTAAACAAATTGAATAACCTCACAGCTGAAGTTATAAAATTAGTGTTTTTTAGAGTTTAATACTAAACTTGAAGTTAATCGGTCCTATCGTTAAGGCGTGATGTAGCAAGTTTGCGTTTTTAATCTATGAAAGAAAGAAAAACATTTATTGCCAATCATAATATAGAACAGTTTGAGTGAAGTTACAATTTTTTTGAGAAAAAAAAATAGTCATTATAATAACAAAAAACAAAACAATTTACTATGGGTAATTTACCTAAAGATAAAATCTTACCGCGGATTAAAAATACAATAAGACTCACAATAAGTGCTCACATAAACAAAAAATCCTCTAAAACAAAAGAACAAGCAGAGTTTTTGAGCGAACACCACCACCTATTGACCCCTCTAACACTAGGAGAAGGGCGTGAAGGGTCCGCCTTTGTAAAGGCTGGTGGTCGTCGATGGGGGACTGGATGCTAAGGCTATGCCGATTCCCAGTCCTCCGTCACTAAGACGATGCGGGAGTGCCGCCTAGTTGTTTTAGTTGTTATACCCACGAGTCCCACATTACCCTCCCATACCCCCGGTGGGAGGGTATGCGTAATGCATTTTTTTTCGGCGATAACAAAAATAAACACTAGCAGAGGTGTTTCACACTATCCGTCTTTTATTATTCTCTTCAAGTGTCCGTCGTCGCCTTGTTCAAAAAGTTCACATTACCGCTTGCATTACTAAGCTCGCCGAAACTAAGCAAGGCAAGTTAGACGAAGTTAGTACCTAACGAGGCTCGAGTTGGTAACTTGATAGCGGGACGTCGAGTTGGAGTTATACCTAGTTACAATAGCAAAACAATAGCCAACTGTGGCTTTCAACTTGCGAATTCCTAATAGAGATCGGTCTTATTAACACGAACCAATAATATAGTAGGTACTATAATATTATTAAGTTATTATGGAGTGACGCCCTACGAAAGACGACTGGTAAAATCTGGGTAAGAAGATTTAAGAATCGGGCTCAGTGCAAACTAGTAAAAGTCTATTAACCCCTCATATTATGTTGATCGACAATTGGAGTTTATTACTCCAACTCAATAGTTTTTGTTTTTATCTGTGAATTGGGCAATGTCAGTCAGTCAATCAGTCAGTCTTTCCTTTATGTTATTTAGCTAAAGAAAAGTGGTACACGACACAGGGTACCAATAACGTAAAAATACAAAAGTAATTAAACAATACCATTTTAATATTCAAGAAAGCTCTCAAGTCCTGAATTCTAACGTCCAACCTAAACTTTGTTCAACGACTTTCAAAATTAACTCAAAGTAGACAAAGTAAAGTTAATAAAATCAAATGTTACGATGAAGTTTAAATTTTCCAACTCAAAAGTATAGTTCTACAAAGTTAAAACTATCCTATTCATTAAGAAATTACTATTTCTGTTACATTTTATAATTTGAAACCTATTTTTAAAATATTGACCAAAATTAATTGTGCTGCAGAAAATTCTAGCTAAAAATCATAACACTTTAAAACTTCCGCGATTTGAACTCATGTTAATTTTATTAATCGGGACTTATCGTATACATATTTTACTGTTGATAATTATAAGCCCCGATTAATAAAATTAACAAAAATCCATAAATAAAGTGATACATAATAATATGTATACAAACTGAAATTTTTTCATTGAGATCCAAAAACTAAGAGCTTAAAAGCACGACATCGCGATGTTAAAACGAATCGTGACAAATATAATCGCACGTGCGTTTACACTCTAGGCCAAACAGGAAAAGATTTTGCAACAGATAGCTTTCTAGTCATAGCATTACTATGTTATTCTAAATTTCTAGTGTTTAAAATAACTCAAGTGTAGAAAGGACGACCACCAGAGCGGTCAATTTCAAAACAAATTTGCTAATATAATTTTCGAAAAATCATTAATCTTGTATTTCATTTTCCTTCGATATTCGACATAATAATAGTCATATTAATGGCTGAATGGATTGAAGAGATCGAAAATTTTCTCTATTAAGTACTTAATAACATAAAGAGTAGGTATGTCTTGATTTATTAAGTCTGCGAACTTTGCGTCGTATTCTAATTAGCCCTCCCCATGCGACGCAAAACAAAAGTTTCTTGGCAAAGACATTTTACACTAGACATAGATACTGTTAGAACCAACGACCTATTTACTAAATAAATTATGAGTAAGAACATTAATTTTCTACAGTGTAATACAGAAAATACAGTAAGTATACTTACTTTTAAAGAACGGACGACGGAAAGGTTTCTCTGTTATTCTGAACATTTTCACGCTAAGATTGACAACGTGTAAAAGAAGGAGATCATATTGGTGTAAGAAAAAAAACCGGTCAAGTACGAGTAGGACTCGAGCACCGAGGGTTCCGTACAAACCTACGGGTTTCTACGGAACCCTATGGAAAAGTGGGTATCATTTTATATTATATACTGTAGGTTTTGATTCCCTTGCGAGTACTTGCGAGTTTAAAAATATGCGGCTAAAATTGCTGTTTCTTTTGATTGCGTTGACATAGATGTTTGTTTTTTTTTACAGCTTAAAGTTATTATAAAGCGGAGTATTTGGTATGAATTTCAATTTAATACCTGTACGCGTTCTTGAGAAAAGGGATAGTAAATACAAAATTATTAAAAATATTTTTTTATATGATGTAACTAAAAATTTACAGTTTTCGCAATTTTGCCTGTGCTTGTGATTTAAGACGTTGCTGCGTACCAAATTTCAAGATTCTGAGTTAGCGGCAAGTACCCTGTAGGTTTTGATTTCCTTGAGAGTAGTCGCGAGTTAAAAAATACGGCTAAAATTGCTGTTTCTTTTGAATGCTTTGTATTAGAGGTTTGATTTTTTTACAAATTAAAGGTATTATAGACCTTAGTAATTGATATGAATTTCAGTTTAATACCTGCTCGCGTTCATGAGAAATAAGGTAGTACGTATGAAATTATTAAAAATATTTTTTTATATGATGTAACTAAAAATGTACAATTTTCGCAATTTTTCCTTTATCTGTTCTCTAAGGAGTTGCTTCGTGCCAAATTTCAAGATTCTAAGATCACGGGAAGTACCCTGTAGGTTTTGATTTTTTGAGAGTAGTTGCGAGTTTAAAATTGCGACTAAAATTGCTGTTTCTTTTGAATGCGTGGATATATAGGTTTGATTTTATTACAGTTTAAAGGTATTATAGACTTGAGTATTTGATATGAATTTCAATTTAATACGTTTACGCGTTCATGAGAAAAGGGGTAGTAGGTATAAAATTATTCAAAATATTTTTTTCATATGATGCAAATTAAAATTTATAGTTTTCGCAATTTTTCCTTTATCTGTCCTCTAAGGAGTTGCTTCTTGCCAAATTTCAAGATTCTGGGTTCACGGGAAGTGCCCCGTAGGTTTTGATTTATTTGGTAATGTCGAAAATTTGCTGAAATTTGCGACATATTCGACTATATCTTTTGATTGCGTTGGCCTAAAAGTTTGAAATTTTCACAGCTCTAAGAGGCAATGGACCTTAGTATTTCCTATAAATTTCAGCTTGTTACCTCCACGCGTTCCTGAGAAAAAGGGTCTTGACAGACAGACAGACAGACAGACAGACAGACAGACAGACAGACAGACAGACAGACAGACAGACAGACAGACAGACGGACGGACAACAAAGTGATCCTATAAGGGTTCCGTTTTTTCCTTTTGAGGTACGGAACCCTAAAAACGACCTATTTACTAAATATGTTACGAGTAACATCAAGTAAAGTTTGTACAGTATAATACAGAGAACAGAAAATACAGTACTCAGTACTTTTACTTTAAAATAGTTTTTTAGAGATGGTTCAACGTTGCGTTATGGTTGCCCTGTTGTTTGCTGTAGCAAATAAGATTGATGACATATAAAATAACGAAAGGGGCAAAAAATTATTGGCTGATAATAATACCTTTTTACTGTTCATTTATTCAGGACATTACTGAAATGAGATATCCCCAGTTTTGCAAATCAACGTTTCTTGACGAATGTGCAGAGCAAGAATGTGTGTTAATTAACACTCATCAAGAGTGTTGCGCAACTCATTCAGATAAAACATACGCTCTAATATACTTTAATGGGTAACGTACATTTCATTTGTAGTAAGTAAAATGTATTGTTCCATTCAAGAATTCTTTTGTGTAAACATTTTATCCAAGACTTTGTAATGTTTTAGAGTTTAGCTACTTATATATACATACGTAATATAATCACGCCTGGTTCCCGATGGAGTAGGCAGAGACTATTTCCATCCACTTGGTACGATCCTGACACACCTCTTTCGCTTTCTCAACTTTCAACACATTCTTCATACACGCTCGCCACTTTTAAAGGAGTATTTAGTACCACTGGCGCTGTTGCAGGCGTGTATAGGTGACCCCATGTCTCTAGCTTAAACGATGTGGTGATGACAATTCTTGTGTAGTTACATAGTAATAGACACAAATATGAAGCAAGAATCCTGGTCGAGAGCGAGATACGAAGAAGAACGGCAGAAGCAAAGGGGAAACCTCTTTCTCGAAACCACAAACGTTGCTAAGAAAGAAAAATAATTTAATACTAAAATATCACGAGTTAATATCTTTTTAATAACTATGAAATCTATCAAACAAACGAAAACAAATTTATAAAAGCTGAATACATCAATATTATTATACAAAATGATATTTCAGCGAGATATTAAATTTCTCCATTCAGCTTCTCCAATATTCACTGAATTAAATGTTTACCTGCGATTTATTGGAGCAGACGAACGATACGATCTACAAAATTTTATCACACGTTGTATTATTTGCTGGCACATACTGTTGTAATAAAGGGAAACATCGCGTTACATAAAGAAGAACTGTGCACCGCACAGGTTTGCTTTAAAACCTTTTAATTTTTTAATAAATTAATTTTCAACCAGATTCGAAGCGCAGTCCAATCCAAAGGTATCCATCCAAGCCGCGTTTCTTAGTTGGATAGCCGGCAAAATTTGATACCTCAACCTATTTTTGTTTTTTGGCAAATGGCTTTATTGAGATAAACAAACTAACAATACTACAGCTACTACAGCAATAAAGAACACTTTTAATTAAATTAATTAATAATTATGAACTATATACTATTTTTCGATAATATTTGAGTGAATTCTAATCATTGATCGCTCGCGATCTTACAAGTACACCTCATTTGCGTATATTACGTGCGACACTAGTTTAACATTTTTGTCATTACCATGTTTTGCAAAAAAATGTTTGTTAATGTTCTGTGAGCGGTATCTGCCACAAACATTCACGGTCTGTGATTTGCTGTGTACGAATAGCCGAAGTATACGAGGGTGTAAACCTTTTATGTCACCTTTCTAACACGTCACTCGTTACTGTGGACTCACAGGACATTCACCGACAGGAGGGAAATTGGAACAAACGACTATAAAATATCATCCTAAATCCCAAGCTTTAATCAAATTACGAATTAATCCTTCAACCCCGAGCGGTTCGATCGGGCCGCAACCACCCCATTAGAATTTAGGCTTTATTTTAAGAATGCTAGAACCTAATTCAATTCACCCCCGTTAAAAAAACAATTAAAGCGCTAGTAGCTGAGGAGTTAAGACACCATGCGAAAATCAAATTCGGTGTTTTACTATGACGAAAGAAAGTACTTTTGAATGGTAAACAGTTTCCATTTCAGACTTCATGGACTCTTAAATCACACTTTTGTCGCCCCGCAACTATTATTTAGATGTCCGTTGGTCATTGTAACGAACTTTAAACATGCAGTGTTTAATCCCGAAACCCATACGGTTTCCCACCTATCTTTATTTCAAAGCGCATGCACAAATTGGAAAGCAGTTTAAAATTTCTTGATATAAAATGTATTTGGAATAAAATTGTAAAAGGGAATTGTAAAGGGAAACATTTCATAGGATTAAATGGTTCCAATTTATAATCAAATTTCAGTTCATCAAACCTTACATTAAATATTTTACTTAATCGTCAGTTGCTATAGCTACATTTTCAACGTGCGAGGTGAGGTCGTTGACCCGGTTGTCGGTGAAAATATCTCGACTCCCCCCGAGACTGTCGTATCACGTCCATCTGTCATCTCATCTCCTTGTCAACAACTTACACTATAGAGGTACAAAAAATGTATCTACTTACGTAAGTTTAGCGTAAAAGCGCTTTTTTGATGTCGCTACATATATCTCTAGCACTTCAGAGTCTGTTCTCAGACTTCCGTAGTCAACAAGGAAGCCTTATAGTTTCGCTTTGTCTGACCGTTCGTCCGTCCGCGGCTTTACGGGGAAATATAGTTTTAGACAAATAGTTTCGGACAGACTTAGAAAGCCGTTATTTTGCACAGAGGAGGGTAGGTCAGTTTTAAAGATATCGTTGATGAAAGTTAAGGCCGTAAATATAAGCCTGTACTACGGAAGCCTACTTGCGCGTAGCACGACTAGAGCTTGGTCTATTTATTACATTAATTAGATAGTCTGTTTATAATATTATAAGATGTAAGAAGCATGTAGGATTTCTTCACATAATATGTAGAAAATAAATTATAGTTTTTTTGTAAACATCTTTTAGATTTTATGCATTAAATGGCAAGCAGTTTTTGTTGATTACTACTGGTTACTACTAGACAATACTAGAAATATTATGAGACTTAAAATCTTAATTTCAAAAAGACACCGGACAAATATGTGACATTAGGACTTCGTAACGAAGTTCTAGATTCTAGGTAACTCATAATTACATTACGAAGTTATTAACCTCTGAAGCCTATAATATCCCTTTTACTATTTAGTAACCGTTGAGTACCTTAGGGAACACAATACCTAATGTGAGGGTTCTCGATAAGATTAATTCAGATGTTGGGAATTAATTACGCCAACATCCAACTTCTCTGATTAGATGTTATCGTACCTTTAACTTTGCTACCACCGACATAGTATACTTATGTACCCCTAAAAATCTTCTTTAAGTAGATGCCGCGAGAGCTATAATATGGATGCATCAAAACTTTTTTTTTTATGTAATAGGTGACAAAGAAGCAGACGGCCCACTTGATGGTGAGTGGCTACCGTCGCCTATGGATACCTGCAATACCAGGGGTACCGCTGGTATGTTGCCTACCTTTCAAGACTCAATTCACTTGCCTTTTGAAAAGTCCCATGGTAAAGCTCACACTAAACGTGTATTTTCTGTTACTTAACATAAAAAGAGAGAGGTTCTTAATAACATTACACACTCATTATTGTACAGTTTCATACACTACCTATCTAATATCATGATGACGGACGGACAGCGAAGTACGAGTAATAGGGTCCCGTTGGGTACCGAATCCTAAAAATAACAA
Source organism: Hemithea aestivaria (assembly GCA_947507615.1). Taxonomy (NCBI): domain Eukaryota; kingdom Metazoa; phylum Arthropoda; class Insecta; order Lepidoptera; family Geometridae; genus Hemithea; species Hemithea aestivaria. Next base: position 10,149,610 of record OX382338.1, read on the forward strand.
AGAGACGCACAAATTTTCTTAAAATTGGATAGGAAATTAACAAAATAGTACAAAAAGAAGGAAGGTTAACCTACGTTCAGCTGCCGAGAGCTAAGAGTGGCTGATAATAATAATAATAAAACTCTTCTTAATATAAACACACAATTATTGTTGTGTATTTACGCCATCTATTCTAATATACCTCTTTATATCTGCGGTTACCACGAAATTCACTCCAGTTACTTCCGACAGCGACTCCAGTAATTAATATTGGATCCATCTAATCAATTTAATGGGGATTATTCAGATACGAAATTTAGAGCATTTTTATCCTACAGTGGTTTTTGTTTTGATATTGGAATAAAAAAGCTATTTTCTCGGACAGGTTTAAAAGAAAATATAATAAAAAAGAAATGCACATGTCGATAATAAAGACTCTGAAACATTTCAAATAAATTGATTTATAACAGAATTAACAAATGGAAAAATAAATAAATAAATAAATATTTCAGGACATTTCACACAGCACCACCTAACCCCAAGCTAAGCAACTAAATGCATGTGATATGGTGGTTAGGATAACGGATATAATACTTATATACTTTTCTTTTGTAAATACATACTTATAATAGATATTTAAACCACCCAGACCAGAAACAAATACCTGTGGATCACACAAACATTTGTCCCATGCGGGAATCGAACCCGCAACCTTCTGCGTTGCAAGCGGGTATCAGCCCACCGCGCCACAGAGGTTGTCAAAAAGTACTTTAATACTGATTAACTTTATTTAATATCGGTATTTTTCTTTATATTTTAAGAGCTATGGAACTAACTAACCTTTTAGATATTTTACTCAAGTCATTGACCTTTTATGCTGTCGACTTATTAATAGAACGAGTATATTATAAACTTAATGAAACAAAAACATTTATTACATAATCATGTACCTAGTATTTTCAACGTTGTTGAATAGCTCCCAAAAGCATTATAAATAAGTATCTGTATCAAAAATAATAACTCTGGTGGGAACAAATAAATAAAATGGCCGAATTGCGCATTATGGCGCAACACTTCATAACGTTATGTCAGTCTATAAAATTTTAAATCAATGGTTATTCAATTGTGGTTTCGAATGGGAATATAATTTGACCGAATAAATTAACAAAAGCAGATTGGTTTATTCAGTTATTCAATATTTAATGTCGGTCGTCTATGTATATGAAAAACGAATCGGGTTGCAGTGACCAGATTTTCACATAATAATATGTAGATACGTAAAATTTTTGTTTATATTATCTCAAAGGTGTTTCAAGTATTTTTACAAGAACACTGCATTTATAAATCTCTATCTAATAAATCAAAAGAAAAGATACAGCGCCGGGAAAAGTATTTAAATCATATTAAATTAAATTTACTATTTTTTTTATTTTTTTTCAATATTAAATTTTTAAGACATCTTTTATTTTACCTACAAAGCCCAAAAGAATACAGCGCTGTATCCTGAATTTTAAAGTCATTTTCCCGCGGTAATCTTGAGGCTTAACACGAGTGCTCGAGTAATCTGGAATCTTCTCACCTTTTCGATGATAAAACACTTTAATTCTCACGAATGAATAATTCAATATTCGCTTTGTTTCAAAATTAAACAAAAACGCTAATCCATTCAAACATTGTCAAGATGAAATTCAGTACAGCTTTGTAGAAATACGGAAACAATGCGGTTAATTTACATAAAATTTATATAACGCTTAGAATTCACGCAGCGTCAGATGAGATTTTTTTTCGGGTTGAAGGTTCTTTGAGGTATTATTTCATTGAATTCATTTCACATTCAACGAAGGTACTGCTTAACATAACAAATTAATTTCATACAAAAGAAGTGAGATTAAAATTAAAATGTTTGCGGCCCATCTGTTTATCAAGTTTTCGGGATTATGAGTTTGTAAAACCAAGCATTTTCATTTGAAAATTTTATAAACTTTTTGTTAATGTTAAGTTAGCCTTTGACCTTCATTACGTTTAACATAATACGATTAGGTAAAGGTACAAGAGAAAAAGGATTCCGATTAAATCTGGTAGGTAATATGTACATAAACCTTTCTATAGTTTCTCACAACATAGATTTGGTATAAAAAAATAAAGTTAAGAAGAAAGGTATAATTAAATTGCTAGAGGAACAACACAAAGTAGTAACTTCTAGTAAACTTAAGTGCCTTGTGAATGTCACAAGCAAACTAACACTTTAACACATGAAACTCCATCACTATCACGAATCAAACACTTTTTTATATGTTCAAAATGGGTAAAAACGACGTTTTGACGTTTCGTATTGTTTAAAATTTTGATACTGCACGAGTAAATGAACACAAAGTGGAGCTGGCCTTTAGCATATTTAACCAAATTTAATGTAATTTTATGTCAATAAAGCTATTTTACCTTAGAAAGTAATCGTGCACGAACTCCTGGTTCTCATCGAGCCAAGCCTCAGTCCTCGCGCATTCGGCATCATAGCAGGTTGGCGCGGGCAGAGCGCCGCCCGCGCCAGCCCCCGGCTCTTCTATACTCCGCAACTGTAGACCTGGAACAATCGAGAATAAGTTTAGAAACAAAGAAGAAAAATATTTAAAAAGTATTTTTAAAAGTAGTTTCCTTTTCCCAGATTCTATTCCCAGGTTGTCTGTAAGAAATTGCCAAGTATAAAACCTGCCCTACCTAATTTTAAGGTCCTTAATAAACACGAGAATTGTTAGGGAAGAAAGGTTACAGAGTGGAAACGCAGCGATAGGCGAAGAAAAGATGCTGCGTAGGCAGTGGGCAATCGTTTTTTGGAATAGGATTCATATTAAACCTTAGATCTTGGCTACGAATAGTAATACAAAGATGTACTATAAATGCAACAACATGAGCTTAAATAAATCTTTTAATTTTCACCTGGTACTGGAGTTTTCCACCACTCGCAACAAAAGCTCTTCATCTTTTAAGTTTCATAAACATAAAAAAACTTAAAATCAAATTAAGACCAGAAATACACAATTCTTATCGAAAAGAGTGAATCTAATAAATATGAAGAAAATAATAAATACTTTGAAATCTAGTAAATAAGTAGTGACAAAATATGACAAACCAACTTCAAATTTAAAAAAAAATCTTTTCAATTTAACCAAATAGGTTTTTATAAAAAATGCTAACTAAAGAGCTCGCAATGTCCAAAAAGTGGATCTACATCATACTGCAGATCATTATAGGCCACCTCATGATCACGCCTTCCGATCTTGTGCGAGTCTCATCCAGTTCATAGATACATGGAAATAATTAGGTTACATCAAATGAAAAAAAAACCATGTGGACTCACATTGGCCTTCCTCCAAAAACAATTAACTTTCCACGAGAATTGTTACAAAATCGATTCATTCACACGCACATGTGGCGGCAACAGAAGTTTTGGTTACGTGATTAGAAGCACGACCTTTAACGATCACCTGTTGATTAAGTATGCTTAACATTGCCCTATACACACTATTATAATAGACACAGATACCGAACACAAAAATCCAACGGGCCAACCAGTTTACGAATGTTAGAGAAACCGTCCTATCTAGCAGCATAGAAATATTTTTACACTAACGATTAGTGAGTATTTAGATTCATCTTTGTAAATAAACGGCATGAACTCACTTGTATTTACTTCGACTTCGTACCAACCATTTCGATCATGTACGAGGATCTGCCTGTTCCTGCGAGTTTATGCCGTTTATTTACAAAGATGAGCATAGAGATGATGTAAGTATGGATCTGTTACCACGACCTTGCCCAAAGGGGAGCGTATTCGCACGCATAATTTTTTTTGTCCTAATTTTGTTTCGCCGAAAATGTTTCGCAAAACTTTTTTTAGCCTAATCATAATTGGGCATAATTATATCTAGACATACTTATGTCTTGCCATAACTGTCAGTTGCCCTAACGTTTTTTAGCATATATTTGTAAAGCATAAATTTGTATGTCATAATATAAGCACGCATAATTTTGTTAGTCCTAATTTAATTTGTCCGAAAATGTTTCGCATAACTTTCTCGGGCATAATAATAATTTTACATAACTATACTAAGGCATACAACTAATATTGTAAGTTAATAAAATTATTTAGGAAAGTACCCAGTAAGACTGACTGTCACAAAACCGACTCGGATAATTTAGGTTAGGTTAGGTTTGAACAATGTCCACAGTGCCACGGCAGGGGTCAACAAAGTGCCAAAAATGACCATCCACTTTCTAATTCAGAGAGAGGGTAGGGTATAGAGGAGATTAAAATGAAACAACCGCACAGTAGCTAGTGAAGTTACTGGGCTGAAGAGTCTTAACATCTTATTACTCTTAAGTAAGAAGTTATCTCTTACCATCGGGAGAGCGTCTTGCCCGAATTCTTACTTCGTTCTATAAAAAAAAACCGCGAGAAGGCTAGGTTAGGTTTTAAGTTAGAACATTGAAATTAATAATTCGTTTCTTTTAGTATTAATAATATTTTGCCGATTACAATCCTGGCAATAGTATTATGACAAGATATCACTTTGCTAAAAAATTAGGGCTGGATATATCATTATAATGAAAGTTATTCGGGCTGGATATTATTATGTCCAAAAACATTAGGGCTGAATATAATTATGCCAAAAAAAATTATGGTAAGATATTTTAGGCGTTAAAACAATATGCGTAACAATTTTATGCGTAAATATTATTATGCTTAAAAATATTATGGGAGAAAAATTTAGGCCAAAAAAGTTATGCCTAAAAACTTTAGGCGTTTTGATGTTTAGGCTGAAAAACGTTATGCCACATTAAATTAGGACTAAAAATTTTATGCGAGCCAATATGGACCCTGCCCAAAGTTTTGTTGTGATTCGCTACGATTAAAGACCTGAAAAATTACTGATCGTGAACGCATAGGCTATAAAAAAAAGACTTAAATTACTTTATTATCTCAGGATAACGACCAAAGTATAACGTATGGTTTTAGACGTTATGGAGTTCATAGCAATCATTAATGTGTAAGATCGCAATTGAAAACTTAGTGTAAAAGCTAGCAAACCCAAAAATAATTAACATTAAATATAAAGCATCTGTGGAAACTGAGTGTGATGATTAAACTAACGACGTATGTCTTCGTAACTTCACGATCATGTTCCCACTAATCGTGAAAACGTATACCTACCTACTTTATTACAGCGTCAGTTTAGTTTTTAAACGCAGTATCTGCCTATAATACAAGTTCTATGGCACAATACTGCCCAGTTCTTCCACAGGCGAAGGTTTTCTTCAGTCACTACCGTATTGACGTCATAATGTATGAAATAATGAGTTTCTTGAAGTATTTTTCCACACAAACGACCTTATAATTACTAATGCGGCGCCGGGGTTACATATTAATTAATTTTTTGTTAGTTGTAATGCATTTCTTAAGAGTGTCAAGTTTATTACAGAAATAGTTTATATGTAATAGTCGATCATTTGCATACTAGTTGCAGTTTGTGGTTTTGTTCGTATGTACTGTTAGGTATGAGCTTCTTCTTTCCTTACGAACTCGCAGAATTTTCTTTTTAAAAATGTTTCTCAGTAAAGCTTTAGATATACACATTGTTTTTTTTTATCTATTATATAAAAGGAAAGAGTGACTGACTGATCTATCAACGCACAGCCCAAACCACTGAGCGGATTGGGTTGAAATTTGGAACATACTCGTAGATAGGTTTTATGATGGAGACCTCCGCTAGTAAAGGATTTTGCCACGCGGGCGAAGAAATATAAATTCATAGAAATTTCTTTTTAATTTTTTTTTTAATGTAATGATGTAGAAGAAGAGCAAGACGCTCTCCTGATGTTAAGAGATAACGCTGCCCATAATCAGTACAGTGCTACTTAGGATTTCACAATGATGTGAAATTCTAGGAGCACTGCACCAACGCTTCTTACTTAAGAGTCATAAGATGTTAAGACTCTTTAGCCCAGTAATTTCACTAGCTACTGTGCCCTCCTACCGGAGTACAGCAATGTTTGCACATCACTGCTCAAGCGGTAGAATAACTGGCACTTCTCGTTATGTAAAGCTTTTGATAAACATTTAATTTCTCTTTAATATTCTAAGTATGATACTTTGAAAAATGGCAAAAGGTTTCCAAAATACAAATGTACCTATAAAAAAATATTTTATTTTAAGAATAACATTGTAGACTGTAGATATCTAGTCTATCTAGTTATAGTAGTGATATATCTAAGGTAATGTTCAAACTGCATAACCGTTAGCATTTGCTAGAAAACTAATTTCATTTGTTTACAATGTACGCTATGTAAAATAACACACTATAAGTACTATCTTTTAATATGCCGAAGCGTCTTATCGTCACGACATCGCATCGCTGCTGTCATCGCGTGTGTTTAATTAACACAAGATACGTTCGCCCCCTTTATTGTAATTGACTACAGTGCTAATGTACTAGAATGTTCCCATAATTGGAGTGGACTAGATAAAACGCGAATTTAGTTATTTTTGAAGGAACGTTAATAGAAATAACTGCGCCCTTCCACGTGTTCATGTGGATCAGGTCATGTAGTGTATCCCCATTTATATAACTTCAAGTTTTTACATTTCAATTCAATAATGCTACTGTTCCAAACGTTTTGACGTAGAGCCTACAGAGACCAATAGAGGCGACGGTAATCGCTTACCATCAGACAGGCCGTGCGCTTGTGTGTCTGTCTCTTACATAAAAATACATAAAAGGAAACGTGACTGATGGAGTGATCTATCAACGCACAGTTTAAACCGCTGAACGGATGGGTTTAAAGGCATATAGATAAGTTTTATGACGTGGACACCCGTTCATATCGTTATGCACGAAAAGCCGTAAATTCGTACAGTAGTTTCGGCGTGAAGAGATAACGATTTTTGTTTGTAACAAAGCTTCAAGAAAAAAAAAGATAGAGCCTATAGAGTCTCAAGTGGCCAAAGAAGTAAAACTGGGTATAACATAGATCCAGTATTATATTATCTGCCATACCACAGTTGCGATTGTGGTGCTGTCCTACCATTGACATACCTTCTACAGTGTCCCAGTTGCCCTACAGTTTGCACAATGGAGCCAATGATAACGCGATAGCAGTGGCGACGCATTGGTCAAAGTTGTGGGATACACATAATGTACATAGTACATAGCTAATCGACTCAGCAACAAGAAGAATATAATGTATAGAGGGTCTTTGGTTATTTAGTACATTTGTGAATAGAGCCTTATTGGGGAGGTTATCAGCCTAAAATTTTATTTTATGATTTTTTTGAGATATTTTGCAATTTAAATTCAAGGTATTCACAAAAGTTGCCGATGTAGTTTTTCGAAAAAAATTCGCGGAACATACATTGCGCTCAAAACATAGCCAATGATCTCCCCAATAAGGCCCTATAAACCAATGTACTGAATAACCAAAAACCCTGTACAACTTTCAGCATAAAATACTGTGCGAAATTTATATAGATAGACATAAAAGCTAAGTTTGTTTTGAAATCCCATGAGGGAAACTTTGGAGCAAGGGTTACCTATTAGAAATAGGTATCTACTGAAACATAGAACGTTATTAATCTTAATAAAGTTATAAATATTTATTACATATTATATTGCCGTCTATCTGTATAACTAATCTCTAATAAATGCCAACATAATGATATGCTTGTCAATGTTATCTAATTGATTATATAATTATAATCATGAATGAACATGAGTTATAAAAAAAAATCAAGGATGTTTCAGCGGAAATTGTTTATTGATTGGCTGATAAATTAAGGTTACGTGTTGAGTTTGAGTTTGAATACCTACGGTTGTTTCTACGGTTATTGGACGACTCGCCTACAGCTCAACTCGCCTACGGTTAATTGAACTATGGTCAGGTGAAATAATGAACGATTCAGCTAATGTTCATTTAAGATATTGGTTAATTTAACTATGGACGACTCACCTACGTTTCATTAATTATATTATGCCTAGCGTGTTTCAAGTACAGAGTTCAGGGCAAACCGAAATCAGTTGGTTAGGTTAGGTTTGAACAGTGACCTGCCGTTGCCGGAGGGACATCGTGGTAGGTTTAGTCGGTATGGGTGCTGTACTTCCATCCTCACAGCACCGAGCCCGACATAACCCGCTCTGCCCCTAGAGCGGGTATGCGCAAAAGCATTCCCCCACGTAAAAAAAAAAATGAAGTTTGAACAGTGACCACAATGCGCGAGCTTGCCGCGGGAGCGGCCGGCGAAGCGCTAGATAGTTGATGTATTACATAATATAAATGGGAATAAATAGCTAAGTTAATATAAATAGAGAATCTCTCTCTCTTCAGTCGGTTCCTTTAATGTTGAGGATCGTGACTCCCTTCATGCTGCTTCCTCCAAACTATTTTCTTCCACTGGGCCTGATCTTCGGCAGTGTGGAGTGCTTCAAAATGCGTTGCTTTTAAATAGAGAATAAATTATCATATTTAATAAAAAACGTAATTTTTTCATTTAATAAATAAATTGTAAAATGGATCCAGGTTCTACTCATATATTTTTAGTAATTTTTTAAAACAAGTTTAGCAGATAGATGAACTCTTAGCTAATCACTTACTTTGTCCTGTCATAGAAGTATATTTCGAAAACCTGTATTTATTATAAAGTATAGGTGCCCCTTTAACTATGGTTATATTACTACCATTAAACTTACAACTGCTGTAAATTTCCGTGCGCTTGTAATTTCGCAATTAATTTTCTTTCAACTACATACATAATTCAAATTTAATTATTATTTACAGATAACTTCGCGACTGACTGACATACTTTCACTCCACAATAGATACACATGAAATTAGAATTGAATTTTATATATTGCTAGGTAATTTTCCAGTAAAAATAAATAAATATTGATAATGCTGAGTCATCAATAAGTTAATATCCTTGTCAAAAATAAACTACCTATCTAAATAATATTTTAAACAAAAATTGTTTCCTTTTAGTCAGTCGTTCAAGCAGTCACTTGACTGAATCACTGACTCAGCTATCAACGCACAGCTGAAACCGCTGGAAAGACAGGGTTGAAATTGGGCACACAGATAGGTTTTAGGACGGACGACTTCCGGAGAACTTTTTGCTAAGAACGGATTTCCCTGGCTTTACACTTAAAAACGCAATCGTCAAATGACAGTATAATGAGTAAGCTCGTGGCACCGAGGACATATCCAATAGAGGGGCAATAGACAAAGTTTTCCTTGAAATGAATCTTATCACAATTTGACGACTCCGCCTACTTTTCCTATTGGCTACTCTGTTTTTAGTGATGGGCAACGAAAAAGTTTCAATTTAAAACTCGATTATGCCAAGTAATCGATTACAAATCTATAATTAGTACAAACCTTTATAATATTATATTTTTAACTAAGAGGCATAACATACGCACGGTTGCAAATCTGATCTTTTTTTTCAAATGGTGTCAATGTCGGAAATCACAAAGCAAGACTTTTGCTTTCCAAAGACACTGTTAGTTCCGATTTCATCTAATAGCAAAAAAAGCGTTTTAATTTTAAACAAATTAATTTAAATAAAAATTAAAAACATCCGATTTATGCATGCAAAATTTTAGCTAAATTGGGAAACTGGGAAGTAGATCAAATTATACTTGCAAGATTTGATTACAGACAACGGGACAGGCGAAATTAAATAAAAGCTTGTAACAAGTGAATTAAATTAATATAAAAAAAATCCCCCTACGCAACGCTTTCTAAATTCCCCATTTTGTGATGGCGGCTATCTTGGATTTTAAATTTATCATAATGCCACCAAGTCGTATATTTTACTAGTCAAGTCCTTTCATTTGATATCCATGTTAACAAGGCTGTGGAAAAAAATCCACCATTTTGTAACAGCGGCCATCTTAGATCGATTTCCACCAAACACAGCTAAGTAAACTCTTGACTGAGTTCTCTAGACTTAAAAAAAAATCTAGATTAAAATCCGTTCATCTGTTCGGGACACAGAAGTAAGTCAAAGTTCGGGAGCTACGATGCCACAGACAGACATGTCAAACTTATAACACCCCGTCGTTTTTGCGTAGGTAACCCCTACTCAAAAAAGAGATCAGGTTTTTATGTTTTTGGTGAATAAGTTTTAAAAAGAGTTTTCATTTCTTGTTCGGAACTTATTTTAGTCTATAACAAAAAATTACGTTTTCATGATGTGTATGGTTTATTCTCATCCGCTCATAAAAAAGAAAATATTAAATTAGTAGGTGTATCTCGATTGAAAAAGAAAAAACAGGGGGATGGCATCGGAGCAATTTTATATTTTAGCAAATTTTATATGTGTATATCAATACTCGCAGCGCCGCGTGATGCGACTAAACAAGAGGTTATATAATAATATACCTCCAAAAACATAACTTGTAAAAAATACCAAGTCTCGTAACTGCATTTCTTCTACCGTAAAAAGTTGTGAGATCCATGTACTACCAAGTCGGTAAAATCTTTTGTGTTTTAAATCAATAGATCGACTTGGCCTAGAAGTGCCTTAGACTTTTGATGATCGGTCAGTGAGTGAGTGAGTGACAAAATTACAAACGACATATAATTTTTAAACGACTAGTTCAAATTGAATGACATTTGGAATAAATCGTGTTTATACAATGCATACTCAGTTGTTAAAAATTGAAACTTCTAGTTTTTTCCACAATGAAGATATAGGGGGTCGAAAATGGTCTGAACTGCTTCCAGAAAAGGATGGTACGGCCATGCCGCTTTTTTTGCTCGACTTGGCGGAGGCACTGCCGTGCCCCCAGATTTGATAGTGAATAGTATAAATAACATATTTAATGAATATGCATTATATTATAATAGTTAATCCCTGTTGTATAGATAATAAATGATACGTAGCTTTTTGTGCGCAAGTCACGAATATGAAGGTTTCCTCAAGACCCTTTATTTCTTCCATCAGTTCCACATATTTGCAAGGTAGATAACAAGAAAAAGGTACCAGGAGATCATAATTGAAATGAAGTCTTACATACGATATTCGTTGACTTTTACTGTTTTGCCTGCACCTGCATCTGTTAATAAACACATGACATCCCATTCATATAAATTACACAAAGGTACAAAAAAGTTCGAATTAATCACAAAAGTGCGACTAAAAACACCGTAACACGAGATTTTAATAATATAATATCAGATGGGATGAATGTCTTATGTGTTGTTTGTCTACTACATAGTACATAGCTCCTTATCATTTCTGATCTCTTAGCACTTCGCAAAATATTTGTAAAAATAACACCATTCACATTACGAGTTGTGTCCAATAAATTGCATTTTTGAACGAGTAAGAGCCCTGGTGGGGCGCGTGAAGCATACTTTTTTAATAATATCACCCGCCTCACCAAAACGCGATCAGTGGGGCGCGTGAGACGCAAAAAATATTTGACAGTTTCACCTGCCCCACCAATGGGGCGGATAGTGGGGCACGCGGGAACTACTCAATTTTTACAACACAAGTGAATTAAATTTAAAATTTAAAAAACCCCTTCAAAATATGTAATTTTGTGGTGGCAACCATCTTAGATTTTAGTTTATCAAAGTCTGTTTATTAAAGTTTGTAGTTTTCTACTAATCAAACCATTTCATTTGATTTCCATGTTGAGGGAGTTGTGGAAAAAAAATTATTAACATTTCATGGCGGCTAAGAACACTCTAGACTAACTCTACTTAAAAAATCAAAATCCGTAATCCAGAGACAGACAGACACGTCATACTTATAACACCCCGTCTTTTTTGCGTGGGGGGTTAAAAAATAAATTGTGACGTTACCTACTGCCATGAATTTTTTTTTATGAGAATAACCCACTATAAAAATCATCTGCTCTAGTTGTCAACTTATAAATGACATGGACTTCGAGGCGTCTGTCCATTATACCGTATCATATAATAATCGTCTTAGGAACATGCCAAACCGAAAAATAACATCTGGCCCATGCCATTATGAACCTTTTTTTCTTTTATTTATTGCTCATAGCTCAAAATTAGGTTTTGGTAGATAACCACATTATACAGGGGTTTTGTTTATTCAGTACATTGGTGTATAGGGCCTTATTCCCCGCAGGTAGGTCATTGGCCATGTTTAGAGCGCAATAATATGTTCCGCGAAAATTTACGGTTATTGAGATATTTAATTTTTTTTTTTTCGAAAAATTGCGGTGCCAATTTTAAAAAATCATATAAAAATAACCCTGTATAATATTTTTTTTTATTATCTCATTACGTGGACAAAAGATCAGAATATTATTTTAATTATTCAAATTAAATCCACTTTATCTCATTAGAAGAATATAAGAGAATGAGTAACAAATTTGGGCAACTTTTATGAATACCTTGAAACTAAATTGCAAAATTTATCAAAAATATCACCAGATGTGTGACCAAAATGCAGTGAGTGCACGTGTTTATAGCCACAAATTATGACCGATAAAAAGATAATAATATAAATTCGTTTCCGTTATTAATAAAGAAAACTCATTTAAGTTCATCTGTTGTCAGGTCAACGAAAAAGGTTAACACGTAAAGATGCTTGAACATGTAAGCAATACATATTGATAGGCTTGCAAGAATGAACTTGGTACTTCATTCTCGTGATTAGATTTCTATCTGTTTTGTACACGGGAACATACGAAAGAAAGAAGAAATGCAAGCGGTACGGTATAGTGGGCAAACCCCTTTAAAACTTATTTCTTGCAATGTTATTTTGGAATATTTTATAATGAACATGATACACATTAGCTATTTTTAACACATTTACGGCTGAACTAATAAAATTTGGTATAATAGGTAGCTTATGCTCTAGCCTCTTGACAATAGGTAATAATAGGTACTTTTTAATGTGTAAAACTGGATAGGCATTAAAAAATTTCCGTAGTAGTCGTACTAAACTGTGAGTCGTCAGCTAGAAAATGGGCCTACAGAACGTATTATGCGCTAGTTGTACCTAATGATAGCATGCAATTAGACCTGGTCGAAGATCTGGTATACCTTTGTCATCTCGAAACGATTATCATGCATCGATTCAATCGTCAAAATATTTACAACACTGGCTAAATACGAGTCAGTAGACAAGGATAGCTATTTGGAGAATACGCTTTATTAGAAAGAGAGGGAATTTACCTGCCCAGTATAACTTGATCCCTCGCTAGAACAAAAAATAATCATAATTTTGAGGATTATTTTACGTTTCTGGGATATCAAAATCGATTTAATAAATTTAGATATATTATATGTATACTTTATTATGTAATAAAACGGTAAACAGTTTTATTAAAAAATAAAAAGTCGTGTTTTTTTTTGTTAAAGAGCATATTCCGTGAGGTCCGCGTAGTTCCTTAAACTGGCCGCTACTAAACGGCGCGTCACGTGGCGCTACGAGTGGGGTAGCAAATACAACCAGTGTTGATATACAAAAAATCCGCCGATGCCCTCCCCCTGGCTCGTGGTAACTAACCCAGACGAGATCTAACATTGAAAATTCTCCTCCCATCGTTGAAATTATTTTCTATATGAGATACTAGGATTCATATTATAACCAAAGTTTTGTTTAAATAGATGTTCAATTATTTATTTAACCATGTTCTTAATTAACAATGTAAGTTTAAACAGTTTTAATTGGTAGCAACAGTTCAGTTATTTACACTCACTGCCAAACTCAATAAAGTTTAATCTCTGGTACACGTGAACCTTAAATAAATCATTTACATGCAAATAGTGTGTCGTTGATAAAATGTGGAAAATAAAGAGAAAAACAGTTACTAGAATTAGTATTATAAAATACAAATGAAGCACTCATAGTAAGCCCGCTTGCTAGTATACTAAACACTAGTGAGATCAATATTTGGATATTTTTACACACAAACTACACGCGAATACAAAGACGTCGTACTTAATAATTTAGTAGTGAGCATGTAATAATTATTATAATAATAATATTATGGTTGTAATACACACAAGCACTATACAATAACTTTATACAAATAACTTTATTTGACACAATAAATGTACAATACAATATACTGAATCCATAGGCTCCCGAACTAGTAAAAACTGTGTTTCAGGAACCAGTGGCTTCTCCCATTTAAGAATTTAGGTCTATTATGTTTTACTTTGTTTGTGTGCACTTGTGCAAGCAAGTGGGCTTATTATGGATGCCTCCTCTCCTTGTTAGCATGCTCAATCCAATAGTTTTTTGGTCTATCGTAGAAAATAATGTAGTGGAATATGCAAATTGTGTTGATATTGCTCGACCGGAGCCTTTGGGGGTTTCTAGTATAACCTACGCTACGATATTATCGTATAACTTTATCACGTGTTCAATGGTTATCATCAACATAAACTAAAGATTGTAAGTTGTAGGCTCTATAGCCATGGAAAAATGTGAAAGTAATTTATAAAAATTACAGAGTAGGTATGTGGCTAGATGCGATCCTCCTACGGTTACATAGATGCATAGCCAAGAATATAGAAGCCTTATTTTGAATAAATAATACATATATTAGGTATTCCTTTTAGCAAACGGGTTAAAGAATGAGGACGGGACGCTGAATGGGCCAACAAATTTTGAGTTGTCATTTTAGACTCAATAAACTTTACCTTACTTTTAAAGTGAAGCAGCGGCCCAAGCATACTTTAAAATTGACATAAGAGTAGCAACTCCCGTCCCACTGTCAAGAGTAATCTGACATATATCATGACGCCACTTTTGCTACTCGCACTATCATTGCATTAGGGGGGTCACATCATCATGGCCACCTGTGATACAAAAAACAGCTTACGGATTTTCATATGATATTTTAGGTCATAAACTTGTTGAATAACATTGTATTGTCTCAAATTGCTTTAAAATTCTGGAAAAAAACGAAACACAGGTAGTATTGTCAAAGTGAAGCAGTTTGACAGAGTTTGACAAACAACATAAACCGGCCACGCTGAAAGGGACGGAAAAAAATAGGTTCTCCTTTTTCTTCACACAGAATTTTCCCTATTGCCATCACACTCACACATAAAATGGTTACTTCGTCAGTTGTATTACTTCTGTGCATTGCATACAATTTGTAGCTACTCCCAATGTCAATGATCTCTTACAAACGTCAATTACTCTTGACAGTGGGACGGGAGTTGCTAGTCTTATGTCAATGTCGAAATGTGCTACGAGGGCAGCAGAGTAGAGTGATTATTATAATATGCCACCAGGTGTACGTAATTGCTAACAAATTCCGCCGAAAAAGTGGCTCATCGAGAAATCACGTGACTTAAATTTAAAAAACGAATATTATCTAAAATATGGTCATGATTGGTTAAAAAATAAATTGTGCGGCATTTTCATTGGGAACTGTAGTACGCATGCTCTGAATTTGTCAACACTCCATTTTGATTTTGACAATTATCCATTTTGACAAATTTTAAGGGTTAATGACGTTTTTGAACATTTATGTAACAATATTATATTTTCATATTTTTGCGCTTATTTAACAGCAAAAAGTGATCCCTTAACACACTTCAGTTATGTGTGGCTCCTGCACCATATCATAACACATCCTGGTATGATCAATAAGACATAAATTACTGAAATAATGTTTAATGATGAATAAACATTAATATTTAATGTAGATAAGATTGCATGCTCGCACACAACAAGCGCCCTAACAGGGTATGTGGAGGACTAAGTGACCTAATTAAGACCTAATTTTGTACCTACATGTGTTGTTGAATAAATAAATAAAACGAAAATATTTTCACATAAATTTGACGTTTTCACTTGAAAGGTAAATAACAGACTGAAGCCCGAAATTATACAATTTTAAGCTACCTCCTCATCCGGCACAATTCCTTATAAACCTTATAGGATCGCAGTTACTCTTCCTGACTTATTATTTATTCGTAGTATGCCACAGAAAAAGGAAGTAGTTAATAGGCCCAGTTCTTTTCGGTCAAGAAAACCATTTCATTACCAAAACCCTACTAGAATATTGACACAGAAAAAAAGATAATGTCTTCAGACGAGCAATAAAAAAGTTCTGTGTATAATATAAAAATACTAAACGCGCTATATTAAATTCATGACTTCCATTCCAGAATATGGACGTACCTCGTATGTTGTTAAGGAAAAATCTTTCGAGAATCCTTTTACAAATCGGAATTACCCATCGCTTCTAAGAATAAGTAGGGCTTATTACTGAGGTAACTTCCGTCTTTCCGAGATAAATGTTGATTAAACCCTGCGGTTCCAAAAATATTTCTGCCAAGGACTATCCAGGTTAACACCCTTGTTGCTGAAGACTTGTAGAGGAAAATAGATCTAAGAGAATTTGCGAAATCTATCGTGAAGTTCAACCACAGAATCACAGGAACAGGCGCAGTTTTATGTGCCTCCGTAAATCAGGCCTATGTTTAAACATCCAACCTGATAGACCTAAAATTCTTACACCATTATCGTAGATTTTGGTTTATGATCAACTAGCTGCGGCCAGCGGTTTTACACGCTTTACTTATAGCCTATGTATTATTCCAGGGTCTTAGCTATCTGTATACCAAATTTCAGCTCAATCGGTCGGTAACAGACATACACACTCACACACAAACTTTCGCATTTATAATATTAGTGATGAAAAATAAAGGAAGTTGAATTTGTATTAGCATTTATTTATTATACCTACTTTATTTTATAACACACCTTAGATAATATTAATAACCTGTATACTACATGGAAACTATAAAAATCGCTCACGATCCGCAGTTTTACGACTTTTACAATATCATATTACCCATAAAAATAATCTAGGCTACATAAATGCATGTATAAAGCTAACCCCACAATAGGCGTGCGCGACTCTCACGGGCGTAAGTAAATAAAGATAGTCGCGTCGCTGACGTCGCGTTGCGTTGTCGCAGCAAACATGCGACCATATCGTTGGTCATACGTAGGACAGGCTACTCTTAATCTCGCACTCTAGACATAAGACATAAGATTTGTTTATTGCCATAAGTATTTTACAGGATTTACAGTAGTGCTTATAAACAGATAATATATTTAAAAGCTAAACAATTTGCCGTTGAGACCCAAACTAAGCTCTAGGCTTGTATCTTGAACCTCAGGAGTGATGAACAAGGTCAGTTTGATAATATGATGTAAGTAACACGATTTAAGTTGATGAACATGGCAATAATAATGGAATTACATAAGTGTAATTACTTAGATTAAACATAATTATGGGTTTCAAAAATCCATACATATAATAAGAATGGAAATTTCTCCCCATTCATTGTGATCCTTTACTAAGATGAATCGTGAAAATACGCATATGAACAAAACGACGCGAAAAAGTCGCTTGCGCGATCTAATTCGTAAAACATTTTGTCAATTTTTCCAAGGGAAACGTAAAATAAAATGATAAAATAAATAATAATCATTTATATCGGACACATTGCCCCTAATTTACATCAAAAATTCTAAATAAAAGTAATAGAATATAAAGTAAACTCAATTCAAAAAAATATGGTGCGACAAACTGCGACAAACTAAAAATACGCCATCTATCGATGTGGCTGTAAACTAAACCATTAATTTGGGCTAAATTTGTAAATAGTTTGTGTCACTGGTGTAGTTAAACAACACCACCGATTTGAATAAAATTTTCACTAATACGTTGCAGTTTTCTCTACTTGAACCTTAGTGTTGGTTTTAGTCAAATCGGTTCATAAATAAAAGAGTTATATCAATCTAAAGATTCGCATATAAAATGCTAATAAACAAGAAAGGTAGTCATAGGAACCGCGTAATCAAAAGACAAAACCTCATCGAGTTTGGGCTCATTTGATTCGTCTTGACGAGTACTTTGATACTATATAGTAACCAGGGTCCGATGACGGAGCTGGAAGGTGGCCATAGGAACTCCGTGATTAAAAGAAAAAACCCCATTGAGTTTGGGCTCATTTGATTCGTCTTGACGAGTACTTTGATGCTATATAGCCCCCACTATTTTTTCGTAACTGTGCAAAGGCTCTCGCTTTACCAGTTGCCTTACTCTATAACAGATCTTTTCATGACGGTTTCTTTCCTAACATCTGGAAAGAGGCTCATGTTGTCCCTATCTATAAAAAAGGGCTCAAAACGGCTGTTGAGAACTATAGACCCATCTCAATTCTCAATGTCCTTAGTAAAACGATAGAAAGAATTGTACATAAACATATTTACACATTGGTTTCGTCATCTATTCCTCAAGAGCAACACGGTTTTATGGAAGGGCGCTCTACAACAACAAATTTAGGTGTTTTCATTGATTATGTTGCTACAAATATGGACGGAGGGTATCAAGTGGATGTGGTCTACACCGATTTTGCCAAAGCTTTTGACCGAGTGGACCATATTATATTGCTCCGGAAGCTTTTTGAATTGGGAATTCGGGGTAATTTACTGAGATGGATGGAGTCATATCTCTGGAAGAGATCTCAAGCAGTAGTGATAGGAGGCTACAGGTCTGACTACATAGAAATAACATCAGGTGTTCCTCAGGGTTCAATACTTGGACCACTGCTGTATGCGTGTTATTTATATGATGTTGGAAAATGTTTTCGGGAATCTCGGTTTCTTATGTATGCGGATGATACCAAGATATTTGTTAAAATTAAAGATCATTCTAATTGTTTGAAACTCCAAGCTGATCTTGATCGGCTCGGAGAGTATTATGAATATAATCGTATCGGTATTAATGTATCTAAGTGTAATTTTGTGTCCTTCACTCGAAAGAAAAATCCTATTAATTTCAATTATAAAATTAGTAATGTTAACATTAACAAAACTGACCTAGTCCGTGATTTGGGCATATTGCTGGATGTAAAATTAACTTTTTCTGAACATATAGAAGCGATTATAAACAAATCTTTCAAAAATCTTGGTTTTATCATGAGAGTCAGTAAACCTTTTTCAGACATTGTTTGCCTAAAATTACTGTACTTTTCATATGTTCGTAGTATCTTAGAGTATTGTTCCACTGTTTGGAATCCTCATTATATTACATACATAAGTGATCTTGAAAAAATTCAATATAAATTCATTAAATTTTTAAATTTTAAAAAGCATAATTACTGTTTACAATCATATAAGGAATCCTGTGCTACTTATAAACTAAATAGCCTTCAAGAACGTCGTACACTGCTTGATATGTGTTTCCTGCATGGTCTCTGTAACGGATACATAGATTGCCCTGAACTGATTGGTAGAGTTTTAAAATTAAGTACTCCGAAATATCGCACACGTCATACTAAATTGTTCGCAGTAGCTCATACGTCCACAAACTATGCACAATATTCTGTAGTCAACCGATTGCAAAATATCTGTATATTAAATATATTAACGTTAAGGTATTTGTACGCACTAACTTTAATATTAGATACTATACCTAAAGACTAAATTTAAAAAAAAGTTTTTTTTTTTTTCGGTACTTTTTACACTTTTCATCATATATGTGTATAAATAAATATTAGATTTTTACTTGATTGCTGACTGTCAGTTACATAAGTTATAATTAAAAAATGTAAATCTTTAATTGGCTGTAGGAAATGCATATTGTACTTTTGTAAACCTAGAATTAAGGGCTGTGGATTTTATTAATAAACAAAATAAAATAAAATAAAATAAAATAGTAGCCAGGGTCTGTACATAGGTAGGTATCATTTTGCACCTTATTTTTAATTTCTAAACCATGTAAAATCATCAGGAAACAAATAAGAATTCATTTAAATTAGTAAATGTAACTTATTTCTCATATGAATCAGCGCCAGCGGAAAATAATGGAACTAATCTAATGTGCGCATGATGCGTGTAAATATCAGTAATAAATATCTTTTTGCTGCTTATTTTTAATTTCTAAAACATGTAAAATCATCTGAAGATAAATAGAAAAATTCATTTAAAGTTCATTGTAAAAGTAAATTATTTTTCATACAAGCTAGCGCCACGGAAAATAATGGAACTAATGTCCTAAGAAAAGAAGTCCCGCGTAACCTAGCGGAACTAAATAATAGATTTATAATTACTATGAAAACTTCATTTATTATATATTTTTTATTTGTTAGATTAATTAAATATTATGTACCTATTTAATTGAGAAATTAAATATGAGAAATTATGAATTGTTAAAAATCTGTAGATATTTTAACTTAAAATCACGCGATTGTGGCGCTCCATCTAGGGGGATCTTTTGTAAAAATCACTGGTTATCCGGAGACACACAGACATAAAATCTGTTCACACCTATTTAGGCATACATCCAGACACAAACTTTCACGTTTATAATGTTAGTAAAATTTTGCAATGATTATTATAGAACATTTTATCTGTGTTATAGATAATCATATTTTTTTTATTTTTTTTTATGTGATGAAGTAGAAGACGAGCAAGACGCTCTCCTGATGTTAAGAGATAACGGCTACCCATAATCAGTACAGTGTTACCTAGGATTTCACAATTATGTGAAATTCTAGGAGCACTGCACCAACGCTTCTTACTCAAGAGTCATAAGATGTTAAGACTCTTTAGCCCAGTAATTTTACTAGCTACAGTGCCCTCCTACCGGAGCACAGTAATGTTTGCACATCACTGCTTAGGCGGTAGAATAACTGGCACTGTTGGGGTACCCACCTAGACGACCTCCTGCAAAGGAAGTCTACCCCCGGTAAGATATAGAATAGGCGGATTTAGGGGGGGGGGGGGGGGCAAGGGTCCAAGCCCCCCCCCCCCCCCCCCCGAGTCATTAAGCAAGCTGCTCGCGCACATATTATAAAGGATGTTTAAGCTTTCTTACTGCTCAGAGCGAGTAGGCGGATTTAGGGGGGGGGGGGGGGGCAGGGGGCCAAGGCACCCCCAGAAGCATTGTAGAGTTACGAATTTCGCACATATTTCATGGTAAAGATTAAATTTTTTTTTCGGCGCTCGCAGCTAGCTGCTCGCGCACTTATTGTAATGGATGTTTAAACTTCCTAACTGCTCAGAGCGAGCTAAACATACACTTTTCGTAATGAAAATTATAATATTTTTGCCCGTCTGCACCTTGCCCCCCCCCCCCAAAACCAAATCCTGGACCCGCCTATGATTTTAGGTATACACCTCAGTGGTAGAGTCCTTCTCACGAATGAGGTCCCGCGGAATTTTGCGGAACTAAATTAAATTTTTTCGATAAATTCTGGACTTCATGCCATAAATAATTTTTCACCACTCTCGCACGAAAATAGTGTCTTTGGTCATCGATTTCAGTGAGCAAAAGCCGTTTTTGCTCTCTAGAGAGGCAAAGTGATTTGAATTTCGAACACAATTTTATTGGCTATGAAGAAGTTGGTGTGTTCTGAAACTTATTTGTGTACAATTTTTATTTAACTGAGATGCACATAATTTTTAATGTTATTTATTGAATTTTAAGTTTATAAATTGTATTTTTTCAATAATATTTTAAATAAAATACTATTATAGAATAATAAGTCGTGAGTTTTTTTTTTTAATATTATTACAATTTGTTTTTCATAAATATGTCACACACACAAATTTCGAACGCAACTCTTTTAATAAAAATAAAAAAATACAAAATGGCGGGATGTAGAAGTTTAGAGTTTACAGTCAAATGGAGAAAGCGTTGTGACGTCATCGATAAATGCCATCTTTGTCTCTCTCTTTTGTATGAGGTAAGTGAGATGGCACTTATAGTTGTCATTTTTCTTGCGACAGTGGTGTTCACGACACATTTTCCATTTGGTTCTAAACCTCTTGGTAAAGATTCAAATAAATATTTTCAACTTAAGTTGTAAACTTTTGCAAATTTCTATTTGTGATCTAATAGTCTGTTTAATTACAAAGAAATGAGTGACCCCAGTGATGAAGGTAGTTGTCTTACGCCAAAAGAGTTGAAAGAACAAGTTTCGAATGCCGAGTTAGGTATATGATAGTTTCATTTCAGAAAATTTCATTTTAGTTTTTTTTATACAACGATGTAAGAAGATGAGCAAGATGCTCTCCTGATGGTAAGAGATAACGCTGGGATTTAACGAAGGTTAAATTCTGGGTGCACTGCTGAGTCATAAAATGTTAAGATTCTTCAGCCCAGTAATTTCACTAGCCACAGTGCCCTCCTACCGAAGCACAGTAATGTCTGCACATCACTGTTCAGGCGGCAGAATAACTGACACTGTTGGGGTACTAGCCGACCTCCTGCAGAGGAAGTCTACCCACGGTAAAGAGATCACCATTAAATGACGCGGAAAAGAGTCAAGAGTAAGTGTACGGAATCAAGCTGTTATTATTCCGTATTTTTATTAGTTTTTCTGATTTTAATGATAATTTGATATATTTTTGTTTACTGTATTTAATCTTGATGTACTATATGTGTAAGTGGTAATTTATTGCCGTTCTAATTTGTACTGTGGTATAGGTATAACGATAGTTCTGGGACTTATCCCAGGACGTCTCTGAAATCTAAGTATTTTTCACAAAAAATGTTTCATAATATTATTTACTAGCTTATGCTCGCGGCTTTGCCCGCACGGCAAAATCCTTTCTTAGCAGTGGTCTACGTCATGAAACCTTTCTATGTGCCAAATTTCAACCCAATCCATCTAGCGGTTGAGGCTGTACGTTATACAGATACATCAGTCACTAGCTTATTCTCATGGCTTTGCCCGCATGGACGGGTTACGTTTCATAATACCTACGGTCGTTTCAACTACGGTCGATATAACTACGGTCGATTCGCATAAGTTCATTTCACATATTGGACGACTCGCTTACAGTGCAACTCGCCTGCGGTTGATTAAACTATGGGCATGTGAACTAATGGGCGATTCGGCCAATGTTCATTTGATATATTGGTTAATTCAACTATGGACGACTCACCTACGGTTTATAAATTCTTTGCTACGCGTGTTTTGAGTACAGTATTCAGGGCAAACCGAAATCTGTTGGTCAGGTTAGGTTTGAACAGTGACCACAATGCGCGAGCCGAGCGAGCGAAGCGAGCGTGCCGCGGCAGCGGCCGGCGAAGCGCCAGATATTTTTCTTATTACTGAATTATTTATCCTGTGTCATGGCATCTTCAGGCATTTTGGCATCTTCTTTCATCTACCTCATCATGGCAAAGTGGCATAATAAGCTGTCTGCGCACCTACAGATAGAAATCATTCAGGTATCAAAAACAACACGTTTCTGAATTCTGTACTATAAACAAGTATTTTTTAGCTGTCATACCTGACTAGCAGCCGGAAACATGGTCTTAAAATACGTGAAACGTCCGTTAGTTCGGTCAAAAATAGGCAAATCGTCCAATAGTTTAATCAACCATAGCTCAATCGACCGTAGCTGAGTTAACCGTAGGCGAATCGTCCAATATTGATTTCAACCAATAGTTATTATGAACGTAGGCGAAACGTCCAATAGACATTTTGAATAGTAGGTGATTCGATCGTAGTTACATATTGGCAAGGTTTGCCAGCCTTTACTAATTCTACGCCCATTAAGTCGCAGAAAACCCGTGAATTGAATCCCTCTTTTCCGTGGAATTGGAAATCGAATTAAATGGTCTGCATCAAATTCATTAATATATGAATAATTTACTGTCACGCGCTACGAAGTGCGCGCGGGTCAGCTAGTAACTAAATATGAGAATAAAAACATGCGTAGTAAGGATGTGGGGTCACCCTTATTGGTATGAAACTTTAAATTATTCTGTGGCCGCGGGGATTTATAAATCCATCACTCGTAATCATCAAAATTCGTATGCTAATTTATGCATTAGGCCGACGTTTTTATATCACCACGCATTATAATTAGTCATAATTACTATAATAATCAAAAATTTCCAAATATTATGAAAAATTCTTCATTATGAAAGGAGGTACCTTAACGATTTTGGAAAACTACCGTGAGTGTTATCCATATTATAAATACGACACGGCTGTACTCACGTTGTCTATTTGCTGAGATACGTCTCAACCACGGTTTCGGACAATTACGATGTCCTTCATCAGGAGTTCACGCCTGCAGTAACCGACGCTGACTGGCCCGCGCCCGTGCCTCCGCGCGCGCCGCGCGCTGTGAAAGCGGGGGGGGGAACCAACACGCCTGAGTCACTGCCACCTTCACCATCACTGTTATTGTTACTACCGGTGTCCAGCGCTCCACTAGGCTGTAGACACACCGCGCTCATTGTGTCATTTTCCCGAATTGATGTCACCGCACGACCACCATTGTTACCGAGGACCGGCACCCAGGCAGAAGGTATGCCCCAGCCACGATCACGATTAAAATTAGGGTTGCGGTTTATCTCGATTGCCTCTTTATATTTCCGCGGCACGAAAAACTTTTCTCGCGCGAGCACAGAGACCTTATCGAACCGCAGAAAGTGCCTCGAATCAGTGATGTGAGCATGTTCCGCCACCGCTGATCGAACGGTTTCCAAGTTCTTCACCGACTTGATATGCTCTGTGACTCTGGTGGAGATATTCCGCTGGGGTCACAGGGGATCTTGTACACACCCGGCCCACCTAGCGGCTCTCTGTCTTTCGGCGACCGCAGCAGCTGACGGAGTTTCCCGGGCGGTCTAAACCTAGTCCGGATACCATATTTGCGGTCGAACAGGCGACCGATCTTGTCAGTCACCCCCCCGACAAAGGGCAAATATACTGGTGCACGTCCTGGCACTTCCCGTCGCCTCGTCCTATCAGGGTTAGCCCAGCGTCGGCACAGCTTCCAGTTGTACCCGTTGCTCTCCAGCGCGCACCTGACGTGATTAAGCTCTTCCTGGACAAAGCTTAATCACGCCAGGTGCGCGCTGGAGAGCAACGGGTACAACTGGAAGCTGTGCCGACGCTGGGCTAACCCTGATAGGACGAGGCGACGGGAAGTGCCAGGACGTGCACCAGTATATTTGCCCTTTGTCGGGGGGGTGACTGACAAGATCGGTTGCCTGTTCGACCGCAAATATGGTATCCGGACTAGGTTTAGACCGCCCGGGAAACTCCGTCAGCTGCTGCGGTCGCCGAAAGACAGAGAGCCGCTAGGTGGGCCGGGTGTGTACAAGATCCCCTGTGATTGTGGTCTGTCTTATATTGGTGAAACCCAGCGGAATATCTCCACCAGAGTCACAGAGCATATCAAGTCGGTGAAGAACTTGGAAACCGTTCGATCAGCGGTGGCGGAACATGCTCACATCACTGATTCGAGGCACTTTCTGCGGTTCGATAAGGTCTCTGTGCTCGCGCGAGAAAAGTTTTTCGTGCCGCGGAAATATAAAGAGGCAATCGAGATAAACCGCAACCCTAATTTTAATCGTGATCGTGGCTGGGGCATACCTTCTGCCTGGGTGCCGGTCCTCGGTAACAATGGTGGTCGTGCGGTGACATCAATTCGGGAAAATGACACAATGAGCGCGGTGTGTCTACAGCCTAGTGGAGCGCTGGACACCGGTAGTAACAATAACAGTGATGGTGAAGGTGGCAGTGACTCAGGCGTGTTGGTTCCCCCCCCCCGCTTTCACAGCGCGCGGCGCGCGCGGAGGCACGGGCGCGGGCCAGTCAGCGTCGGTTACTGCAGGCGTGAACTCCTGATGAAGGACATCGTAATTGTCCGAAACCGTGGTTGAGACGTATCTCAGCAAATAGACAACGTGAGTACAGCCGTGTCGTATTTATAATGAGGTACCTTAACCCAAATTAATATTATATTTCTTGTTTGCCTTTAGATAACTAAAAGAGGGGAAAGTAGAAGACAAAATTTAGTGATTCATTTGGCAAAGGCCCAATATGCCAATATGTAGACGTAATGTCCAACAGTGGACAAGTTAAGTACCTACCAACGAGCAAGTAATTATGATGCCTTTAAGAACCATACTGCTTGTTAAGCGATTATGCTCTCGAAACTTAAGACTTAACGCAGAAGGGAGAAATCATTTTTTTTAATTGTTATAGGTTAGCCTTTGACCACGATCTCGCCTGATCTTAAGCGACGATGCGTCCGTAGATGGTAGCAGACTAAACTTAGAAGGCGAGATAAATCCCCCCCTGGCTTCACTGAACATCATGCCGGAAAACGGTCACAATATGACCGCTTGGCGACACGCTGTTGTCCAGTAGGTAATAACTAGCCACAACCGAACGGCCTACCACCAGTACCGCGAGTGGAAAACCGCACATAACTAATTAAAGTCATTGGTGCGGGGCCGGGATTAGAATTCAGTGGTCCAGATTTGCATCCGCACCCCTTGGCCACCACCGCTTCAAAATATCTTAACGCTTTAAAACCTTTGTTGAAAAACTCTTTAAAATTACTTACAGAAATGATTAAAATTATAAATTCTTATTATAATTTGTAATACCAAAGTATACATTAACCATTTGAACTTTTGAACCCTTGTTAGAGTCCAATAAAGTAAAAGCTCTTATTCATGCAAATGAGAATTCAAACGGCGTGAGTAGCAGGTTAATGGCCCAGATTTCAACAAGTAATAAAGTAATCAACGTCACAGGTGCTGAGAGATGTATGGGTATAAAGAACTGATAGAGTGGCGCTTAGGCGCTTAAAAATGTCATTATAATATGGTAATCAGTTGGAGACTCGCAGACTGCAGTAAATCTATCGACAGGTGATTTAACGGTGTCTTTATCAGTATGAAGATGTAAGGAATTATGTACAATACTATATTATAGCACTAGGCTTTTCAGACTATATATTTGGTTATGTATTACGGAAAGAACTGGATGAGACTCGCACAGGATCAGAAGTGTGGGGTGATCATGAGGTGACCTACTCGTGTTACTATGCAGTGGATGGAAACGGGCTGAGAAGATATGTAGATTATCTAGACATCTTGTTTGATCGTATCCATACTGTTAAAAAATCAACCAATATAAAATTTTATACGAGTAGTATGCGCGTGAATTTAAGAGCGATACCACACGAGTGACGACAACGACGAATAAGATGCGATAAGTTAAGGTTATGAAAGAGAGCCTAGGAGAGTCCTATGACATTTTTTTTATACTAAATAGGCCTACGTTTGACCACATCCCACCTGATCGAAAGTGAAAATGCAGTCGACGATGGATCACGTAAGATGGCTATGGTACATAATGATTGTGTCGTGGTACTCAATTGTATGTAGGTAAAAAGTTAGTGTCCGCTATAATTTCTCCAAACACGCTTCGTCGTCGCCCGTGTGGCATTACTCTGAGAAGTCTACATTTTATTTATTCCAAGAAGCAAAGACGTTCTGACAACAAGAAGAGAATATTGCCTAAAATGCCTCTATAATTCAGTAAAGGTTAATGAAGCAGAATAATTGAAAGCCTTCTACTTCAAAAAATGTAAAGGAGAGAGGCCTTTATTTACTTAATTCAATATTAAAGCTTCACAGCTAAATACAGGGCAGGGGCTGTTGTTTTTGCATGGAAACAACAGTTTATGGTAAACTAAAGACTGTGCCCAGTAATTTCACTTGCTGAAAAAGGCTATGGGTTATTTCCATCAAGCTCAAACCAACTCTCTAATCTAAGGTTATTTCAGAATCTAAATTATTTTGTACGGATAAATTCTTTTACACCTAATTATTTTATTCGTAGGCTATTTTCCGAAGAAAAATAGCCAATTAATTTGAAAATAGTATCACCGCTGCTGCTAATCACCATTGAGTTATCTGTTTTTATTTTTATTGTGCCTTTTAAAGTGCGTTACTATTATGCGTTATACAGATCGGAGAAGAGCAGACAAGAGTTGATTAATCATAGAGCTTGAAAATTTAAAAAATCTCCTATTGTCTAGGTGATTTTTGGCCTCTCATCTGTTGTAAAAGAAATAATTAAGAAAATTTATATTTTTTACACATTCATACAATTTCTGCATTCATGAGTCGGAAGAAAGAGTGTTAAAAACAGATTTTTTGGGAGCGCGAGCTCGCTGAGTGAATAACATACAAAGTAGTCTGAATAAGAAACAAAATAAATGTCACTATGCAGTAGGTATACGTGTTCGATATAATTTTATTGTTTTATAACGCATATATCTTTCCAATTTTGGTGTAGAAATACAAACAAGCTACTATCTAGCCATGTTCACACTATAATAAAATAATTTGGTATACAACATTTATTGGGCTACGAATAAATAAATCTTTAATTTACAAGTAATCGCAGACAGTCTAGCCTCAATCACCTTAAATATAGTAGAATCTAGGTTCTATAGGTTCTATATCTAGGTTCATTTTTAACAACGTCTTAATAACTTTCTAATACAGGATTACTAATATTATTTATTTTATGTATTTTTCCGAAATATCGACAATTTTTCAGCACAATGCGAATATTTATTTGCATTTTCAAATTATTACATACTTACAGCGGTTTTACCAGCTGGACGCAGCTATCTCTTTGCCAAATATCAGCTCAATTGGTCCACCAGTAACAAACATACATCCAGACATCCATATATTCTTACAAACTTTCACGCTTATAATATTAGTAAGACTTGACTGGACTATTAATGATAATAATGAACTTTGACGAAAAATAATAGGTACCTAATAGTATTCTTTACAAAGAGGTGGAAATTGGATAATATCCACAATACAAACAGTATTTTAAGCTTGTTAGTGTAAGTAACCCACTTACACCTGGCTCATAGGCGTACCCAGCTTCTAGCCTAGGGGGGGGCAGGCAAGGGCGGATTCAGATTTTTTTACTGAACTTGAAATTTATGCTTGTGTTATGTGCCTATATGTTTTAACGTTGAGCAGGTAGGATCTATTTAAAGGTTCGCCATACTTTGATTTCGGCTCGCACAGAGCGGTAAGAAAATTAAAATATTCTTCCATTAAATAGCGCGACCAGCTTGCTGCAAGCCCCGAGAAAATTTTATATTTTTGGTAGCGAAAATACTGTAGTTAATTTGCTGCGAGCGCAGCGGTAGAAAAATTAAAATATACTACCATAAAAAAAAGCGCGAGCAGCTTGCTGCGAGCGCCAAGAAAATTTTATATTTTTGGCAAGGAAAAAAGTGCGGTTAACTTGCTCCAAGCGGTAGAAAAATTATAATATCCTTCCTTAAAATAGCGCAAGCAGCTTGCTGTGAGCGACGAGAAAATTTTATATTTTTGGCAACGAAAAGAGTGCGGTTAACTTACTCCGAGCGGTTGGAAAATTAATATTTTGGACAAAGAAAAAGTGCAGTTAATTTGCTTCGAGCAGTAGGAAAATTAAAATACGAGTATTCTACCGTAAAATAGCGCAAGCAGCTTGGTGCTAGTGCCAAGAAAATTCTATATATTACAAGCTTTATATTACTTTCACCTGTCTGTTGTCTGTCTGTCTGTCTGTCTGTCTGTAATCAAATCTTGCAAGTTTGATTTGACCCACTTCCCGGTTTCCAATTGAGCTGAAAATTTGCATGCGTGTGTAAATCGGATGACAATGCAATATTATTATGACATGGAGCTGAAAGGTGGCTATAGGAACTCTGTCATTAAACAACGCAACCCCATCGAATTTGGGCTCATTTGATTCGTCTTGACGAGTACTATATGATGCAAGATGGTAATGATAATTAAAGCTTGTTTTTAAAAAGTATTTTTAAAATTTCACTTGTTTGACAACGAAAAACGTGCAGTTGTCTTTTTCTGAGCTGTTAGAAATTTAAATATAAGAGCGCGTACAGCTTACGAGCACCGAGTGTTTTTTTATATTTCTGACTACGAAAGGTGAGCTTAGTTTGTTCCAAACTGCAAAAAATTTGAATGTTCTTACTAATAAAAGCGCAAGAAGTTTGCTGCGAGCTAAGATTTCGAATCTTGATTATGAAGATTGTGCGAATGGCTTATTTCGAGCCCAAGAAAATATCCTATTTCTGACCACGAAAGTTACATGTAAGAGATATACTACTACTACCTCTTTAGCTACCTACCACCTACGAACTTGGTGCAAGTGCCAAGAAATTTTATAAATTTGATGACAAAAAGTGTGCATTTAGTACGTTCAGAGTGATGAAAAAATGAAATATTGTTAGATACTAATAAGCTAAAAAATATATAATTCTGACTACGAAACGTGTGTGATCGCCTTATTGCGAGTGCCAAGAATTTTTTTTCTTATTGTACAGATATAATATAATATTATATATTATATAATAAGGCATTCGATTTCCAGGGGGGGGCAGCTGCCCCCCCCTGCCCCCCCCTGGGTACGCCTATGCCTGGCTTCCTTTACTGTTTACTTAATACCCTTTACGTGAAAATTTTCAGTCCAAAATAAAGTGATTTAATTATGTCTGTTTTTTCACTATTCTTTTTTTTATCTCCTTTGTAGTTATCCTTATTGAGGTGGGAGGAGAAAATTCATCAGAATCGCTTTTATAGCTATAGATGTTCACCGTTGTACTCAAAGACGCCTGAACAGTTTTGGAATATACGTTTTTAAGGGCCGCAACAAAAAATGACGTTAACCCTTTAACCGCCACCGTCGGATATATCCGACAAGCCTGTTCTGTTACGTAACCGCCAGAGTCGTATATTTCCGACAAGTCGTATTTTTCCGACTGCACTTTAAATCTACATTTTTTAAGTCATAACACTGTATTTTATAAAACTATACTCGTAATTAGATAAATAGTGAATAAAGTTATGATTTACAGTTGGTTTTATGCTTCTCTCCCAAATAGAATAAATATTAGACATTACTTTTATTGTAGGTATTTATAATTCATAAAACTTGCCTGGCGCTAGGGGCACGACAAGTGATTTTAAGTCTGGCGGTTAAAGGGTTAAGCACTAATATCACTCATTATATATGATTAAACAGAATTAAGTTTGAATGTAAGTTAAGTGACCCAACCGTAAACTACAGTATTATTGTCTATTGTTTAAAATTTCTTTCAAGTTTATAAAATATTTAACCTTAGCATACAGTAGATTCATGAGCTCCGTCTCTTAAGAAGCTGGCATAGCTACAAAAGTGTGTTCAAAGCTTGGTTTCTGAATATTTTTTTTTTATGTGGAGAAGTATGAAGACGAGCAAGACGCTCTCCTGATGTTAAGAGATAACGGTGCCCATAATCAGTACAGTGCTACCCAGAATTTCACAATTATGCGCAATTCTAGGTGCACTGCACCAACGCTTCTTACTCAAGAGTCATAAGATGTTAAGACTCTTTAGCCCAGTAATTTCACTAGCTACAGTGCCCTCCTACCGGAGCACAGTAATGAATAAAAATTAACATCTAGCACAAACCTAAAAAATCGTTTCACATTTCAGCCAGCGTTTTCCATTACAAAAAACATCATCCGGCTCAAAAACGAAATGGAACAGAACACTTACATGAATGATGATGATTCGCAGCCAAATGGAAACGTCCCACGTAACGTTAAACTCGTATCGTTTAATGGAACCTTTGGTACACTTTTATTATGGGGTAGTGGATAACGCAACCATGGAATGTCAATTGCTGTTTAAAAATGCAACTGGTAGCTTTGGAATCAACTTTAAATTGCATTATCTTACTAATATTATAAACGTGAAAATTTGTAAGAATGTATGGATGTATGTTTGTTACTATTTCATGCCTAAACGGGTGGACCGATTAAGCTGAAATTTGGTACAGAGATAGTTATAGTTTTACTTCTTCATCTTTGAAAGCACATTAGGACCGCTGGAATCAGCTAGTAATACTTACTCGTAATAACAGGTGTTTCGAATGTATAAAATAAGCTTATGGTTCCAAACATACGAGTAGGTGAATGATTACTAGGAACATGTAATGATGGCTACGAAAACAGGGCATGTACCAAAAATAACACCGTTTCGGACAATACTGCGAAAAGCACCGATTGTATTTCAGGAAGGTCAATGTTTACACCGTGCCGTGCCTGGAATTCGAAGAAAACAAAATCAAAACGATTCTTATTAATGTAGGTGTGTATGAAGTGTCCTAACGCTGTTATTGCTGGAAGACGACAATAAATCACCTACGAATAGTTATTTTTAGTTAAATAATATTATAGTCAGTGATTTTTTGCGACTTTACACTACTTAACAATAAAATACGAAAAATCCGCGAGATTGAGCACAACGGGCGTACAAACAACATTGTTGAGCCTAAAAGCTTCAATTCAATTTACCTTCGTGTTGAGCGCTGCGAATAACATAATAATATGTCTATTATTAATCTTAAAATGTAATGAAATGTAAATTATTTTCATTTTCATTTCATTATACATCTAATGAGACCAAATTATGGTCATCGTAAGGATGAATAATATTTTAGAAGACAATAAGAATCAGTTTAACGCCCACGTTAAATAGTAAAGCAAAAAATAACGAAGACAAGATGATGGAAGGATTTTTCTCACGTTCTAGGTTAAGTCTGCTACCATCTACGGTCGCATCGTCGCTTAACTTCACACGAGAACGTTGTTAAAGGCTTATCTTTGTAAATAAACGGCATAAACTCACTTGTATTTACTTGTATTTACCCGTAGAGCAGTCAGCGCGCGCGCACCGGGCGGCTGCACGCAGTGCTA
Organism: Hemithea aestivaria; assembly: GCA_947507615.1. Classification (NCBI taxonomy): domain Eukaryota; kingdom Metazoa; phylum Arthropoda; class Insecta; order Lepidoptera; family Geometridae; genus Hemithea; species Hemithea aestivaria. The sequence goes on from OX382338.1 coordinate 10,182,219, forward strand.
AGCGGGGCGCGGACGTCGGCGCGTAACCGCAGCTACTCCCTGAAGAAGATCCTCGTACAGGATCGAAACGGTCGGCACGAAACCGAAGTAAATACAAGTGAGTTTATGCCGTTTATTTACAAAGATGAATCTAAATACTCACGAATCGTTTAGTGTAAAAATTGTTAAAGGCTGCCTATAAAAAAAAAACAGATAAAAACATAAAAAAAGAATTTTAAATAATACCGCATCAACTATACCGCTCAGACTTCGCAACACCTATTTTGTCAACGACTTCAAACAAGGTCTTTATCTCGAACGTATCGCAATGTTTATCCGTACGACGCGTTAAATAACAAAAAACTTCTGTATGTCCGATAACATAAAGTAAACAAATATCATTTTGTTCAAGTACGTTATTACTTTCGTAATTATGTTATGACACAAAATAAATAATGCAGAAGCTCCTCATGAAAGCAAATAAATACGTGAAGATAACAACTGGCTGCACCCAGTGACTTTATCTGCTGAAAGGTAGTCTACGAGTTATTCTAGTCTAAATTATTTACAAAATTGGTTAAATTAGTTCTGTGACTTCTGTTATGAGTGATATAACTCGAGTTTATATCCCACGTTAAACTGATTCTTATTGTCTTTTAAAACATTTTGTAGGGTTACCATTTGGTCTCATTAGATTCTAATAATTGTCATTAGTTTCATCGCAGTGCTCACTACGAAGTTACATTGTATAACTATCAAAGTTCAAGTTATTTAGTATCAACAATTATTTTGCTTGTGCTCAATCTCCTTCGTATTTTTTGATTAGACGTATAAAGTTACAAATAATCACCACCTATAATATAAACTTATATCTTTTTTCTTATTTCTCGACATGAGGGTTGACACTTCGATTCAGTTCTAGAAAATGAGATAAAACCGGCCTTCTGTACCTTCCAATAACTTGATTATGGCATACGAACGCATACCACCGATAGTATTGATTCACAACAGAACAGTGCTCCAAGATAACCCTTGTCAAAATGTATAGCATCGTAAAATGAAGCATGTTTTTATTCATCATAAAAAACCCGTTCAATAGAGGAAATTAACTTGACCATAAAATACGTATCTCGCTTGCAGACTCTTCAAGGGCATCTCACTTCAAGAGAAACTGTGCATATTTACTGCCTCGTAAAATATAATAAATACGAGCGTTTCACAGTTTAAAGTGCATTAAAGGTTCTCCTTCACTTGGAGCATTCGTTTGTAATGTTACATTACAGTGTCGAACGTAAGGGATGCGAGTATTACAGTTCGCAGTCAGTAGTGTTGATTGAGATTCAAGCAATGTATACGTACGAGTATGTGAGGGGAGATAACCGAGTCATAATACAGTTAGCAACGTACAATCATACTTTATATGTATCATAAATCAATACATATTATGTATATTATATAACATAATATGAATTATGAATGTTTGTCAGTCGTAATGAATCTCTCAACATTTCAAGTGTAACATTACCGGCAAACACTAATCCAAAGTAAGGGAGGTAGAGCTGTAATGTAACGCTCAAATTCGAATCTAATATGTTACATTACAAGCGAATGCTCGTTTAGTCAGAGGAAAGCTTCTGGCAACTCAAACTAAAACTTTTTTCTTCAGTCGACTGGGTCATAAAATCTGTACAGTCAAAGGAAAAAATGTTTTTGTCAGTAATGGAGGCACTACTCTAATGTAATGGTTTAAATCGAATCTAAAAGTTACATTACAGGCAAATTCTCCAGGGAATACCTTTAGATCTAATAAAGATTGCAGTTGACAAATTATAAGCGGAAGTCGACATAAATTAGTAGATAGTGGTATTTTATCGACGAATAAGGTAATTGGTGATAAAAACACAGGAAGCAGCACCTTATAAAATAGAAATTATCTTTTAATTATTATTGACACCATAACCATGAAAGACGTCTTATATTAAAATACCCTATCACATAGTGGCCTCATCGTTTATTATTAGAACAAAGCTGCTTAGGATCTACGTGGCTCCAAATGCTTCTAAAAATTGTACACTACGCAATATTTATTATTGCATTTTTCCCCTAATAGACCAGCCCCACCTTTAGTCTATGGGAATATATCTGAATGGGAATCTGACTTCACGCTAACATTTTTGTGAAGTAGAGCGCAGGTTTAACACTTCTAAAATGAAACTTTAAAACGTTTTACATCTTAGATTAACATAAAAAGGGAAAAAACGCACTGTCGTTGCTATAGCCAAACTTGGCCCTGGTGGGTCGGAAAGTTTCGATTGCCGCGCGGGAGAAAATTGTGTGCATAAACCTAATCGTACCGGTCCGTATGCGAGACGCCTGTACCTTATATTTCTTTTTTATTTTAATCCAAGTTTTACATCAATAAGTTATCTCAATCCATAGTAAAGTTGAAAGCAGCTTATTTCAAGCTAAAGAAGCTTATTTCAAGAACCAGACGAACAAGGATCGCTTGTTACAGCATCATGTTTTCGCTTTGTTCCTAAACATTTATGTATTTATTTATGCATTGCATTTCATATTCGTCCCCTTTGTCTGATGCAGAAATCTTTGCTGAACAGCTTATCCCATCTCAAGCATCGTAACATAAACTAGACTGCACTGCAGTAATTTCATTTGTTTGAGTGCACTGGAAAATTAACTTTATATTATTACTAGCTGAGCGGTTTTATCCGCTAAAAATTCTCAGTTCTTGGGTATTCAGATCCAGAGTGAATAAGTTTTAAAGAAACTCTTACCAGAAAATAAATCGTATCCTATTTCTTGCTAATATTACAAGTGAATTAAATTAAAAATTTAAAAAACCCCCAACGCAACGCTTGTAAAATATCTAATTCGCGTTTTTTTTTGGTGGCGGCCATCTTGGATTTTAAATTTATCATAGTGCGTTGTATTCTACGCGTTAAGCCCTTTCATTTGATACCCATATTGAGGGGGGTGTCGAAGTAAAAAATTAAACCGCCATTTTGTAGCGGCGGGCATCTCGGACCGAATTTCACCAAACATGGCTAAGAACACTCTCGACTGACTCTACTTTCAAACAAAAAAAACTAAATCAAAATCCGTTCATCCGTTCGGGAGCTACGATGCCACAGACAGACACACACACACAGACAGACAGACAGACAGACACGTCAAACTTATAACACCCCGTCGTTTTTGCGTCGGGGGTTAATAAATGTGAAAGTATGGTACTCTATCTCTATTAAATAACCCGCATCAAAATCCGTAGTGTAGTTTTAAAGATCTGAGCATACATAGGGACCGGGTCCCTAGACAGGGAAGCGACTTTGTTTTATACTATGGTATAATACGAAAATTATGTATAATATTTGACATATTTATTAGCTGGTAGCTATTCTCTCATATTTAATTATTTACTTAGAAATGCTTACATAATATATGTACATTAATTTATTTGTTTTAAAGCTTGTAGGTAGCTATTCTCTCATATTTAATTATTTACTTAGAAATGCTTACATAATATATGTACATTAATTTATTTGTTTTAAAGCTTGTTTTCATCCAATTCTAATTCAGTCAAGCTCACAGCTAATTTAAATATTTTATTGATAATATTTTAGTTTATTTTATCGTACCATTTTCATTAGACATTAAGTTTATTTGATACCAAATTATTATCATGCAAACAATTCGTTATTTGATTCTAAATAATATTACTGGTTTGCTTTGTGTAACTTGAATATTACGAATTAGTTTATAGCTATTGTTTGTGATAATTTATTGGGCGAACACGCGATCACAATGCATAGGAAACCATTTTTAACTTGCATCTTAACTAAAAGAAAATGTTTGTGAACTCTATAGGAACGAACTGCAATTTGATAGTGGTCGGACCTAGCTGAGCTGTCTTCATATTATTATAACATTTGAAATAAAATGATCATTTAAATGATCAAAGCGCAACTGTATTTTAGTTTGACGTGGAGAAATTCAATCTTTCTACTTACGATTGACGCACATGCATTACGTAAATAGAGGTGGTAAACAAAAATAAAAGCTTGTAAAAAATAGGAAACGTAATACGATTCATAATGACACCGCAATCTACAAAATCCCACTTATATTTTTATTATAAATGCTAAAATATTTTTTTTTATGTCTGCGTTGTCTTTTATTAAGTACGTACGTTGTACGTACGTATGTACGCATCATTAGACTGTGTGAGGTATATTCAGTAAGTAGACCTGATCTTAACTCAGAAGTGTCTTATAATAAAGATTTTTTTAAAATCTAAATATATTAAAGGAAAGAGTGACTGACTGATCTATCAACGCACACCGCACAGCCCAAACCGCTGGACGGATTGAGTTGAAATTAGGAACACAAATAGGTTCATGATGTAGACCTTCGCCAAAGAATAGAAACTATTACTACGTAAAGAAGCAACACTCACCACTCCCCGCCAAATTTTTTTCCGCCCCGCCAAGTGGTCTGCGAGTTGGCTATATGCACAGGGTTGGCAGTTCGCAGTAATCAATAGCGCGTATATAATAATTTTTAATTTTTAGATATAACATAACATTTATATAAGTCATAATATTATGTAGGTATGAATGTTTTATTACAAGAAATCATATCGTCAGCACGCTATGAAAATGCCGCTTACCTAAGTGATAGCTATTAGGCATGAGGTTTCTCAACCCGAAAAGGACTAGACCGACAAAACGCTTTTTTGTTCGACAAAATCTCGCTAAGTTTACTAAGGCAGAAAGGGCGAGATAAATAAGGTTCCGAGATCTTTCGTGTTAAATTGCCCTTAGGGACTTACTTCGCTTTTGGACGTTGACACTCGATTCTTCAGCTCATAAATCTGGCTACAGTTTGCTGAAAAATAGTGTCCGTAAAAAGTTTAATGTGTGTGATAACTACGTCTCGGATTATAGGTACACTAGCTTGTGATCGCGTCTTTTCCCGCGTGGTAAAATCCTTTCTTAGTGGAGGTCTACATCATAAAACCTATTTACATTCCAAATTTCAAACCGTCCGTTCAGCGGTTTGAGCTGTAGGTTGATAGATCAGTCAGTCAATCAATCACTCTTTCCTTTTATATATTTAGATAGTAGAAGACGAGACGCTCTCCTGATGTTAAGAGATAACGCTGCCCATAATCAGTACAGAGCTATTTAGGATTTCACAATGATGTGAAATTCTAGAAGCACTGCACCAACGCTTCTTACTCAAGAGTCATAAGATGTTAAGACTCTTTAGCCCAGTAATTTCACTAGCTACAGTGCCCTCCTACCGAAGCACAGTAATGTTTGCACATTACTGCTCAGGCGGTAGAATAACTGGCACTGTTGGGGTACCCACCTAGACGACCTCCTGCAAAGGAAGTCTACCCCCGGTTTAGTTATTATAGGTTTGCCTTTGACTACGATCTCGCGTGATGTTAAGCGAAGATGTGGCTTTAGATAGCAGCAGACTAAACCTAGAAGGTGGGATATTTATCCCTTCCCTGGCATCATGCGTTTTATTTTTCTCTGCTTTGGGGTATCAGTATATCATAATAATATGTCTTTGTTATCTTGATTTCAGAATCATTGTGTACTCGAGTTCTTTTAAACATTGCGATGGAAATTTACTGTGATTACTTGTATAAATTATGGCTTATAGGGGTTATAACGAACAAAATAAATGTACCGAACCTATAAGTAATCTGATTTATCAATACGAACATAACTAAAAATATATTCAGAGGAAAAAATAACGTATACTAGGAAACAAATCAATTTATATAAACAAATCCATTTAAACAAATTGTTTTGAGACAATTTATATGCAATTTCAGAACTGCCTAGGGTGTAAATAGACATAGGTAATAATATGACAAATATAATGAAGTAACATATTTATTGTCGTATTAATTTAGACATTACACAATCTTTCAATACTTTTATTAATACAAAAACTACTTAAATTTTCATGAATTCCTAAACAAAAATTAATTCCATGATCTGTTTATAGATGATAGGATATAGGTATGTTAGGTATTTAGTATCAGAATCTTCAACACCAAAGACAAGATTGTTACTAGCAACAGACTAACAATTCCCCAGCCAAGTTTAAATTGCTTTGTGGCTCAACTCAACCGAAACAGGTGGGTATCTCTATTATTGCTTTCCAATTCCATTAACACTAATGAGATATCCCCTTTGATAACGTTCAAACAAATGTTATGACTGTCCTTATTAAAATTACGGGAAAATATTAGAAAAATAGTGTAAGAGTACGAATTTCATCAGAAACAATGAAAATAAAATTCCTAACATGGGAAAAAAAATTGAAAATAGTGTCCTAAAGTGGGACAAGGGATTAATGGGGCAAAGGTGTTGTATCAAAATCTTTTACGCCAAAGACAAGATTGTCACTAGCAACATATATGTATTATGTAGATACATATATTATCTCAGTGTGGCAAAAAGTTCGCCTGGACGCTACAGTGTTTCGAAAGGCACGTAAAACTGTGCGTCCTGGCTGTTTCCTATTAGATATGTAGAAGGCAGTCGTTAGGTCATGTTGCAGGCGCTGTAGTAATCTCGGCGACCTGAAACTCCAACATAGAGGTTGGCCACGCAAAAAATGTGACGTGACTCTGACAGTGAAAGAAGGGTAACCTGTTCTGTTGGAGTATAAACCTCAATTATTATAACAACAAACTGACAGTTCTAGTCAACTTTAAATTGCTTTCCAATTTCATTAGCACTAATGAGATATCCTCTTTGATAACGTTCAAACAAAACATTATTGCACTATTGTAGACAGTTTTGTCGTGTCCAACTTTGTCGATGGCATCGTTATATTTGCAATTAAGTAAAGGTAATTGTAGTTTTAATGTTGTTAAGTTCAAATGTTTGTTGTTTTAATTGTGTCATTGAATTACTTAAACTCTTTAATAAAACTAATAATAGGTTTTATACTTATCCTACTATCTGAGTCAATTCACAATTACAGGCTGTGTAGCCAACCTATATGTTAGTTCCAAGCCAGTTTTCAGTCACCAAGATTACTATAACGACTACCACCTCCAGATTATCTTCTAGGATACAACAGAGTTTTGCACAATTTTCGAAACACAATATCGTTTGGGCGAAAATTTTACTACACAATGAAATTTTAACCTTGGACCACTTAATAAAACAAGCTGTCAATTTAATGAGCAAAATAAAATAATGGAATCTTCTTACTCACTAGTACTCGTATTTTACACTTCTACTTTTACGGACCTAGTAATAATTTTCACGGTAAATGAACGTTGACTTTTAATAAAGGGGAAATATTTTAATAAAATGAAATAATAAATACACATACATATAATCACGCCTGGTTCCCGTTGGGGTAGGCAGAGACTATTTCCCTCCATTGGGTACGATCCTGACACACCTCTTTCGCTTCCTCGACTTTCATCACATTCTTCATGCACGCTCGCCGGTTCTTGGTACTCTTGACCTGGCCTTTCCTTAGAACGACATTTATTTGGTCAAGGAAATTATAAATATGGTATTCAATATAGCAAGTATTAACGCATTATACAATAATGGTTTTATTACAATATTCTACGCAGTACACAATAGCCTGATATCCTACTTCCGCGTAGGCTCAACATTAAGGACCAAAGATTTATTTGAAAACAGCTCAGTATTTTATTAAGACGCAACAAAAGAATAGCCAACAATGGAAACTGTAATAAATCCGTAGATCTGTCTTCAGATTTCAACAGCATCTCATTCATGGAATAAATAAAGAACAAGAACGGGTATGACGAGTTTTTAAACGTACATACGCAATATAGACCTGAGATTAACCAGTTTTTGCTGACGCATAGCAAAGAAAGTGACCAATATTTTAAGTCGATTCGAGCACTCTGCTCCGCTCTTCATTAGTGTAATTACATAATACGAGTACTCGTATGTTTTCTATGAATCTAAAATCTCACACATCGTAAGAAATGTCTCAATCACTCACTCGTTGTTCGTATCTTAACGCTTCCATGCTTGTACATCAGCGAAGTGTCTATATTTGTAAAGAGTAACCCGAATTTATTTGAACCTTGGCCAAATGAAAGTCGTAGGGTAGGTACGTTAAAACATGTGGGAGCGAAAACTCAAACGCTACGATCAAGTGTGTTCTGTATGGCACCAAAAATTTACAATAAAATACCAAAAGAAATACGTAAGATCAGAAACGTTAATATATTCAGGAATGCCCTTAATAAGCTACTGCTTCAAAAAGTGTATTACACGGTTCAAGAATTTTTGAATGACAAATTGTTAAACTAAAACGTGTTTTTATACTTTCGACATTATTATTATCATTTTAATGACATTTTATTATATCATTTTAATGACATTTTATTATATTATCATTTTAATGACATTTTAATTAATTTAACTTTTCTTTGACATTTCTTTTTTATATTCAACATGACATTATTATTGTATATGGTTTTGTAATTGTATATTTTAATTAATAATTTTTAATAAATTGTCTGTGACCTTACAAATATTGCACGTCTTAAAGACAGAATATAGCTGCTCTATGTATAAGTAACTTACCATGTATTCTTTACCTATATTCGCAATAAAGAATTTTGAATTGAATTGAATTGAATTTGTTCGTCTTTAGTCACGCCGGTTCTGATTAAAACCACTAAAATGGTCGATCTAATGGTATAAGGTATCTGTGATAATACAGCTTTATGATCGCATTTGAAATGAAGATCACCCTCCAAAGAACATCATTGAAATATATTTTATTAACTTGCTTATTCCTCTTTATAGATTTATTGAAATATCCAAATGCCAATTTTCATCGTAGGTACATAATATTATATTATTATAAGTTACCTTTTTCTTCAATTATCCTAAACTGCAAAAGTTTACTTCCATATGAATAAAAAAGTATGGCTATGTACAAATGCAAGATGTTAACCACATCACGCCAATCTAACATGCTATGACACTATAAGAACATATTATAAATACTATATAATAATATGTTCTACTAACTATTAGGTGATTTTAGAGGTGAAGCCGTACAAAATAGCAAGTCTATACATAAACATTTTAAGGCTAAAAATATGAATAGAGAGGCAACTTCCAAAAGCTTCCTGTCTATTTTAAAACCAAAAGCTGCAGCCTGCAATAGTTTCCCAGAAATAAAAATAAAGCTACGGAAAACTACCGCCCACGCGCAAATATTATGTCAGGAGTACAAAATATAAATCAAAAGTAAACATTCAAAAATATAATTACAAATGAAAACAAGCGTAACACGAGAAAACGGATGTGACGTTAAATCATTTAATGGGAGAGTAATAAAAGAGACATTAATAAAAAGATTAAACTTGGCTGCTGATTCTAAAGACCAAATTTATTCAAGGTCAACTTTTTGTGCCATTAGAATCGTGGACTGTGATGAACGATCGGCAATCTCTACGTCCTACATGATATATCACTTTCTTTACTACTGTAACATTGGAACTGTATGACTTTAGACTTTAAAGGCATTTGTTCAAACATGGTGGTTTTAACTGTAACTTTGTCATTATTAGGGTACCAGTGGGCACTTGAGCTGGAACTGAATTTATAACTTTTGTTTCGGGGAACGAGTTAGCTTAAAATAAATAAATTTTGTATAATTATTGATTGGCCTCCTGCCGGGAGACCAATGGGCACTCAAATAGGAGCCGAATCTACAACTTTCTTCTGGGGAATGAATTTTGGGGGACCAGTGGGTTCTATCCCGTATTTTTAAGGCAAGCAGAAGATTTTTCGAACAATGTGTCAATAATAATTATTTTCACCTAATAAAACTTAGATTACTGGAGGAAAATTACTGAAATTACTGAACACCATTTTACGTCTGCTATTCAAAGTTCTTAAGATCAATTTTCGCATTAAAATAAGATTTTAATAAATAAATAAAATTTAATAAATTATTGGATCATATCGATCTCTGATAAATCGCTAATATTTTTATGAAATTAACTTAAACAATACATTAACTTCTTGTTATCAAAGGTGACCATGGTAACCAATCTGTTATACACATCTTAATTAGGTATTTAGCGCAGTCACTAAAGTTCTGTATAAATAACTACTTATCAATGGTAATATGAGTTTGAGCACTCACGTGGTTTTCTTATTAGCTGGCTATTAATAGAGCCATTTTAGCTGTCAATAAACTAATGTTTGCTAACAGAATTTGCATCAATAAAAAGTCAAAGGATTGGAACATGCCGAGTGCAAAAATAGACGGGTTATTGAGCTGCGTGTTTTATGGATGTACTTTTACTCTAATATTAACCTGCTTTGTGATAACCGTGTGCGTGTGTTGGTTTTAAGTATGTGTGATCTATTCGTAAAATTTTTAAGAATACAAGTTCTTAGATAAGGTAATCAAATTAACATTTGTATGATTAAAATACGTAGACTTAATTTTTAAGAAATTTGGGAGATACTCGATCTCGTGTAAAGAAACTTCGTCGAATTTGAGCAACGAAAGAGTTAGTTCTTTAGGATATATGAGATTCAAGCGATCTCTACGCTCTGCAAACTCGCTGCAAACATTTAAAACAAATTTCATGGTGTCTAAGGTCATGGAAAATTATTATGAATTAGTCAGGTTTCGTTATATAAATTGTGTCCACGTGTGAACATAAACCTATTGGTCCGTTGTAGTGTGTTCAGTGACAATCAACACGACAAGAAAGACTAAGACAAAAGGATTCTCTCATGCCTATTTATAATTATATTGTTTGGACAAAAAATAAACGATTATACCAAAACAAACTTAGGAGCACTTACTGACTTTAGACACTAGAGTTTATGATATAATATGCAAAGAGGAAAAACCGCTCAATATCGATATAGGAGGAATATACAAAAACTTATTAGTGCGTGCTAAAAGCTAGTTAGACATACGTACTTTTCTTGTGGTGAAGACATGATCCGTTAAGGCGGCACATGCTCGCCGTTTGCCCCATGCGGGCGCTACCTGGCTCGAGCCTCCATCAGCCCCATCTCGCCTCGACTTACATATCGACACTTCATTCAACGACACTTTATCGACACTCCATGTTTGTCACTTCACTATTACCACTGGTTAGATTTCGACCATTTTTTTATTGCACCTGTTGAATAAATGTTTCTGATGTAGGCAAACGTATTTATATCAAGGCTGGACGAATTCCAATGATTGATTTACGGTACTGGCTTAAGACTTTAGACCATAGAGTTATGAAGCATATGAAGAGGAAGAAGCTATTTTGGAAAAAAAAACTCTGATTGATATACCTACAACGCGTGAACAATCAAAATTGGTAATTTAGACATAAATTTTCGTTTTTAATAAAAATATTAGGTGTACAAATAAGTTTCCGCCGTTTTATTGTAGATGGCACGGAACTGAGTTTCGGTTAGCTTTCGTAGATGATAACCGGCTTAAAAAATAGTTTGGACATTCAAAAACAACATAATCTATTAATATTATTGATTTTATATTGGTAAAATATAATTTTTATAAGTTGAAAATGTCAAAATTTGAGCCAAGTAAGCGTCATTTGCGGGAAATTATTAGTTTAATTTTTTAATTTAAAGAAATCTGCTGCTGAGGCGCATCAATTGCTCGTAGAAGCATATGGTGAGGGTGCTTTGAGTGAGAGAACGTGTCGAGAGTGGTTTCAAAAGTTTAAAAACGGTGATTTCGACGTAGAAGGCAAAGATCGCAGTGGAAGGCCAAAAATTTACGAGGATGCAGAATTGGAGAAATTATTGGAGGAAGATTCATCACAAACACAAAAAGAACTTGCTAATAATTAAAATAAATTTATATTACCGTTCTTCTATAATAAATATTTAATTTGTGTTAAAAAACGGCGGAAACTTATTTGTACTCCTAATAAAAGACTATTTTTTTTTTAATAAGAAGTAAGATAGAGAATTATTTTTTTCAGTGTTTAACGCATGTTTACCACATACTACTTACTTTGTTATCAGGTTAAATTAATATACAACCAAAATGAGAACCTCTTTAAATTGATTTAAATCGACTTGCAATAAATAACCATTCCTTATAAAATAAATTAAGATTGCTAATTCCTATCCCTCGTAAGATAACACATAGAAAAATATCAATATTTATTAGAAAAATCTAATCAATATACCTTATTTGTTTGCTTTTATTAAGTATTTAATATTAAGTATTCAATTGTATGCTTTTATTAAGTATTTAATATTCTATAATTCTTAGTTTGTATATCTAAGTTACCACCAACTACCAACCAAGTGTGATTTTTTTGTTACTCCTTTCCCTGCACGGTTGTCTGGAAGAGATCGCTTTTAGCGATAAGACCGCCAATTGTAACACCCTTGTATACTATGTAACAATATTTTTAAGTTTTTTGTTTTGTGGAGTTTCAATAAAGAGTTGTGTATTGTATTGTATTTGTAATTTTAATATTTTATCATTTCTCTATTTACATACGTGTATCACACTAATATAATTATAAATACGAAAGTTTGTTAGTGAGTGTGTAATAAATATTTCAGGACATTTCACACAGCGCCACCTAACCCCAAACTAAGCAACTTAATGCTTGTGTTATGGTGGTTAGGGTAACGGATATAATACTTATATACTTTTCTTTTGTAAATACATACTTATAATAGATATTTAAACCACCCAGACCAGAAACAAATACCTGTGGATCACACAAACATTTGTCCCATGCGGGAATCGAACCCGCAACCTTCCGCGTTGCAAGCGGGTACTAGCCCACCGCGCCACAGAGGTTGTCATAAAGATAGACCCTGGAATAACAGATAGGCTACAGTGCAGCGGGTAAAACCACTGGGCGCAGCTAGTATTATTATAAGTGTCTCTAGGATATATTATGTAGAGTGCTTTTCACAAAAAGAGTCCTTTTTGCGGGGCGCAACTATCGCACGTTGTAAGTCAAAATATGTTTAACATTTTAACTCCTCATTATTTCTCATATTTAATTGCTTAATTAAATAGGTATTTATTTTATCTAACAAATAAAATTCATTTAGGATATTGCCAGTAATAATCAAAAAAATAGTTCTGCTAAAATCCGCGGGACCTCTTTCGTAGGACTCTAGTACACTTCTAAAAATAATATTATAATGTAAAAGACTGCGATAAGAAAGGGAGGTAAGAACCGGGTTTAATTTTCTAAAAAGCCCAAGCGGGGAAGGATGATGTAAAACAGTAAGTAACATGTAATTATTATGTGTGTTCATTTAAGATATTATACGAAGACTAGCTGTGCCTATCGGTTTTACCTACTAAGAAAAAACTTTATTCAGGTATTAGTAGTGGCAGAGGAAAGATACTTTGTTCCATACTATGTAACCATACGTTTAAATGTATGTGTGTACTGTGTATGTTGTGTGTCTGTGGGGATTTAAGCTAACTACAACCTACACATACTAAATTTCTACGCAATCCATTTACATTTTAAGACATTATAAGGGACTGCGCAGACGACAGACTATCCATGACGCACTTTTTAGTACGCACACGACGCCGGCGCACGAATAATCCGTGTAATGTGCGTTACTGCATATAATTGCATAGTTCTATTTTCACAGACTAAAAAGTGCGTCATGGATAGTCTGTCGTCTGCGCAGCCCCTAAGAACCAACAAACTTTATAACATTAGTGTGATATTGTGTTGTATATTTCTCTCCCTACACGGTTGTCTGGAAAAGATCGCTTTGAGCAATTAGACCGCCAATTGATACACCTTTAGTTTTAATTTTTTGTTTGTAAAATTTATTTTATATGTATGTGGATCAATAAAGAGTTCGCATCTTATCTTAATAATTGTAAACGCTAACTCAACTACCTCACGTGAAGAAATCTTTTCTTACCAGAAGGACGTACGTACAAAAAAAATGTGTTTAAATTTCCACCCGATTAGTCCAAAAATATTAGTCAGTCACGCTTTTATATATACAGACTATGACTCAGAATTAGTAATTTTACTCGCTTTACGTGTATTTAAGATATCAGCCAAATCTATCTGAATTAATTTCGAGTTACCCAAATAGATAATATTATCAATAAAATTCAATCAGACGCAGATGAGGCATATTTTTACATAATAATTAAAATCATACAAGTTTTATGTGGAGTGGTAGTTAGAAAAAGTTTATGAGCAATGATGATATTATTAAAGATAATTTGTAAATAAACGATTGCTACAGGCAATAAAAAAATAAAATCATGAAATTTGAATGATAAGCATCTAAGATGATACGATAGCAATTAGGTGTATCTAATAGATAAAACAAATATTTGTTATTATTATGATTATAGCATTTTTAGGAATTTTCCAAATGGGTTCAAGAGAATCAGGCCTATGTGTATTACTCGTATGTTGTAGCTAAATCTTGAAGTGCAGCTTCACCAAAAGCCAGCTAAATCTAGGTGTAGACACATTTCGGGCTTAAGCCATGAAAAACTACATTTACATAAAAAATAATATAATATCCTTCATAAGAAAAATTATATCAGACGTTTTAATTAAATAAATCAAATAATAATTATTATAATAAACACAAAACAAAATTAAAGGATGTACTAACATTTTCCTGATATAATACCACTAGAGATATATCCCAAAAGGGGAAAGATAAATCGATGGATAATAAAAACAGAACAGGCTATACTGTAGTTGGTGATGTTACGGATGGCAACGAGATCCAAAATGTCATTGATGAATGGAGAGTGCACGGTAGGGGCGCTTGTGAATGATACTTGTAGTAAATAATTGTCGATTGCCAATACATGGGAGACAAAAATGCCTGGAAACCTCTGCAACCAGCTGTAAATAAATTATGTAAACCAAGATAAACATTCTAAACACATATTTTAAAAAATCCTATAAGTTTCTTGCTCGTTCATCTCATAGAGGTGCCTTGCGAATGAGCGTTAGAGTATTAAAATAAAATGTAAAATTGACTTGCAAAAGTGCTCCATTGTAGCCTATTTGAATAAATTAATTTTTGAGCTTTGAGTTTGATTGTCAATACCGCCCGCTTCCTTCCTCTCACTTCAGCTTAGATACTCTATTAGATAGTCAGGCAAAATAACAGGGAGCTTTTTACCCAGTTATGGACAATTAAGGGCTGATGATGATTATAATAAACAAGGTAGGCTGGTTTTTAAAATTTCGTAGCGGTCAATAAAAAATGGGAATGAGAAACTCTTAAAATTTTAATAATTGCAACTTAAAAAATGGACCCTGTAATAAAAACAGAACAGGCTATACTGTAGTTGGTGATGTTACGAATGGCAACGAGATCTAAAATGTCATTGATGAATGGAGAGTGCACGGGAGGAGCGCTTGTGAATGATACTTGCAGTAAATCATTGCCGATTGTCGATACCGCCCGCTTTCTTCCCCTCACTTGCTCACTTCAGCTTAGTTATTCGTAGTTGAAGTGAATAAAACACCTTTAAAAATTATGAGAAGTTAATGAGAGCAACTAAAGAGACCTTTACCTAATTGTGGGCATTTAAGGGCTCATGATATAAAATATAAACACAAGGCTTGTTATATTTTTTAAATATTATTTGTAGAGGCCAATAAAAATGGGTATAAGGAAACCAGCTGGAAAACAGATCCTTGCCATTGTTAAGTCACTGCTAAGTAGAAAAAAGGTACTTTTGAATTTAAAATAAGATTGAAAAAAATATGAACATAAAGCTCTATATTCTTATTCATTTAATGTTTTTTCAATAAAATTGAAACAAAATACATGAAATTATATCGCACATATCTAGATCTACAATAACAGGAACACTCAAAAAACGAGCCGGTACCTATAGTCCAGTAAAAGAAGAAATGTGGATCGAAAAGTCGAAAGCAGAAAAACTAACTTAGGGACTTTGTTCGGACTAGATAGATAGATAGATAATCCTTTATTGAAACACAAAAATGTACAAAAACAACTTACAACTATAATATAAAACTAAGTGTTACAATTGGCGGTCTTATCGCTAATAGCGATCTCTTCCAGACAACCGTGCAAGGAGAGGAGAGCAATTGTAATTCACATGGGTTAGGTGGTGACTAGTTAGGAGATAAACATACTAAAAGTCCCCACCCCTCCGAGGTGAGCCCGAGGGGGGGGAGGCCGAAGAAGGTCCCATTTTTAGGTTTTTTGCTTATATGTCAAAAACTGTACGTTGTGCGATATTTTATTGTACTACATTATTAAACCTCATAAAATTTTCTACAACTTTGGCCTTGACACTTTTTATCTATCTCCAATCGTTGTTCGGCTATAAGCTTCCAAACATGGTCTCTTTTGAAGACGCTTAAATTAGTTTTCCATACAAGGTCGGTAAAAAAATCTTACAAATAAAATTTTACCAACTTCTGGTTGTCGTATCATAATGAAACTTTGCAAATGGCTGGAAATCTGACGACAGTTTAATAATCTGGTACCACTGAGCTGATCTGATGATGGAGCCAGGAGGTGTCTACTGAAACTCTTCAATGGCTATTAGTAAAACCGGCGAGTTTAGGCTCATTACATTCGGATTGATGAGACGTAGGCACCTCCTGGTCCATTATCAGACCCTCGACAGCTAGTGTTATGAAAAAGTCTAATCGATTTAAATGTAATGTGCCCAAACTCGACAGGTTTACTAATAGCCATTGAAGAGTTTCATTAGACACCTCCAGGCTCCATCATCAGATCAGCTCAGTGGTACCAGATTATTAAACTGTCATCAGATTTCTAGACATTTGCAAAGTTTCATTATGATACGACAACCAGAAGTTGGTCAAATTTACTTTGTAAGATTTTTTTACCGACTTTGTATGGAAAACTAATTTAAGCGTCTTCAAAATAGACCATGTTTGGAAGCTCATAGCTGGACAACGATTGGAGATAGATAAAAAGTGTCAAGGCCGAAGTTGTAGAAAATTTTATGAGGTTTAATAATGAAGTACAACAAAATATCGTACAACGCACAGTTTTTGACATATAAGCAAAAAAACTAAAAATGGGACCTTCTTCGGCCTCCCCCCCCTCGGGCTCACCTCGGAGGGGTGGGGACTTTTAGTATGTTTATCTCCTAACTAGTCCAAACAAAGTTACTAAGTTAGTTTTTCTGCTTTCGACTTTTCGATCCACATACCCTTTTTGGGCACTCATTGACTGGGCTACTAGTTGTCTAATATCTCTCAATAATATCAATACACAAACGTAAACTTGCATTGCAACACATGAATGAAACATCAAACTTCAAACAGTAAACGTTGAACACAAAGTAGAACAATAATTTCCTATTTGTCCTGTATTAAAATACCCACGTTCTATAAAAGCAATTTCCTCAGTCCACAACTTTCCCGCGTAGGTGTAATACAATTTGCAGAGGCATTTGTAAAAGACAACTCACTTAAGTACGCTTAGAATGTCGATCGATTGCCTCATTGTCCACTAACGCCTACTACTGGGAAAAATTAAATTACGGACATTAATAAGTTTAATCACAGATGAATAGAGATAAATAGATGCCGTGAGAAAGTCAATTTGTATAAAAATCGTGTATAAAAAATCTAAAATTTTATTAGTTTTAAAAACTCGCATATTTTGTAGGTATGTACGATTATGTAAACGGCGAGAAATTTTCTAAGGTCAATAATTACTGTTTGTCCTCAAATTTCTCCAAAATTATTCATCGGATATATTACTAGAACTACTTAACTACTTAGTTTTTGTTGGCAGGATGTCTAACATAGAAATATTTTCTAGGTACATGTCACAAATATAGTATTTAAGATACGAAAACCTTTCTTAGCCGAGGTTGATTCAACATCTATCTGTGCCAAATTTCGAAATATTTAAGCTACGCGTTGATACATCAGTCAGACTGTCAATTAGTCATGCTTTCCTTTATACCTAGGTACATTAAAGAGAGATTAGTATGTTAGTATTTCAATAAACGTTTAACGTCCCACAGCGATGCCTGGAAGGCCGGAAGGCCGTGATAGAAAGTGAATTATTGTGAAGCATTGTCCCACTAACTTTAGACCCGAAGTAGGTAAACACACGTCATCTATCCAGATACATATTCTCTCCCCTAGATGAAAACTAAAGTAACTCAAAAAGTATTTTTTTGCAATTATATAAATTTTATACTCATTTATTTATTTTTTAGGATTTAGATTTACATTATAAAAAAATACATTTTTGAGTTACTGGAGCATTCATCTAGGAGTACGTATATCTGTGGGTTTTATCCATTATTCAGACCTCAAGTTGCATATTCCTGCAACTATTTTTAAGATAGCATTTGTAAGATCTGGCACGTGGGAGTATTTTCATAAGCAAATTGCTTCGCTGGAGCCGTTTTGTCTTCCCGACAGTTTTGTATTAAAAGCGTAGTAAACAGTGCTATACTCGTTTTAAATAGAACAGACGTTACATAACAAATGAAAGAAAAGTACAAAAAAAATTAAGAAGTAGAAATGTTGTTAGATAGCCACGGATATTTAGTTACATGACCATTTCGAAAAGGGGGCAAAATCTTAAACACCATTAAATAAAGAAATAATTTTACATAAAAGTAAATTTTTAATCGGTTATTTTACTCAATTTTGAAAAGACCATAAATAGATCTTGAACAAAAAAAAGTCATACCAATATACATATTTTAACATATATTGATAGTAGAATAAGCACAAATCAATATTGTTAGTGATAAATAACAATAATGACTCAGAAGTCATCGGTGTAGTGTTATGAAGATGAATATTATGAGAAATGGACAATTCATTATAAATGCTAAGGAAAATTTATTTAACCCGACACTAATTGCCTTTGTAGAGCGCGATATAAATTGTTATCGGCCATGATTTATTTCGAGCGAATCAGGACAAAACGACGACGATGTTCGACAAAAAAGGGATTTCTAGGGTTAAAAACATTTGTTCTCCCTTTGAGAAAAGTATTCCGAAGGTTATTTCCACTTGTTCGATAAGGAAATATTGTCAAGGAAATCAATTTTGAAGAATTTATCTGAACTAGTTCGCGGGAACAAAACGGTTTTCGCTCTTTTTCGAGCACGACATTCCGTGTTTTAGAGTTATGTATGTACTCGTAGTCCATGCTCTTTGCCGCATCATCACATAAAGGGAAGTCAGTAGTGGAAAATTGGTTGGGTCTGTTGACGATGCCCCTTTTTTGACCGAGGGAAAATAAGTTATGCATCACCCCCCGGCATTGGGTAATGATACGAGGTATGGAGGTCTTCTTCACCTAAAATGATTTATCCAGTAAAGAACCTGGAGGTGTTCCTGCGAGAAATCATAATGTCGGGGCTGCGGGTACGCCGAAAGATTCGTGGTAATGATGATTTGTGTTAAGTAATATTAGAGGTAGTAACTTTAATGGATTGACATTTGTGTTGACGTATTTTCAAATTCTTCCGGGATGGCAACATACACTGTTTGAAGAATTCATAGAGATATAATCACTTGACATCTTTTTTAACAAAATATTGTAAAAATATATTTCATACCGCGATAATTCCAGCAAAAAATTCAATTACTATCACTAGCAACAGGCAACAGCAACATTCAGGTCAAGCAGGGCAACCCGGGCGATGCGTGGGCCTAAGTGCCATTACGTTTGTCTGCGTGACTGTGGGGCAAATTGTAATTAATGACTTCTTTAGGCGCTTAACAACAGCCTACGCTACTTTTATCTGATGGTGAATTGATTCTAAATACTTGTGGACACCACAGTATTAAATATTGCAATAATATTACTTTAATATATTATTTTCAACTTTAATTACAATAAAAGGCCTGCAGTCGTCCTGTACGGGTAGTCTTACATAACCCTCCTGCCCTCCGACGGGCGTAATGCGTTTTTTTCTCAGTGCCAAAAAAAAATCACTTAGATGCAATTCTTGCCATCGAATGCTAGTTACTTATCTAGGCGAAGAAAGTTTGAAAATTCGGAGCCCTAGTTTTTAATCTAATTAAAAACTAATCACAATCCCGTTAATATTTGTTAAAATTATCTCTACCTTAGTTTTGGATTTACAATTCTTATGATGTCTTTCATAGAAAGCGTGTAGATACTGTGACGTTAACAAGCTAAGAATGGATGTTCCAATGCGGGCACAGCCGCGACTATAAGCTAGTCCGTTGTCCTATATAAATCCTAATAAATTGAGAAATAACAGCAGAGATGTAGTCAAATTATGTCCTGTATCTTATCGATATGTCGAAGATCATAGATTAAATGTTTCGCATTGAATTTTAAGCTGGACTTAGCTATAAATTTTAACTCGCTTGCCACTTGCAAAACATGATCTTGTAAACAACGTTGCTAATAATTGTAAATCCAGTTTCTAGACTAGGTTTGTTTTATGGACTACGACTAACCCTTACTATGTCATTAAATCTGCGGAAAGTGGAATGAGCTCCTGCCTGACGCATTTCCGTTGAGCTTCAACATGGGACTCTTCAAAAGGAGAGTGAATAGACCCTAGAAACTTTGGCAACGTATTATATCAATGTCCTTGGTTATTTCAGGTAACTTTGATCATATTTAGTTTTACTTATTTGTCCAACTTATTATTGTACCTACAATAAGTTGGACAAAACAGAACATATGTTCTGTGATTTTGGTGGTCTCACCAGTTTCACCCCTATTGCCTTAGATGGTGTATCCCTGCCAGTCTGCTCCGATTTTAGATATCTCGGCTCTGTGTTGCAAAGCGACGGTGACATTGACCGCGAAGTAACGAGCCGAATAAATGCTGGTTGGATGAAGTGGCGACAGGTCTCGGGAACAACTTGCGATCAGCGGATGCCCCTTAGGTTAAAGGGAAAAATATTCAAAACGGTAATACGACCTGTCGTATTGTATGGATCGGAGTGTTGGGCTACGAAAGTTGTGGATGAAATGAGAATGCATGCAGCGGAGATGAGAATGTTGAGGTGGATGTGTGGAGTAACAAGAATGGACAAAATTAGAAATGAGTATGTGAGAGGAAACCTGAAAGTTGCACCAGTGACAGAAAAATTTAAGAGTGGAAAATTGGCCTGGTATGGACATGTTATGCGGAGGGAGGAAAACCACGTGACCAAAAAGTCTATGAATATGGTCATTGGTGGTAATTCGGAAAAGGGACGCCCAAAAAAGATTTGGATGAACTGTGTGAAAGACGATATGCGTGCAAAGGGAGTGGATGAAGATTTGACGGATGATAGAGTAGAATGGAGGAGAAAAACGTGTTGTGCCGACCCTACCTAGTGTGGGATAAGGGCAGGAAGATGATGAATAAGTTGGACAAAATGTTTTATCAAAATCGGTGAAGAAGTTTTCAAAATTATGACTTTAAAACATGCATTTCGCTCTCGCGTTCAATACGCAAGAAAGCGAGAAAAAAATTCGGTTGAATCAATTTTGAAATTTCACTTGTTCTTCACAAGGAATGAACACAGAAGACCTTTGCTCGTTAAATTGATTGGTGGTGCAATCATTCAATCAATCAATGATAGAGAGCACATTGATACCATCTGTTCATTCGTCCCAATTCCCAATATCGAATTGTGTCAAAGAAAATTTGATGGTACTCGTTAGGAAACTGAATTGATATTATGTAAGATCGCAAACGAAGCCGAGTGATGTGGTTGAATTTATGATCGACGAGTACCTACTAAACGTCAAGAAACCTTATGATGGTTTCTCATGTTTTTGTTGTTTAGATACCATGCCAAGCAGGCATGACTATGATATTTTTCTTCATAAGTCAGTAAGTCAACCAGTCACTCTTTTCTTTTATATGTTTCAATCAAACAATTCGACAAATTTAAGCATATTCGGGATTCCTATAATAGAGCGGAGTAGTGATTTTTGCAGTCGAAAATAAAAAAAATTGTATAATAAGGAGTACAAAAGGAACACATACTTTCGCCTTCACAATATTTGTATAGCATAATAATGATTTCCTGACTTTCTTCGCAATTGCTTCGCCCATTATCATAGAAAAATAAATCGTCTGTTGTTTCCTCTGAATGCAGCGGAGCCAAGAATTTCATAACTTCACTCATCAATCACGCAGCGCTCGGCGGAGCGAAACTAGTTTGGGTTTTCTACCGTGAGTCACTAGCCAACTGATACATACACTGTGATTATAGCATAGGTCTAGCATATACGTAGATGAACTGACATTCCATAAACGCAAGGCCAATTTTGATTTTTTTTACAACGAAGTAAGACAAGCAAGACGCTTTCCTGGTAGTAACAGAAAACGCAGCCCATAATACGTAAGAACAGTGCTATCCTGGATTTCACAATGATGTCAAATTCTAGATGCACTGCGCCAACGCTTCTTACTCAAGAGATATAAGACGTTAAAACTCTTTCTGCCCAGTAATTAATAGTTACAGTGCCCTCCTACCGCAGCACAGTAGGTAATGTTTGCACATCATCATCGGTAGAATAACTGTCACTGTTGCAGTACCCATCTAGTCGTCCTCCAGAAAACGAAGTCTACCCCGGTGGAAGGAAAATAGGATGCTTAAGATTTTAGGACCCCCCTAAAATTTGCCAAAAATCTAAATTCTTGAGACTTGTGCAGACAATTCCTACCTGTCAATCAAAAACGGTCTCAGCATTATTCGTTTTCCTCTTCTATCTTGTTATACATTATACATATATCCGTAAGAAATTATTTTTTGTCTTGCTCGGCTGTTTCTCTATACATAACTCTATGGATTATAAATACTGTGGACGACCTTGCTGGCACCACATCGTCCGAGGTAGGTTCATATGGGTACTGACCTATGGGCAAAACATACCTTGGCTACCGGCTAGCGCAGTCACATGTCCTAGGTATAACTTGTTTATATTGTGATAAGAATTCTGATTATATATTGATAGCGGACAGATTGCATGTCAGATTTACAGATATCTTCGTAATAGAAAAGAATAAATATAAAGAAATGTTCAAACATGGTTCAACCTACCCAACCCATTTGCTGGAAGAGATAAGGTCGGTTGTGGACCTAATTGTAAATTATTTATTATGTAATTATGTACAGTAGTTACAACGAGTAAGGAATCTCTTCTTCGTAGAGTAGTTATTATAGTTTAAATTCAATTTTAAGTCATATATTTTGTAAAAATATTTTTCTTCGTCTCAATAAAGAGTATTTGTTCTGCACATTTTAAAAGTCCAGCTCCACCAAAGAAAACATTGAACATCGCGAAGACCGATATCGGTAAACAATAGCTCGGAATAAATAACAAAGCTTACGGCAAGAGACATCAGAATTCAATAGAGTTTATTATAATACCCCCGGAGCATCGCAATATGCAGTATCCTCGAGGCGACAAGGTAACGCAATCTGAGCAGCTATAGCGGAATACTAAACAATCTTTAATATATTCCCGAGGTACCGCGGTTTCTACCTGTGCGTAACCGCAAGGAATATTTGAAATATGACATTTTACGGATAATAGAATATTTTATTTGTTCTAATTTTGAACTTAAATGCACCTTGTAAAACCTTGTAAAAAGCACCCATATGAAGTCCATGGGATGAATACTTTTTTTAAATACAATGAAGCAAGAAGACGAGCAAGACTCTCTCCTCATGGTAAGAGATAACGCTGCCCATAGTACAGTGCTACCTTGGATTTGAATAATGTAAAATTCCAGGCGCTTCTTACTTAAGAGTCATGAGGTGTTTAGGCTATTTAGCCCAGTAATTTCACTACTTTAGAGGAAAATCCATTTCCATTAAATTCATTGAAGAGTTATGTTCGCTATAGTAATCTATAATTTGTTGAAAAATAAATAACAGTGGAATATTTTATATCAGATCGCAAATTATATCAATAAATCAGTATTATTTAGAAAAAGTTACGATTCAAAATTTATGAGTGTGGAGGTAGAATGTACGTTTGGATATAAGGGTATTTTTAAATTAAATAAATTCCAAAATACGATTTGAATCTCTTGGGGTGCGATACGAACATTGAATTATACCTCTATGTATGTATATCGTAGCTTAAAACATAAACCCAGCTAATACTAATATAAAATAATATGTATTCAAATGCTAAATTTATTTTATGGAGCGGGCCAAATACGTCCTAGGTATATACGTATATTGTCATTCCAGGTCTAAGAAGTTATCAGTAAATCCAATTTCATCTCAGTCTACTCAGCTGTTTTTGTGCCAAGAGACACACACATAATATAGGCTTCCTTATTTCCGCATTTATAATAAAAGCTGGATAAACGAGTAATAAAGCTGACGACAGACAGAGGCGGGACGGAACGGTATAAAACGATCGCGATCTTCATTTTGTTCCTGCCCGCGTTCGCTTAATATGTGACAGGTTACGCACAAATTAGAATATTACAAAAATTCTGTCCCACACCGCGACCGCTTTACCACCTGTGTGTAGCGTCACCGTTAATGTTTCTTATCCACTCACACGTCCGCGCTTGACAGCTCAAAAAGCGTTGAACGTCCGCGTCCGCGATCCAAATAGAATCGCGTCGAGCGCTCACTACCGATACCTACTAAACGTCTATTTTCTAGCAAACTATTGAACCATTTTCTATGAAAAAATAGCATTATATAGTTAAAACTATAAAGAAATAAAATATCTGAAAATTTTGATTCAAATATTAACACAAAGTATGTAAAAAAAAATTTAACTTGGCAATATGTGTAAAGTTTAGGTATTTTTTTGGTTTTAACACTTTTTTACGAAACACCTCAAAATATTTTTTGTTTTTACCTGCACATTATTAAACTAGATTATAAAAGTTTTATTTTGATATAAAAATATAATGACTTGGAAAGTACAGTGTAACACAATAAATCAAAACAAACCACCCATTCTTGTATAACGCTGAAGTCACCTAGAACAAAATCTTTAGAATGGATATATTAAATCAATGAATTCAAACTATTTTAGTTTATATTTTTAAATGTTAGATATACGTTACTAATTATGTTGAACTGTTTTTTCTAAATTTAAGTTGCATTTTAATAAAATAATAGTTGATTAAAATTAATCATGGAAAAATATTACGGAAACGCGGCAAGCGCGACAAAAATTTTACATGTCGACTTTAAAACATGTAAAATTGTCCCGATTGTGTTTATTTCCTTAATATCTGTACCAATTCCGAAAGATAGTATCATGAGGATCATAATAATATATAATTTTAATAAAATAAGGTGAATTATAAACATTTTATACGCAGATTTCACTGGCACGCATGAAAACTTCGAAAATAAAATTTCAAAAAATAAATTTTAAATGTTGCCAAGAGCTTAGCTTCAGATTTAATGACTACAGATTTAAAATGTTTATTACAAAGCCATATACAACCATATTTACGCAACTTTTCACCGTTTTCATAGATAAAAACAGGTTTTTAAAGTAGCAAGTCGCTAGGACCGCTATAGCGGCTGTAACGTTTAACTCAACTTTTTTTCAGACCGCTATAGCGGTCGGGACGTTTGAGTGGTTATTTACACACGAAATATTAATATTCTTAACAAACAAAAGGCATTAGGCGCCACTAATAACAATGTAATGTCAACATGTAATATTTACCTAATCTAGAGATACGAGAAGAAACTAATTTCCTACGTATTTGCCCGACGGGAAGCTCATTTAATGTACAAATAGTTAGCTTCAGGCTTCAGGGGAATGGATAAGATCTTGAGAGTGTGGTTGTAAATTATAAAGTCAAAGGCAAAGACGCGAGAAAAGACGGTTCTAGAAGTCATTTCATTAAAATGATAATGAGATAAAATATGTTGAGGAAGTGGGAAAATGCAAAATTTAGATTTATTAACTAGAATTCTCGCTTAAATAATATTATAATAACATATTTTTTAAATTAAAAATTATAACACCGACTTCGAGCTCGCTTTCAATGAGTGACGGCGAGGCGCAAATTTTGTCAATTCACATCTTATAAACTGTTTAACCTATTTCAATAAATTGTAATTTAAATGATGTAGTGTCTTCAAGTAATCGGCGAAAGTACAAAGATGAACTTTTTTTATTTTGAATTCGATAAATTAAAAGAAAGTAAAACACAACCCATTTGACTCAAGATTTTTACAAGGGCTGGGCAGGCAGGCTTTTAGAGAATGTGTCGTCGGACATGGACGATGTTAAGTCTGTAGCACATTACACCAAATTCCCAAAAACTCTAAGCATTTGTACCCAAAATGACACAAACTCAACCCTAGAATAAAACATAGGTTCACCGCAAATAGTAATAACATTAAAACAAGACTATTTTGCATACCCTTTTCCGTCAAGATCTCAGACCTTTACGATAGATAATAAAAGAACGGTAGGCTGTTATTTTCTCTATAATCATAAACACACTGACGTTCAAATTACACAGTAGTAAATCCCCAGTGATTGCGCTCTTGGCGCCAACGGTAATAAATTTTGCATGAAAAAACATTAAAAACTCGTTAACCATTCCCAGTATTGGTTGAATTCTCGAGTACTTGGTACCCGGATGCTCAGCGCCAATTGAGCGCTACCGACTGTAAAAATTAGATAATTTCTTAATGCCCGTTCGTAAATTGAGTGTAATGCAGTTAAATTGTGACCACTTATCTTAACTATGAAGGTTGTTAATGTAACACACGTTGGAAATCCTCACGACTCACAATATTGCCCGATGCGTTAGTCTGACCAGATCCACACCACTCTGGACTCTACCGTCTACGATGCTCTCCGGTTGATTTGAGATAGGACAAGATGGCGTAGAAGAAAGTCATGGACGGAGGAGGTCTCGACCCTAAGAAATGAGGACCACGACTGATGGAGGAGGATCCTTCTAATATTATAAATGCAAAATTTTAAATATATGGATTTGTGTGTATGTATGTTACCTCTTCACACCCAAACGGCTGAAACGATTAAGCTGATATTTGGTAGATATATGTACCTATAGGTTAGACCGTGGAATATCACAAAAGCTACATTTTAATGGATAAAACCTAGCTAGTATAATGATGTACGACTTAAGTATACAATAGATGAAATTGAAGCAATCTCGTCAACAAATTTTCAAAACTGTACTCTGTACTTATATAAATGGTATTCTTGTTTACAATTAATTTGCATCCCATATAAAATTTGATAAAGTGAAAAACACTAAAACATCGACGGAAAAAGCTATTAGATAAAGGAAAATACTAAAAGAATCGTCAGACAGTTAACTATAAAGAAAAACAAAAGAGAGTGCCATCATCAACACGTAAAAGCAATTGTTATGCAAGGAAAAGTCCTCGTGCAATTTTAAATTCAACACTAGGTACCATTCAGTGATTCAGCCTTCAAATGACAATCGTGTCTCGCACTGCCATAAAAATTTAACACTTGTTTATTTTCCTTGGCACTGAACTGATGTCCTTGTTGCTAGTAGACAATCAATCATAACAATGGACTATGTGACCATTTGGAACGACGAAGGCGAACATTCGGGAACGATGGAGCAATTAGATTGCGAAGGGACCGAGGGCATCGACTAACATGTAGCGTACCTAATTAATCCATTAAGATCCTATAGGATCATTAAACTGTAAGGGGAAGCGATTCTGAAGATTACGTGGATAAATTGGATCAGAAAGGAAATACAGTAATTCTGTCAATGTGCTAGTAACAGTAAAATAAAATTTCATAGTATTTATTAGTCAATTAAATCTATTTAATTTCTTATCTAAGAGTAAACTATGAATACTGGCGGAACTAGATTAAATTTAATCTATATATAATTACCTATATTAGGTACTGGATGTACTTCATATATCCAAAATATTTTATGAATAAAGAAATCTCATTTCATATCAGTGTGTATTTCATTCGCTGCAAGACAAATAGCTACCAAATAACTAAAAAATTTAAAAATACCGTGTCACCAAGCAGTCACAATGATCGTATTTCAGCACGATGTTCAGTGAAGCCAGGGTGGGATTTATCCCGCCTTCTAGGTTTAGTCTGGTACCATCTACGACCGCATCGTCACTTTACATCATGCAAAATCGTGGTCAAAGGCAAATCTCTAAACAATATTTTTTCTAAATCCACGTTCGTGTTTACTTTTAAAAAGACAAAATATAAATTATTTACGTTATGGTAAAAAGGCGCTTGCACATGTCAAAAGATTCATACAAAAAACTGTTGTTGCGAACTCGATTGTTTTTTACCCTATACACTATACCTATTGACTCTTAAAACACACATAACAAAGGTCACCACTCTGCCTGTTTTGAATTGCTAATTAAATTTACACTCAAGCTCTGCCTGTCACAGTTCGCAATAAAAAATGAGTTTACTCGTTCATTATAAACTTCGAGAACTAATTACAATGAAACATGTGTAACTACTGAAGTATTTTTTTTATTCATTATAGGCAAGCCGCCAAACTAAAATGGGATTGGGCGGGTCATGTTAGTCGTATGCACCCTGACCGCTGGGCAAGGATCTCTACAGAATGGGCACCACAAGACAGAAGGCGTCGTCGAGGCCGACCTAGAAAAAGGTGGCGAGACGATCTAGACGCGCACCAGACTGACTGGCCAGAGGTGGCGCTGGAGAGAGACGCGTGGAGGGATTTGGGGGAGGTCTTTGCCCAGCAGTGGGACAGTACAGACTAGGAAAAAAAAATAGGCAAGCCTTTGACCTCGATCCCGCGTGATGTAAAACGACGATGCGGCCGTAGATGGCAGAAGGCTATACCTAGAAGGTGGGATAAATCCCTCCCTGGCTCCACTGAACGTCATGCCGGAAACACGGTTATAGTGACCGCTTGACGGACACGGTTTCGTCCAGTGGGTGGTAACTAGCCACGGCCGAAGCCTACCACCAAAGATTTCTATAGATATCGTAGACGTCTACCACCAGTACC
Source organism: Hemithea aestivaria (assembly GCA_947507615.1). NCBI lineage: Eukaryota > Metazoa > Arthropoda > Insecta > Lepidoptera > Geometridae > Hemithea > Hemithea aestivaria. Next base: position 10,211,247 of record OX382338.1, read on the forward strand.
TATAGCGTGTAGTATGCTTTTAAAAATGCAAAACATTAACATATTTTATACAATTTAGGGGAAATATAGCGTGTGGAAGTATGCCTTTAAAAATGCAAAACATTAACATATTTTATACAATTTAGGGGATATGTTTTTCCCCATTAATTCCCCCGTTTTCCCCATCAAAATTTCGATCAATGACATCTCAACGATCGCTGGAAAGACCTGCATGCTAACTGCTCAGGACAGAGATGCATGACACGAAGGGCAGGAGGCCAGTGAGGCATTTGAAATGAAATGAAATACATTTATTTGTCAAAAGTATGGTACAGTGGGTGCAGGTGTTAGCGTTTTATATGAGTGTCTACATACTTAATCAGCGGATTCACCAACATGCAAATTTATATTATTTATGTTTTGTTACAAATTTAATATTAGAAATTCACTTATTAGTGCAAACAAAATATCAGATTAATATTCTTATCTAGAAAATTTACATATACCTAAATTGCTTACATAATTTTTATTTAATATAAATTGTCAAAGCCATAATATTATTCATTGATTAACATACCTATCTATAATAATACTTAGTACTTTTTCAGTTTTTATTAGTCAGATTGCCCGAGAATGGGACGATATAGGCTGACAATAATGATTTTGATCAAAATTTTAATAAACCAAAAAACAAAGTTAATATTCTGTCTCAGAATGACGAAAACCGATCAGTATTGCGTAAGATTTTGAAACTGTTTAATATACTTGACAAACCTACCTGAATACCTAGTATTTATATTAATAGGAATTCATTATTATTGTGATAATAATACTGGATTGTATTAAACCAGTGTTATCTCTTAAAATCACTTGATTGTAGGAGTAGTTTCAGACATCAAACCACCACCAGCAAAAAAAAAAACAAAAATATTTTTTTATGATATCTTTATATGATCGACGCCTAACATTATTTATAAATTTGCATAGTAATACTCAAGTAATGGGGTTATTATAAAATTAAATTGTGTTGCTCCGCTGAGTTATCAAGATGGTTTGGAATCCGGTTTCCTCATAGAATTAGCGGACGAAGGATGTTATTATGATACTCGTGTGAACAGTTTAATCACGTGCAAAATTAGTTAAAATAGAAACAAATAAAAGCAAAATTTTAACATATTATGTTTTCTGTTTAATAAAACACATAAAGGGGTTTTTACTGAAAACAAAATGCTATTTTGTTTTATTTAGGCAAAAAAAAAAACATAAATCAAAAACCCAAAAGATAGAAAGAAAAGAGAGATAGAAAATCCGAAAGATAGGTGTAAAAAGATACCAAAAATAATATATTCATTACTACAAAAACCACAGAATCGATCGCGGGGAAACTCAATAGGTGCGTAGAATAGAATATAAAAAATAACTCTTTATTTAACACCAATATAATATACTATATTCTGCTCGCGACTTTGCCCGCGTGGCCAAATCCATTCTTAGCGGAGGTCTTCATCATAAAAACTATCTGTATTCCACATTTCAACCCAATCGGTTCAGCGGTTTAGGCTGCGCGTTGATAGATCAGGCAGTCTCACTCTATTCTTTTATATATTTAGATTAAATACAATAGAATATGATTAAAAAAATATATAAAATAGTGTCACAATTGGTCGTATGTAGAGCGCTGAACCTGAGAAAACACATAAGGCTACCTTTTATCTCAATTTTCCCACGAGATCGATAACATATTGCAAGCAAAATATCGGTGCAAAGCTAGTATCAAATATGTATGTCCGAATCTCTAACCATTTAGATAAGCCTAATGCCTACTTTGATATTCGTATATCATCATCCGAAGTTTCATGCTCCTTATGGCCCAATCCATCTGCCCCACGAGTTCAAAACTTTGACCCGAATTTTACTTCGTATATTGATCTACTTTTCGTAAGAAGATTATGCTAATCAATAAAGGCTAATGTTTGATCTTTTGAGTTTATATCTTATGCTGAAAAAAGTATTTGTTATGAAGATATTAAATTTTTTTATACATTAAATAGACGAATATTATCATAATAATATTATTCGTACTTAATATAAGGTTGTACTAGAATTGCTCGGCAAGCGCCCACCCCTTTTGGTTAACGTTAAAAAACCTGTTGGATGGGCAGTTATTGTTGTCTTTTATTTTTTCACAGCGGCTGTCATCGCAATATTTTTTCGCTACAGACCCGTAGTACACCTGATTTGTTCGCCTTGCTGTACTACGGGTAAGAAAAATTACCCGTGGTGCACCACCACGGGTAATTAAAAAAAAAAAATATTTTAACAGTTGTGTCAAAATATTTATTTTTCTGCAACTTATTTGCTTTTGCACTTGGCTTGAGGGTCTGGATGCTTGACACCTGTGTTTCACCAACAAAAGACTTATAAATATTTACTTATTATCTTTATACGATTATCTTTCTTTTATAGATGTCGTTTTAGAGAAAATACTGATTGTCGAGATCAAAATGTCAAAGAATTGATCTATATGTTGATGGTTAATTGAAAATCAATGTAAGTTTAATATTTAAATAAATGTAAAGCTGCTGTTAAAATAGGCATCAGATATATGGCGACTGCCAGTAGGTAGGTACATGGTTATTAGTAATTAATTATGATCGATGTGCTTCCGTGTGTCACATTAGACATTTTGTGATAGCAAAACTTTCCAAAGCTAAATTCCACTCAAAAAATTCACTCGTTTCCGTTCCGTTTCTAACTTTTTTTTAAAAAGTATGATTAGAAACTGCAAAATTTTTTTATTGTAAAGAAGTAAGAATATAAGCAAAACGCTCTCCTGATGGTAAGAGATAACGCTGCTTATAATATCAATACCATGTCACCCAGGATTTCACAATGATTTAAAATTACCTATATTATGTGCAACTCGTCATGAGATATTAAGACTCTTCAGCCCAGTAATTTCACTACAAACTACAAATATACAGTAGGTTAGGGTTACTTGGTTATAAATCGCTAGCTATAGCTCAAAAATCATGGTATAAGCGTAAGTAATAATATTTGATTTGTTTTGTTGCTTAACATAAATGAAGTGTCATTGTAGTCTTAATTTTATTAACTACATAATTACTTGTGTACTTTTTTTGAGTCCAAAGTGACCAAAAACAAGTAAAAAAGTTCCATTCTGCGCGGAAGTGACCCAACCTTAAGGTAATTCAATTTCCTATTTAGTTTATCAAACAAAATTATAATACAATATTATAAAAATACTACCCGGCAAACGTTGTTTTGCCATATAAATAATTTCCTATTAATTTCTAGTGTAGACAAAAAATAGCTTACTTATTGGAAGTATGTATGTATTTTAGAATGTGTATATTGTATGTATGTAAGAATGTGGTATATGCGTGAAATAAGCATTATTTTATGGAAAAAATTTTCAAACAAAAGTAAAAAATTAAATTTTATGAAAACATTGTCTCTTATAATTTTTTCATACAACCAATATTTCCATTGACATTTCAAAATAAAGATTCATAATGATTGATTTTTTGGAAACTATGAAAATCATAATTGTTCAATTACATTTTTTTAATAAAATTAAATTAAAATTAAATTTTTATAAGATCAACAACATTTTCGATATAAAGTGTCTCGCACTGCCATAAAAATTTAACACTTGTTTATTTTCCTTGGCACTGAACTGATGTCTTTGTTGCTAGTAGACAATCAATCATAACAATGGACTATGTGACCATTTGGAACGACGAAGGCGAACATTCGGGAACGATGGAGCAATTAGATTGCGAAGGGACCGAGGGCATCGACTAACATGTAGCGTACCTAATTAATCCATTAAGATCCTATAGGATCATTAAACTGTAAGGGGAAGCGATTCTGAAGATTACGTGGATAAATTGGATCAGAAAGGAAATACAGTAATTCTGTCAATGTGCTAGTAACAGTAAAATAAAATTTCATAGTATTTATTAGTCAATTAAATCTATTTAATTTCTTATCTAAGAGTAAACTATGAATACTGGCGGAACTAGATTAAATTTAATCTATATATAATTACCTATATTAGGTACTGGATGTACTTCATATATCCAAAATATTTTATGAATAAAGAAATCTCATTTCATATCAGTGTGTATTTCATTCGCTGCAAGACAAATAGCTACCAAATAACTAAAAAATTTAAAAATACCGTGTCACCAAGCAGTCACAATGATCGTATTTCAGCACGATGTTCAGTGAAGCCAGGGTGGGATTTATCCCGCCTTCTAGGTTTAGTCTGGTACCATCTACGACCGCATCGTCACTTTACATCATGCAAGATCGTGGTCAAAGGCAAATCTCTAAACAATATTTTTTCTAAATCCACGTTCGTGTTTACTTTTAAAAAGACAAAATATAAATTATTTACGTTATGGTAAAAAGGCGCTTGCACATGTCAAAAGATTCATACAAAAAACTGTTGTTGCGAACTCGATTGTTTTTTACCCTATACACTATACCTATTGACTCTTAAAACACACATAACAAAAGTCACCACTCTGCCTGTTTTGAATTGCTAATTAAATTCACACTCAAGCTCTGCCTGTCACAGTTCGCAATAAAAAATGAGTTTACTCCTTCATTATAAACTTCGAGAACTAATTACAATGAAACATGTGTAACTACTGAAGTATTTTTTTATTCATTATAGGCAAGCCGCCAAACTAAAATGGGATTGGGCGGGTCATGTTAGTCGTATGCACCCTGACCGCTGAGCAAGGATCTCTACAGAATGGGTACCACAAGACAGAAGGCGTCGTCGAGGCCGACTTAGAAAAAGGTGGCGAGACGATCTAGACGCGCACCAGACTGACTGGCCAGAGGTGGCGCAGGAGAGAGACGCGTGGAGGGATTTGGGGGAGGTCTTTGCCCAGCAGTGGGACAGTACAGACTAGGAAAAAAAAAATAGGCAAGCCTTTGACCACGATCTCGCGTGATGTTAAACGACGATGTGGCCGTAGATGGCAGAAGGCTATACCTAGAAGGTGGGATAAATCCCTCCCTGGTTCCACTGAACGTCATGCCGGAAACACGGTTGTAATGACCGCTTGGCGGACACGGTGTTGTCCAGTGGGTGGTAACTAGCCACGGCCGAAGCCTACCACCAAAGATTTCTATAGATATCGTAGACGTCTACCACCAGTATAGCGTGTAGTATGCTTTTAAAAATGCAAAACATTAACATATTTTATACAATTTAGGGGATATGTTTTTCCCCATTAATTCCCCCGTTTTCCCCATCAAAATTTCGATCAATGACATCTCAACGATCGCTGGAAAGACCTGCATGCTAACTGCTCAGGACAGAGATGTATGACACGAAGGGCAGGAGGCCAGTGAGGCTTTTGAAATGAAATGAAATACATTTATTTGTCAAAAGTATGGTACAGTAGGTGCAGGTGTTAGCGTTTTATATGAGTGTCTACATATAATCAGCGGATTCACCAACATGCAAATTTATATTATTTATGTTTTGTTACAAATTTAATATTAGAAAATTCACTTATTAGTGCAAACAAAATATCAGATTAATATTCTTATCTAGAAAATTTACATATACCTAAATTGCTTACTAATTTTTATTTATTACAAATTCTCAAAGCCATAATATTATTCATTGATTTCAATACCTATCTATAATAATACTTAGTACTTTATCAGTTTTTATTAGTCAGATTGCCCGAGAATGGGACGATATAGGCTGACAATAATGATTTTGATCAAAATTTTAAGAAACCAAAAAAATAAAGTTAAAATTCTGTCCCAGAATGACGAAAACCGATCAGTATTGCGTAAGATTTTGAAACTGTTTAATATACCTGACAAACCTACCTGAATACCTAGTATTTATATTAATAGGAATTAATTTTTATAATAATAATACTGGGATTGTATTAAACCTCCGTAATCTCTTAAAATCACTTGATTTTAGGAGTAGTTTCAGACATCAAACCACCACCAGCAAAAAAAAAAACTTGAGAGGTGTCAAGGGACACCCGGATGGAACGAAGTTCTTTTCGATTAATGAGAATATCTGGCTTGCTTTCTATAAGAGAGAGACAGACAGAGAAACATGCGCACGCCGCACAGCTTACAATAGCTTACTATAGCAAAAAGTGTCGTGACAACTTTTCGTAAGAATTTTTTCCCCTTTCACAACGCGCGATAAGGAACTTCGTTCCAAAAACAAAAATATTTTTATGATATCTTTATATGATCGACGCCTAACATCATTTATTAATTTGCATAGTAATACTCAAGTAATGGGGTTATTATAAAATTAAATTGTGTTGCTCCGCTGAGTTATAAAGATGGTTTGGAATCCGGTTTCCTCATAGAATTAGCGGACGAAGGATGTTATTATGATACTCGTGTGAACAGTTTAATCACGTGCAAAATTAGTTAAAATAGAAACAAATAAAAGCAAAATTTTAACAATTTATGTTTCTGTTCAATACAATACATAAAGGGGTTTTTACTAAAAACAAAATTCTATTTTGTTTTATTTAGGCAAAAAAAAAAAACAAAAACCAAAAATCCAAAAGATAGAAAGAAGAGAGAGATAGATAGAAAATCCGAAAGATAGGTGGAAATAGATACCAAAAATAGTACATTCATTAATACAAAAACCACAGAATCGATCGCGGGGAAACTCAATAGGTATGCCTGTATGTAGAATAGAATATAAAAAATAAATCTTTATTTAACACCAATATAATAAACTATATTCTGCTCGCGACTTTGCCCGCGTGGCCAAATCCATTCTTAGCGGAGGTCTTCATCATAAAAACTATCTGTATTCCACATTTCAACCCAATCGGTTCAGCGGTTTAGGCTGCGCGTTGATAGATCAGGCAGTCTCACTCTATTCTTTTATATATTTAGATTAAATACAATAGAATATGATTAAAAAAATATATAAAATAGTGTCACAATTGGTCGTATGTAGAGCGCTGAACCTGAGAAAACACATAAGGCTACCTTTTATCTCAATTTTCCCACGAGATCGATAACATATTGCAAGCAAAATATCGGTGCAAAGCTAGTATTAAATATGTATGTCCGATTCTCTAACCATTTAGATAAGCCTAATGCCTACTTTGATATTCGTATATCATCATCCGAAGTTTCATGCTCCTTATGGCCCAATCCATCTGCCCCACGAGTTCAAAACTTTGACCCGAATTTTACTTCGTATATTGATCTACTTTTCGTAAGAAGATTATGCTAATCAATAAAGGCTAATGTTTGATCTTTTGAGTTTATATCTTATGCTGAAAAAAGTATTTGTTATGAAGATATTAAATTTTTTTATACATTAAATAGACGAATATTATCATAATAATATTATTCGTACTTAATATAAGGTTGTACTAGAATTGCTCGGCAAGCGCCCACCCCTTTTGGTTAACGTTAAAAAACCTGTTGGATGGGCAGTTATTGTTGTCTTTTATTTTTTCACAGCGGCTGTCATCGCAATATTTTTTCGCTACAGACCCGTAGTACACCTGATTTGTTCGCCTTGCTGTACTACGGGTAAGAAAAATTACCCGTGGTGCACCACCACGGGTAATTAAAAAAAAAAATATTTTAACAGTTGTGTCAAAATATTTATTTTTCTGCAACTTATTTGCTTTTGCACTTGGCTTGAGGGTCTGGATGCTTGACACCTGTGTTTCACCAACAAAAGACTTATAAATATTTATAAATATTTACTTATTATCTTTATACGATTATCTTTCTTTTATAGATGTCGTTTTAGAGAAAATACTGATTGTCGAGATCAAAATGTCTAAAAATTGATCTATATGTTAATGGTTAATTGAAAATCAATGTAAGTTTAATATTTAAATAAATGTAAAGCTGCTGTTAATTTAGGCATCAGATATATGGCGACTGCCAGTAGGTAGGTACATGGTTATTAGTAATTAATTATGATCGATGTGCTTCCGTGTGTCACATTAGACATTTTGTGATAGCAAAACTTTCCAAAGCTAAATTTCACTCAAAAAATTCACTCGTTTCCGTTCCGTTTCTAACTTTTTTTTAAAAAGTATGATTAGAAACTGCAAAATTTTTTTATTGTAAAGAAGTAAGAATATAAGCAAAACGCTCTCCTGATGGTAAGAGATAACGCTGCTTATAATATCAGTACCATGTCACCCAGGATTTCACAATGATTTAAAATTACCTATATTATGTGCAACTCGTCATTAGATATTAAGACTCTTCAGACCAGTAATTTCACTACAAACTACAAATATACAGTAAGTTAGGGTTACTTGGCTATAAATCGCTAGCTATAGCTCAAAAATCATGGTATAAGCGTAAGTAATAATATTTGATTTGTTTTGTTGCTTAACATAAATGAAGTGTCATTGTAGTCTTAATTTTATTAACTACATAATTACTTGTGTACTTTTTTTGAGTCCAAAGTGACCAAAAACAAGTAAAAAAGTTCCATTCTGCGCGGAAGTAACCCAACCTTAAGGTAATTCAATTTCCTATTTAGTTTATCAAACAAAATTATAATACAATATTATAAAAATATTAACGAGCGGCGATCGTTCTAAATCAGAATATCCAGAATAAACCGGTTAAAAGTATTATAATTTGATTTCACACTTAACTATTTACATATTCATTTGTTTTATCAGATCGTTATTGTAAAATATTATCGATTTAAAAACTGTAAACAACTTTACTCTAGTAGATTCTGTTGGTATATTATAGCTATACATAAACCCTATTAAGATAACTTTATAGATAAACGGGGCACATTAAGGCTCATATGAAACCAAATGATGCTGGTATACTGAGGTCAGTCGTGGATGAGGTTCTATAGCTTGGATAAAAACATAACTAAAAAGGTCAAAAAAATAAAATACTATACCAAAACATTTCCTAACGAGTGGGCAATTCATCAAGTATTTCCAGGGCGTGTGGGGTGCTTGTTTTTTCTTCTTGGAGCCCCTATGTGTGGGTCGGTTGCACCGCTCAGCGGCCTTGACGTGCTTCGTGAACATTCCGAGAACACCGTGACGCTTCCATAGACTGTCACATCACTGGCACTAACATACACTGACGGTTCACTACCGCGTCACAACTACACTAAAACAATGTCATCCGTAGCCATCACAGTCCGAGCGATACACTACATGGGCCCACGGATATGCAACTGAAAAGAAAAAAAAAGAAAAACTGTAGTTTTGGCCTCCGTTCCGGTCGAGGCAAACAAAAAATAAGGACAATTAATTAGCGGTGAGCGGAGTCTCACCTACTCTCAGGTGAAGATTGAAGATCATACAGTAACATACTGTCCCTGTCGTATCATTTGAACTAGTTTTGCTTGTCATTGTTTACTAAGATAAAGAACAAGTGATGCTCGACACGTTACTACCTGTCTTCGTTACATAAATTGATAAATCAGACAAACAAAATTATTTATATAAGAACTCAGATGATTCTGTAAATTAATGGTAGTAATTTAAACGATATTTTGCATCACAAATCAGATAAGGCATTGCCGACATCAACAAATGGTTTTTAAATTGATCTTATCATGCCACAGAATTTATTTGACGCGAATGAAATTTAATTCAAAATTGAAAGTGTATTTTTTAGTCATTGGTTAACAACTTGACATCATTTATTTTCAAAATCGATCGTCTGCATACCTAGAAACGAAATCGAGGACGTGTCCCCAAAATCGGTCTAACTTGACTCTTCTGCGATTTTTCATTTCTGAAAATACACCTGTACCTCAATACTGTTTAGTACGAGTAGGTATTCAGCGGGGATGTTCGAGAAACCAGTTTTACTCGCTCACACATTCGTGCCTCGAGGTCGATTTAAAGGAAGTAAGCGTAAACTCTATAACACATCCGAATTTGAATAATGCGAATCTGCTATTAATTAATATCTATTGGCTTGGTAAATTGTGAGAGCATCGAACCCTGTGTTAAAATTTTATCACATATCAACAAAATCAGATTCTGATAAAGAAGATCCATGGAACAAGGCCGTTCGTTACCCCTCTTTTCGGCCACACGACTATATTTCCAAATTATGTAAAGTATTTTGTTATCCAAAACCAAAATCTATTTTGAAATGTATCAAATATGCAGAGCAGAATCAAAAAGTGTTTCATTTGAATTTTGCAGACATAACACATTAAGGCTGTGCCAACACAGTCAATCATTATTGATAAAGATCTACGCTTAGGAATTAGGTTTAATTTAATTAGAGGATTTATCGATGGATTTATTATCGTGGATGACTTTTTAGTTAAGAAAAGAACGGTTCTTGAAGCAGCAAATGAGCAAAATTGTCAAACTGTTAAGCGCGGTCGAAGACCGGGTGCGGAAGGTCAAGGCGCGCTCCCATACATAGTTACTCGTGCAGATATGTACACTGTACATACATAAATCCATACACACACATACATAGGCACGTATCTAAACAAGGACAAGCTTATCGCTCTTCCGTTTACTTTATGAAAGCGGAGTTCGTTGCTAACATGTGACTGCTCTTGAAATGTGACAGGATCTGAGGTTTCGTTTTCAGATAAAATACTGCATCAGTAGAATAGTTGTTTTGATTTATTCGTATTTCCGAAGACTTACTTTTATTTTTCTACTAATACATCTGAACATTATTAGTGGATCCATATACTAAGTAAAATGAGAACTTAGTTCAATTGTATAATTCTTCTATCACAACATCCTTACATAGTTTCTTACGTACCTTTGATTCTGCGTCATACGAACAAGCATAGTCCATATTAGGCGCGGTGCAAAGAACCGAATCAAGTAATGTTTTCTATAAAGCGACAGCCATTTTAGGGAATCGCCACGTCATAACGCCCTACAGGGCTCGTGGCCGGTTTTTGTTGCATGTTTAGTTAAGGCGAAGTTCCTTTACAGAGGAAGCCACTGGAAAAGGGATGGACGTTGAGAAGGGGAAGGACTTGCCAGTCACGATTTGTTAAACTTCTAAAATAACCCAACTCAAAACTTTTCTTTTTAGGCTCTTAAGAAAATGTTGTTTTCCTTTCATTTCGTGTTAAATACTGGCAAACTTCAATAAATGTTTTTCAAGTGACTTTAGACTGTTTTGCAAGTGGTCAACAACCTTCTGAACGTAAATCGTTTGGATCGATTATATCAAGGCATTAAACATTCGTAAACACCAGGTACGAATTGCAGCAAAGGAAACGGCAAAACCAAATTGCGAGAAGTTTGGAGACGGTCCCTAATGACAAATGAGCGGGTCCGTAAGGTTGTTGAGGTTTCATTTATCACAGTTCCTCTATCGAGTTTGATTCTCTTTAAGCTTAAGGATGGATAAAGTTAATATTGTGCCTTCTCGAGTACTGGCTACACTGTGTGTTGGATGACTCATGGCTAACCAAATATGGGACCTGGCCAAGACGATGCACCGAAGGCATTCCACAACATGTTACGATCCGGTATTTAATTCATTTAGAACTTACAACATTCAGGTATGAAGACTAAAGAAGCGGTGCGATGATCTGAATTAAAAATGAAAGGGCGTTCGAAGACAAAAATAAAAACTTAATTTGTAACTATGTAACGCTGTATTCAGATGATCAGAAATATCTAATAATCAAAAATCATTTATAAATAATCCCAATTTTAGCAAAATAAAATCTAAAATATGTTAAAATTTCCATATAACATTTCATATAATCAAATAGAGATTGAACATTTATGCAAAGCCCTCTGAACCCGAAAAACCTTGTCTAAAAAGGTTATAGGACAGAATGACAGCTGTTTTAGGTTTCTTATTGAAGATCGTATAAAGTGACCGCTTCTAGGGTGGCGAGGAGGGTTGAAGGGTTCATGGGGATGTTCATTCATCTGAATGGTGACGTCACGAGGCCATGCCCTCGCCCCGTTGCCGAGTATAAAACGGCGACAAAAACGCACGGAATATCAACATGACCTCACTCATGCAAGGTTTTTTCCAAAATATTGTTTTGAAGCTCTACTTGATGGATTACTTTATGGATCGGCTTAGCAGGAATAAATCGAGTATCGAGATTCATACTAATTTTTGGGAAGAAAACATTAACAACGAGATTTCCGATGGAATAATTAATGTTAGCGAAAATATAGACAAGAAGCTGACCACACTACTAAGTACAGGAAGAACATAAGCTACTGGTATATTATAGCATAGTAGGTATATTGCTAGTACTTATTATCACTTCATACTACATACATGAAGTTATTTAATATAATACCCCCCAATGACCTTTACGTTATCTAGTTTACAAGAAACCATAACAACTGTAACCGCAATTTACCTCTACGTTAGTACATCTAACAATAACATAAGGAACGGTAAAAAGATTTAATATGTCATATACCTATATAAAATGTGCATCTAACTGACTAATAACAGCGCATTAAGTAACAAGCGAAAGATCATCAATCTAATCAATCACTATTGAAGCGGATGCTCACAAAATATTGCTTGGTCGGTAACCTAGCATCGCCACGTCATACTTCAGAGGGGTTCGCCCCCTTTTATGATCACTTTCCCGATACGAACGCCGGAGACACGAGGATTAGTATTCTCCTACCGTCGGACGACAAAATATAAATGGAATTAAAATCGCAAAATCAAAAACGAAGTACGAGAAAACGTTTCGCGGGAATTTATCAAGCTAATGCATTTGTAATGTTATTTAAATCCTACTAATGACTGTAGGAGGTTAAAATAATATAACAATGCTAATCGCATTACTACGAACATAGTATTTTCAGCTGGTTATGATTAGTGTACGCGTTTTTCGGCATCACCTTGTTCGTTTAAGGAGCCGGTTTATGAACATAACACGTCCATTGAAGATATCAGAAGTGAACCGGTCGGGGCGATATAGTAGTTGTGTGGCGATGTATGGTGTTGGTAATGTTTTAGTGAGGGCGTATCGATTGCATTAATGAGATGTGGGCGCACGTGTGGTCCGTGCCGGGAATAGTGTATGTTGCAAACGTTCGGGTTATCGTTTAAAGGACGTTTTATGGCCCATTTATGATTTAGGAACAATGGGGGTCTGATCTTTTGTAACTCTTTATGGGCGAGTTAATGCGGCAGTTTAGAACTGCGTAGCTTTCGTGTAATAAAATCGGATATCGGAGGAAATAATTTGGGTTCGGATTTCCTTTAGTGATAGGGCTGTTGTCCTTTCTGATCCCCCAGAGCTTTACTGCCGCAGGTAAATAGAGCGGTCGCAGGGTATTCTAGAAATGTGGCAGGAATAAAGTAGCTTGCGTCATATAGCGGTTTATAAGGGATTCTCTCAACATCTGGCTGACATAAATACAGTCCATTTTATATGTTCATTTGCTGTACCCGTGCACGTTGGTAATTAAAAATTTAAAATATTTCGAAACTAGTAGGTTATTCTCTACATTTTTTGTGCTATGAAACTAAAAAAGTCTGTTTTTAAAACAGAGTTTGTTCGCGAGCTCTGTGGAAAATTTTGCGTTTTTATTTCATTTTTTTTTACTCTAAAGTACCTATTTCTATCAACAAATTTAAAGTACATACCTCAATTAGCTACGTGAACGTGAGTCACAAGGTTTAAGCGAAAATGCAAAATAATTATACTGAAAATAGCCTTTGGAATAAAAATGTAATACAGTTATTATATCCACTTAAATTCACTTCAAATTTATGTGTGTAAATCTGAATATTAGAAAATATTACATACCTAATGGCTTGATTTCAATAATATAATTTAGTTTAGTAACCATTGTATAAATTTACAAATTACGTTTTATTTTAATTTTTTACCCATAATCATCTTTACATTTTAAACATATTTTTACCACCAAATGTGATTCAAATTAAATTTATTTGTGTTGAAATTTATATAGAATTTTATTTATTTATTTATTTATTTATTTATTTATTTATACTTTAACAGAACGGCATACGCCAATTACACTATTAAAGTCAGGTAACATTAAGAAAGAAAACTTATATCAGCATAACAAAACAAATCAGAACATAAAATCGGAAGAAGCATATCTTTAATCAATCAAATGCTTGAGACTCCATAGCTGGCGGAAATACGAGTTCTCGTTATATAATTTATTAACCGTGGGTGATGGGTGCTGAGCCGATATCAACTAGATACACCTGCACTTTGCCTGATTTCATTCGAATCTAAACTCATATTATACTACAGATTTAGTGGAACTTTACAAATTTATAGGCAACTAACTGCGCCCAGCAGTTAAACTATCTCTACCAATCTCTATACCAAATTTCAACTCAATTGGTACCTGTTAAGACGAGAAAGAGTAACAAACATATATCCATTCATCCATATATTCTTACAAACTTTCACGTTTATAATATTTGTAAGATGAACAATTATTGAAATGTGTGATCCCTTTAACCACAAGTCATTTTATGAAAGATGTTTAGTTCACGCTAGCTTTAGAGAACTTCTACTCTCTACGCGATCATAATATTCTGTAAGACTAAGAAAAGATAAGGCAATATGCATAATAAGGATAGCAGAAGCAGAACGTGCGGCTGCTTGCAGGAATGTCAAGACTACAATCGGCATCTTATACTTTGTATCACCGACCACGTATGACCGTTGTGTCCGTTGTGCAAGCCCAACCGGCATCTTGAAGATAAGTGTAGAAGTAATAAATAGATAATAATAATAAATAAATATTTCAGGACATTTCACACATCGCCACCTAACCCCAAGCTAAGCAACTTAATGCTTGTGTTAAGGAGGTTAGATAAGTTATTATCATTATCATTTTCGGTCTCTCTAACATATTGTGTGGAATTTCAGGTCACTAGGATTGCTACAAAGCTTCCAATTTGACCTACAAGTCAACTCAACAACTATGCTCTGCATATCTCACGGACGACAGCCAGGATTCACAGTTTAACGAGTGTTATTACTGCACATAATAAGACTCTTCCGTAGTGTGTCATTCTTCTTTCATTCTTTGTACTACGAATTGCTTACAGGTCTTTCCTACGATCTTGATAATGTCGACTTTGATGAATTGATCTTCTTCTTCTTCCTGCCCTTCTTATCCCACACTAAGTAGGGTCGGAACAACACGTTTTTAGGGTTCCGTACCTCAAAAGGAAAAAACGGAACCCTTATAGGATCACTTTGTTGTCCGTCCGTCCATCCGTCTGTCTGTCAAGACCCTTTTTCTCAGGAACGCGTAGAGGTAACAAGCTGAAATTTATAGGAAATACTAAAGTCCATTGCTTCTTAGAGCTGTGAAAAATTTAAACTTCTAGACCAACGCAATCAAAAGATATAGACGAATATGTCGCAAATTTCAGCAAATTTTCGACATTCTCAAATAAATCAAAACCTACGGGGTACTTCTCGTGAACTCAGAATCTTGAAATTTGGCACGAAGCAACACCTTAGAGCACAGATAAAGGAAAAATTGCGAAAACTATAAATTTTTATTTGCGTCATATGAAAAAAATATTTTGAATAATTTTATACCTACTACCCTTTTTCTCATGAACGCGTAAACGTATTAAATTGAAATTCATATCAAATACTTAAGTCTATAATACCTTTAAACTGTAATAAAATCAAACCTCTATGTTAACGCATTCAAAAGAAACAGCAATTTTAGCCGCAATTTTAAACTCGCAACTACTCTCAAAAAACCAAAACCTACAGGGTACTTGCCGTGAACGTAGAATCTTGAAATTTGGTACGAAGCAACACCTTAGAGCACAGATAAAGGAAAAATAGCGAAAACTGTAAATTTTTCGTTACATCATATAAAAAAATATTTTTCATAATTTCATAATTTCATACTTACTACCTCATTTCTCAAAAACGCGTACAGGTGTTAAATTGAAATTCATATCAAATACTCAGCTTTATAATAACTTTAAGCTGTAAAAAAATCAAACATCTATGTCAACGCAATCAAAAGAAACAGCAATTTTAGCCCCATATTTTCAAATTCGCAAGTACTCGCAAGGGAATCAAAACCTACAGTATATAATATTATGCCCACTTTTCCTTAGGGCTCCGTACAAACCCTTAGGTTTGTACGGAACCCTCGGTGCTCGAGTCCTACTCGTACTTGACCGGTTTTTCTCCTCCATTCTGCTCTATCATCCGTCATATCTGCATCCACTCCCCTAGCACGCATATCCTCACAGTTCATCCAAACCTTTTTCGGGCGCCCCCTTCCCGAATTACCATCTATCAAGATTGATATGAATTGATAACTAAGCAAATTATTAACAAAAATGTTTGCTAAGATTCCAAAACCTGTTTCTATCTACTTATTACAATGTGATAAGTCTAATGATAGTAGCGGTCCTTCTACGGTAATGACTTTAGACAGCAAACAGTAATTCCGACAAACACTATCAAGAGGCACGTACTATTACGTAACTGTGACTCAAAACAATTTTTTCCCAAGATTATCGAAGCGATTCATTTGGTCTTTGGTCATTGACATAAACACGGACCGTTGTGGTGTTTTCAAAGCAACAATAATGATTACTATTCCAGACGAGACGTGTCCGACGAAGGTCGTTTACCCTGTGAGGAATTAATGGCATGTCTCTACTGCCTTAGTGGTGCTTAATCTTTGCATCCTAGGGGAACTTCACGTAAACACTAAGGGTTTTTTATCTCAAATCACCAGTTAACACGGAATGCCTGCGTTTTAAACTAACTTCATATTGTTTTTCCTATCTTCTTTATTTTTATTTGAACTAACCTTAAAACCTAACCTTTCTTTATAGCTACCGTCATTCTAAAACTTGTATTTTTCCTTTCCTGCTTGGTTGTCTGGAAGAGATCGCTATTAGCGATAAGACCGCCAATTGTAACATTGCTTAACTGAAATGTACTTATTTAGTATTAATTATTTTCTTTGTTGCAATAAAGAGTTATCTATCTATCTATCTAACGACTAGCAATCGATGTGGTACGCCTGGTTCTTAACTTTCTTTTATTGTTCTATGTGTTTCCAGAAAAATCTTCAATGATAAACCTTCATAGAATTCTAAGGGCGTTATCAAGGTGTTATCAGGGAAGCAAAATAATAAATAAATAATAAATTTGTTTATTTCCAAAAATACAGTGGTTTTAAGCTTAAAACTAACTTACATCTAGACAAAGATGGATTTAATAAATCGAGGAACTTCTTATTAATGTTTTACAATTTAACTCTGAGTAGTAGGTAGGTAGGTATACTAATAAGAATTACGTAACTAAGCTAAGTTTAGCAAATTTTATAAAATAGTGTTTAAATTCCTCGGGGACAAAGATTGACACTGTAGTTTTAAAATATCAAGCTATTTTACAACAACAAATGGTCAGGAATGCTACCTTATTGGATTTGTAGAAAGAAACACATTTATCACACCAATATTATAAATGCGAAAGTTTGTGAGTGTGTGACTGTGTGAGTGTGTATGTTTGTTACTTCTTCACACCTAAACGGGTGGACCCATTGATTTGGTATAGAGAGAGACTAACCCTAGACCTAGAATAACTCTTAGGGCTTGTTCACGTGTACCCGCGGGCGCGAGCGCGGGCGCGGGCGCGGGCGCGGGCGCGGGCGCGAAATATCAAACATACGACGCGCTATGAAAGTGTTCACGTACAACGCACGTGCGGTGTAAGCAAAGTCTGCCGCGCCCGCGCCCGCGCCCGCGTGTTATAGCGTGAACAAGCACATAGGCTACAGTACAGCGGGTAAAACCACTGGGCGCAGCAAGTAGAAAATATTTTTTCGATGTATCAAAACTTTGATTCTAAATCTCGTCGAGCTAACTAAGACTTTTTTACAGTTTAAAAATGTATGCACATGTAAGTACATTAGCATTACGTTGAATGTTTTCACGTGTCCTGACTACATCGTAGTTTCCGTATGTGCCTCAGGTTTTTATCGTGCCCATTATGAACTTACACGTGTTTTATCTCATACATGGTATGTATGAGGTTTAATGGATTTCACAAAACGATTAACATGTAATATTGATTTATTACGTCAATATTATATCATCTCCTGGCAAAGATTTAGACTTTAAAGTACATTTTAAAGTACACGCCTTTTAATAATAATAATTAGCGGAGGCTGTCTTTGAGCCCATTTTCTATGCCTAGATGGACTTACAGATAGACTCCGATAAGTGTCACCCAAGTGAAAAGGGCCTCTGCCCGTTGGAGTTTTTTGTCGCCTAAAAAAAGCCCGGACTAACCTGTGTTTTTTTTTTACATAGGTATATATAAAATATCAGGATTTTTATAAAAGAGATTGAAATAAAAATGTAGGGAAATTTTAAAATTGGACAAGCTCTAGTCAATAATAGTCGAAATTAGGGCAAACCTACTATCCATTCTGGGAATAGTACATCTTAAATTAACCCAACCAGCAGATAAAAACAGAAATAGCACTTAACTTATATACTCGTACAACGATATGTAGTACTAAGGACATGATAGAGTGTATCTTCTAGGTATCCGAAAACGAGGTCAAATGTAGGACTAAAAGGAAGCGAAGATCACGAACGCTGACCCAACCATTGGGGACACACAGCTAAAGAGATATACGATAGAATTTGGCAATGCAATAGGTATAATGTATAATTTACGTCCAATATAGACTACTAAGATACTAGTAGTTCGCCTCGAACTGGGACCTCGCAGCCCAATTTCTGTGGTAAACCTTAGACTTTAGGCCTCGACAAAATAAATCCTAACAAGAACTTTAACATTAATATTAAAACTCAAAATACAAAAATTCAGAGAAATTAAAACTCAATAAACCTACGTACCGAGATTTTTAGAATATAATCCTTTTTAGAGTTTCGTTCCTCTGAAGGAAAAAACGAAACCCTAATAGGATCACTTGGTCATCCGTATGTCTGTCAAGACCCATTTATACTCTACATCCCGTAGAATTGTATATTTTTACCATAATACACAGGTCTATGGCCGCTTGGTACCCGTAAAATTAAACTTCTAAGTTAACGTAGAAATAAATAACCCGTTTATCCTTCAAAAACGTACCTACATTTTTTTGACCCTCTGAATAAATCAACATTCATAGGGAACTTGCCGTTACCATATATTTATGAAATTTGGCAGACTATAAGTACATATATTTTAAATTCGGGAAAATTTCTGATAGCTATACATTTGAATTAATTCATTAAAAATGACTCTATTTAAAGTACGTAAACATCGAAGTTAAGCAATATTATGTGCGTACGTATTTGGATGGGCGCGTACGTAGTGATCTCAACATTTTGCTGACTTTTTTGGAGAGAGCCACCAGCGGCCCGCAATGCATTATGGTGTGCTCGTGCACCTTTATTGTTGATGTGCCGGCACAAACAATTACTCTAAGTTTTAAAAAGTTATGCAGACAGACTACTCAAATAACCTTACTGCCAGCGAAAAAGCAGAGGCTCTCAACTATATGAGTTCGTTTTGCTCGGTCGATGATTTATGTATATGTATTCATATAAATTATGTATTTAAATTATACACTTCCACAGACATTGTTACCTGCTTATTATTGTTTATGTTTTCCACTTTCGTGTTTTGCCAGTGGCCGTAGCATGCCACACAGAATCCCGACCAAACTTCAAGAGTAGAACTGTCATCCCATACATTCACAAAACTACAATGTATGGCATGACAGTTCTACGCTTGACATTTCAGCGGGATCTCGTTTGGCATGCTACGGCCACTGTAAAATATTATTTTACTTGACAGCGAGTTATAGTCCGGTACATTGTGTTCGGGATAATTTATACAAAATTTTAGGCAATGTGACGTAGTTATGTCATAATAATATTATATTATAATTATGCCTATACTACTAAATCCAACTTTGGTTTCTTGCCATTAGCGATGGGCATAAAATAACGCTATTAATAAGGTTTTTATTTTAAATAACTATTTTACTTTATTTTTATTTTACTTAAATTAAATAACATTATATTTTATCGATCGAGCGAAATGAGGTTTATAAAAAGATTAAAAAAAACAGCACAAAACGTGTACTTACCTACATGTATGTGACACCTATCTCATTGACAAACTTTAGGCGGCCGGACTATAATTGACGCAATTATTGGTATTACGCAATGTACTAAAAAATAATGTTATTGAAAATAAGATAAATTGCTTGAAATTCTCGAATTATTGGACTTTAATCGCTATTAATTCTTTAGCTTGATCTACTTGCCTGCTCTTTCTTGCCTGTAGGATCTTTCTTAACCTAATGTACCTAACAAATTGTGCAAAACATTATAATTTAGTCATCTTTATAACTCTACAATCCTTGGATCGATTTGGCTCATTTTCGAACATGAGAATTCTTTTAGCTTATACTACCTGATCGCAAAGTTCCATTAAGATTGGAACTTTGGTAACGTTGTAATTAAGCATTTTCTACAACTCTAGAACCCTTCGACCGATTTGGCTGATGTTCGAACTTAAAAATTCTATTGACTTAAACTACGTATTTGCAAAGTTTCATAAAGATTGGACCATCGGTTTTCAAGTTATCGCGTAACAAACATACATACAAACATACACTTTTGATAATATATTTATGTAGGTTATAAAAAATGTGTGTATATTAGAAAAAAAAATATCAGAGCACCAGTTTTGAAATTATCGTCAGACCTATCGTTAAGACTTTAAGTCACCTATATCTCTGCAACCCTAAGGTCTATTTCGCTATTTTTTTCACTTAAATTATTCTATTAACCTTTTTAACTTGTGTGTAAAGTTTCATTTAATTTGGATTAACCGTTTTTGAGTAAATGTCGATCAAACCTAAGCTCCAGAGGTCAACCGCTAAACTGGTCGAAACGCAGGCTTTTCGCGGCTCTCGACTCTAAGACCTCGCTTCGCTCGGTCGATAAATAGCTACTTTTCATCAAGATTAAAGCTGCATTTTATCAGCACGTGCATCAAGAATGTGACGATGATCGTGAAAAGACAGAGTTACATTATGAGTACCTACTGAAACTGGACTAACAGATGTTACGAAGACAGACCAAGCATTTTGCAAATCTGTTTAAAGGTTATTAATACTTTATTATTCTTTTCTAAAATTTACACCTTAGTTAATACTTAGTTAGTACTATAGTTAATACAAAGTTTTTAGGCTAGAGCATTTTTGTTACAACTTTAACTCTAGTGTAAGATTTTGAAAAGAAATGTGGTCATACATTATAGAACTATTAGTGCGATTTCTAAACTTAAAGCACAGAAACCTCAATAAACCAGCACAATATATTATTGGTAATAGGTAATTGTAATAGAAAAGAAATAACTGCTATATAGAAGTACTGTAGTAGATATTTCCTAAGCTTAACTGCGCTGCGTATCTAAGTAGTCAGACGAGGGGCGGTCTAGTGCACGCAAGCTGATAATAATTATTACTCTGTAGCAATTAAGAGGCGCCATGGATGAGATAGGCGAGCTTTGCGAGCTGCACAACAGATTAATCGATTTAACTACGATGAAGGACACGCCTCTGCACACTAGGCTTCAGATTTCTAATTATTAGGAAGTTTGTTTACTGTTGTAATTTTATCTTAGAAGTAATAGAGGAAGATTCGCATGAATTTCCTTAAAAAATTACGCAGTTATTGGGCACATTAAAATGACTATACACGAAAGTATCATCAACAAAAGTATTGTTGGGCTAATTTCAAATTTCATCTACTTTAATTTGGCACAACACCAGAACTTGTCTCGTAAATTTTAAATGACAATAATTGAGATAATCCTATGGCATAAATGTGATCTTCCGCGATTGTATTGACACTAATAAAAATTCTCCAGAGAGACGAAGTAACATTCTATCCATAAATTCTATAAAACATGTTATGTAAACATATTTACTAAATATATAAACATAAAACATATCGAGATTCGTCGTGAAGTGGTTATTACAGAGAAATGGCTTGTAAGGTTTCAGCCAATTACCCTACAAGCGTAGTCAGAAGTAGGTTTATAAGAACTTTTAATGGAGGTGCAATGTTGAACTATCGATTTTCGTATCGTATGGGGGAAACAATATTGAACAAAGGCTACCAAGGAGCCAATTTTATATAATAAGATACCTAAATATTTTATGATGTTTTATAATCACACCTATTTTAAACTTTCAGGCAAAATGAAAATAATGAATAATAGAAAGACTATTTTGTATTACTGTCCAAATTGCAAGATAAAACGAAAAGAATTATAATTATAAAAGCAAAAGTCATCATGAAGCACAATAACATGAGAGCTAATTATCAAAACACAAAGGCTGCACTAGACCGAAGTTACGAAAGAAGTGGAAGAAATGAAGCCAAAAAGCAGCCCCTTGGAAAATTTAGGAAAATTCCTAAGAATAATAAAACGTTCAAAACATAAAAGTACAGTTGAAATTCTTCGTCGATTACAAAAGAAAATTACTAAAATCGCAACATTATCACAACAGCCCAACCGAGAAGGCACTTTCTATTCAACAGGATGTTTTCCCTACAAATTGGCAATACAATTAAATTTTCAATATTATCTTTGTTACTGAGTAAACACCATCAAAAATCGCTTAGTGCTAAGCAAGATCATCAACGGAACGTTTGTCCTCAAATGTTCAATATCTGTATCAATATTTACAATGATGGTCTTGGCAGTAAAACCAAATTGTTCAGACAATTACTGGGTTTGGGCCAAATTGTCAATTAACGTCCTCGCTACACTGTCGTGAATACGTAACACTCCAGGACCGGCCACAATTGGTATTAGACTGTAACAGTAACATTATTTTATCGCTGGTTCTCTGTTAGGGAGTTAGGGGACTTCTTGAGTTATAATGTGGCTTTACAAAAAATCTGTCACACCGATATTTTAATAACATTATGATTTACTCGTATACTAGTATTAATGGAATTTTAAATTACGAATAAAACGACCACATTTTCCTATTTTAATTTGATACATGACAAATCTGATTTAATTATGTAAGTAACACTGTAATACTGGTAATAAAAATTTTAGACTATAGTTCTTGTATTTTCTATTTATCGTTTTTCCAGGATTGTAAAATAAATTACTAAATTAATGTAATATGAAAATTATAATTAATTACGTGCAAATTCAATTTCATGTCTAAAACCGTGGCGCCAAGTACAATGAATGCAGGGGAGATTTATCTCGCTTTCTAGGTTAAGTCTGCTACCATCTTTGCCGTATCATCGCTTAACATCAGGCGAGATTGTGGTATACACTAACTATAACGAAAAATAAACAAGACTTGAAAGAAAACGATGTGGTCTAAAAGCCCCTGTTATCTTTTCCTCACTATTGCCCAATGTAAGCTTCGTTTACTCTATAGCGAGATAACCATCAAGTACCAAGTCAACAGTAACTGTTTCTTCATCAAAAG
The DNA here is from genome assembly GCA_947507615.1 of Hemithea aestivaria. Lineage (NCBI taxonomy): Eukaryota > Metazoa > Arthropoda > Insecta > Lepidoptera > Geometridae > Hemithea > Hemithea aestivaria. Next base: position 10,234,757 of record OX382338.1, read on the forward strand.
TAAATTTCCATTAATCGTCTCATATTATACGTATCAGTGTTATGCAAATTGTATGAGCCTTATCGTTAATTGGATTCTCAGTGGCGATGGACTATAACGCGCTCAATTTAGGATTATATACGTGAAAGGGTCTATTGTACTTCTGGATCAATCGTTTGAGCTTAGAATGTGAGCTTGTTTATTGTTTGTGGTGTTTTTGTTTCATTATTGTCGCGTCCGTGGCCCAAGAGTCATACGTCCGGCTTTTAATCCGGAGACCCTGGATTCAAATCTCAGTGTGTGGCAAAAAGTTTGCCTGGACGCTACCGTGTTTCGGAAGGCACGTAAAAGTGTGGGTCCCGGCTGTTTCCTATAAGATATGTAAGAGGTAGTCGTTAGATCAGTTAAGGCCCTGTAGTTATCTTGACGACCTGAAACTGCAGCATATAGGTCCGCCACAAAACCTATAAATTGTGATTTAAATTTGACAGTGTAAGTAGGGTAACCTGTTCTGTTTAAAATAAAAAGACGAAAGAATACAAACAAAGTGATCCTATAAGGGTTCCGTTTTTTCCTTTTGAGGTACGGAACCCTAAAAAGGTCTAAAGTTATGTTTTTATATTATTGTCTCTTAACTGCATAATACATCGTGTATGTATGTACCTACGCTGTAATGTGATTTGAGATATTTTTTTCGTTTGAAGATTATTGCTCTTTCAAGCCTACACTGCTAGACTAATTGGTCTAAAAATTATAACATTATGTAGTTTAGACCCTAAATCTCAGAGATGTTAAACCTATCTCAAAGACCATAATTAAGGTCCCATAGACTACCTACTTTCAGCGTAAAACCGATGGGCGTAACCAGTACTCCATATTTTTGAAAAGGGGGCTTAAGCGAGGATCGTACAATCAATTTAATGTAAAATTTAATGGGGCTTATAAACAATAAATAACATCCATAAAACGTATAGGAGCAATATGTCGTAATAAGTTCTAGATTAAAGATATAAACGCATTGAGCCCACTTCTGAACAGTAGATCCATAAATTATGGATATTATGTCGTAAATACATACCAAGGAATAAAACTGATGTCACTGGGTATCTTTAGAATTCACGTGACATATTACGAAGGGACCTTACAGATACATGAATGATAGACCTCTACTGACATTTTATTTTGTTTTGACATTCTGATTTTTTTTTTCATTTTATCTTTTGTGTTTTTCATTTTATATTGTATATTAATCAATAATGAATTAAAATTGTAAATATAAAAATTGCATGCTCTATATGGCAGAGATATGTTGAGCCAATCATATTACAGTAAACATCTAATTATGTACACATATTTCTTGCAATAAATAAATGAATTGAATTGAATTGAATTGTAAATTAATATATGACAAAGCAATTCACAAGCTAAATGCTAAGTGAATTTTCAAAGGATAAGGACTCTTAAGAGAAGGGGATACAACCTACGTAGATTAAAGTACATTTATGATTATGATTTCGCAAACAGACTCCAATCTCATTTTTAATTCACAACATGAAAACTGCTTAACCGATTTCAATCAAATGGAACCACCCCGGAAGCCAAAAAAAACCCTTACCCTTAAAAACAAAAAAGTCGAATGTCTCCTGTTATTGTAAACGTTGCCTTTTATGAATTCGGTTAAAAATAAAAATCGTCATTTTACCGGATCAGTATGATCGGCTCTACTACATAGTCGTACTTAACCTACAGTTGAGTTAACCCAAAAGCTGGACACATTAATTCTATGTACTCGTATTAATGCATAAAAACATGATTAAAAACTCACTCATTCATACAAATTCAAAGCGATATCTGTGACACATTTGACCTCCAAGGGAGGCAGGGTCCGTCCAATCATCACGCACACAAACACATGTGTTTACATGTGGGCGTGTATCGTGTACGATTGATAAAACGCTAAACGTTAGAATGGAATTGTTTGGGTTTAAACAACATAATATTTACATTGTATACACTAGCTGCTGTTTGATACTTTGCCTTCTTAGAATTTGTAGTTATTTAAGTAATAATAAATATCATACATATCGTCCACTTACCATTACAGTGCGACATCTCAAAATTCGTTGTTTTACATTCTTGGTTAAAAGTTCAAAGTTTGTTTTGTGAAATAACGCTTTTTTGAGATGTTACACTGTTATCGTAATTGGACGATATACACATATCTACTAGTATCGATTTGATACTATGAAATTATGATCAAAATAGCAACGTTTTGATTATTTTTTTCAGGGATGCTTGCACTGTCAGACAAATGCCTCCCACTATCGTCTCTCCACTTTATACGGTCCAATTTTGAGAAAGTCTAAACGTCATCGCTTGTACTAGGCCAGTGATAGACTCTTTTTGAAGTGAAACTTCTTTATCGGCGTTGGAAAAAATTTACCGTCACATTTCGGTTACGCGTCACGGTTACGCGTCTCATTTTTCAGTTACGCGCAATCTTTTGTTTCTTGCCCCTACCACGGTTGGTTCAGACGAAGAGTACTTTCACTTTCTCCAATGAACATGAATTTAAAAAATTTATAAATTTAAATTTAATTTTATTAAAGAAGTTTCACTTCTTACGTGTGTAAACTAGTACACGCACAATTTTTTTTTTGTAGTAATAGTATAATAATATAGTATAAAAAATAGTGACACATGGACGTAGGTAGGCCTTTGCCCTGCAGTTGGCTCCCGCAGGCTCATAATGATAAATATATAATAGATATAATAAACAGCTCTAATCAAACTAAATGTAAAAATTAAAAGTCTAATAGAAGTCTAGGAAATAAAACCTCAAAAGTTTTGCATAACAGACAAACTATTTTTCGCATTTATAACATTAGTTACTAGTAATATATTATGTTTATATACGTCATTAAGTTTATCATTGTATCTACCTACTCGTGTTTGTGATAAGCTTATTTATTATAGACATTGCTTTATGTACTTTGATTGTGGGTTATACCAGAGGTTAATACTGCAGTTTGTATTAGGTTTTTTTTTTTAATTATACGTAAAAAAAAATTTTTTTAACAACGTTCAGCTGATGGAATAAAAAAAATCTTGTTTTTTTTAATCCCCGCTAATATATACATCAATCTTTGTTATTAAGCACTGTATTATGATTATGTGATATAATTTATTTTACTAATAAATATATTTTCAAACAAAACCGTATTGACTTCAGAAAGCATTACAATTTCATTATAAAAAATTATATTATGAAACTATTAAAATGCAGGCATTATTTTTCTACAAACTATTAAAATTAACTACATCCTGTGTAGTTTTATTTCACCAAGCCATAAATGATCAGTTAACTTATAATTATTTTAATATTCACTGTATAATATAATATTCATAAGTATAACAATAATAATATAGAGCACTAATTAGGTATAGTTTACAATTTAATTGAGACATTAATTAATTAAAGTTTTTTAATGTTCAACTATTTAGCATATATTTAGATAAATTGCCATCGAAAGTGTGAAATTTGAATATTTTACCTACAATGTGTGAAAAGAGGCCCTATATTATTTATATCTGATCTATCAACGCACGGATCCCCTTGAAATTTAGAATATAGATAGGTTTTATGATGTAGACCTCCGCTAATAAAGAATTTACCATTCGGGCAATGCCGCGAGCACAAGCTAGTTTTAATTATATTTCTTTCCACCTAAATGGCTGAACCGAGTAAGTAAAAATTTGGTATGTAGACAGTAGACAGCATCAACTCTGGAATAATACATAGGCTACGTACTTATAGCTAAATAGGTAGTCACCGAAATGATTTATTAAGTAAAAGGTTTCCATTACTTTCTTACATATTAAAGGTACTTAGTATATGCCTTTAGGTACTCCTAGGCGTTTATCACACTGCCTTTTAAAAATTCGCTATGTAATTATAAAAATTAGAGTCAAATAACATGGATTGTTCAAAGAGGCAATATATAGGTATACGTTATATATCTATTAGCAAGTATACATTTATTGTTATAGGCCTTAGGTGAACTTGAAAATTATATTATCAACTGTCATGTACAATATGTACATGATAAACTAAACGCAAATATTATGCCTTCACAAGGAAGAGCAACGAACTATTAAAACAATAAAGAAGGTGTATTTATACTGGTTATTGTAATAAATATGAATATTATATTATTATGTTAATTTATATATTAAACTTCTTTAACTACTACTATGCAGAAATTAAGCCACTAAAATATTTTAAAGAATTTACTACACAAGAGATCTTTGCTCAGCTGTGGGTACCCAGTTCAAAATAATTTATTACCCATAATACCAAAATAATAATAATTATGACGTATTTTTTGTCGTGAGCTGAAATCTCGTGTGTATAGGTAAAAGGTACATCATCATATTATATTCTTCAATAAAATTAGTTAATTTTTAATAGACTTGGAATCAAAAGGAAACTAGTATTAAAAATACGCTTTTTGAGATTTCACACTGTCAGCTTAAGTGGACGATAATAATATGTTTACCGATTGTTTATATTCTTCAAGGGGCTATTATTTATTACCATTTATTTTATAGTAGGTCTTCCAGTTAAATTTTATCTAAGTCGCCAGGATTTAAATCGATTTAATAGTTTTAAAATTATCTTGTATAATAAGTGATATTCAAAGTACCTACCTAGTTATTAAATACAAATAATATTATGTACCTATAACCCAAGATGCGGCAATTAATATAACATTATAAAAACAATAATTAAACCTACCTATTATTCTTATATAAAACATTTTAGAATATAATTTATGTGTTCTAAAAAACATGCTTTAGTATAGGTATGTACGCATATAATATTTGTTTAAGTACCAGCGACTATCGCCTGTGTGTACAACCCACTACGTTTATCGCAAATGGAGCTACTTGAACCGTAGCATGACATTGAAAATGTTTTATTTGAATATAAATTTTACAAAAAATTGCTAGTTTTTTTCCACAACTTTAATCATTTTTAAAGAACACCATACTACTAAGTTAGAAACCATCCAACCATAAAGTTCCGAGAAATGATATCAATTTTATAGCGAAAAAGTGCATTTTAAAGCCGTACGAACTCTACTAAAACTCCTTTAACAAAATGTTTGTAGACGCACTACTGCGTAGAGCTATCCACTATAATATAGCATACATACATAGCATGCATGTATATGTTTGATAATGTACTCATACGTTGGTGTGTATATGTTGTCTCGCACAACACACGTTAACCACGATATGAACATCGTTGAGTTTTGTTTTTTTGCAAATACCAGCCTATTCATATTATACCATCTTTATATTGACATTTACTTCATTAGCTAATGAACACGGTGGCATTCTCGCGGATTATTAGGATAATAGATGAATGAGTTCAGATCTAATGCGTAGCTGGAGCTACTCATTTATCGTACGCTATGGAAGAAATGTGGTTAGCCAGTATCGTAAATCAATCGGGGTCATACTTACAGATAACGATTGTCGGGCACTAACGTGGAGGTTAACAACAAAAATCCGTCAACAAAAACACAAGAGAAGTGATGCAGGCGAGCTGCATGCACTGCGGCCGTTAACCCGGCACCAGCGGGCTGCGTTTCGAAAACTTTACGTCGACGACGTTTAGAGAATATTCAAAAATAGACCGACGATACGTTCAAACGCGCAACAGTGATCGCCACCACGTTTTACTATCGTAACTCGAAATTCGAAACGAAAGCGATGCGCGGCTATCGGAGCCGAGCTGAATCGCTTTGAAAAGTTTCCAGTGGACAAAGTTAGAAGGATCGCGAGCGTGGGGTTCTACGCGGCAAGAGCGCGGCAGCCCCGTGGCGCTCAGAAGTGAACTGGCGCCGACCGCTTCACCGGCCGCCGCCGCGCCTCGCGCCGCCACACGATCACCCACACACGCGCGCCGCCCGCACACTCGCGCGCGCCGCATCATCTGCACGCGCCGCGCCGAACACTCCCACACTCTCAACACAACAACTGATAAACACTACAAAACGCAAGATCGCTTTGCATCTGCACACTATTAACTATTTTCCTTCTTCGGCACGGTCGAGACTGACGCCGACGGTCGCTAATCACGCAAATCCTGTGGAAAACTTAACTGTGTGCAACACAAAATGATGTAGATGTATACAAAACGGCAAAAACAGGTTTCGTACGATCGTAATGGGCACTCGGAGACAGAAATGTCGTAGGTCGGACACGGTGTGGAATGGCATATTGAACACAGACAAAGCAGGAAAACACGGGTAATAAACGAGAGGTCGAGACGTGGTACGCACTTGCTCCTACACATAAAGGTAGAGTTGTGAGTTTGTGAGTGTTATCTACAGTAGACGCGATAGGAGACACGCTTGTATGAATGAACCTATTGACATCTCCCTAACCTCACGACTGGACGCTGATGACGCGACACAACGATTACTAAATAAACATAAAACCAATTGATGTAATGCTACGACTGAAGACGTACTTGTAGAATGTTCAACTCGTAAGAACAATGATGCTGCAGAAAACAATTACCATGTTTATTATTACGATGACAGTGTAGACTTAATAAGATGAACAATTACACAAACACATCACAAACGCTCAATTCGCATAATATACTTATGATAGACAAACAGTATAACAATAAAAATCGATAAAAGATACTTACGCATATAGTATCCGCATGCTTGGCCATTGGTAACGATATTACCTGCAACCAATGAACGAAAATCTGAATATTAAAACTTAATATCAAAAAAAAATGTGGACAAACACTTTGAAGAAAACTGGAGAAAGTACTTAGTAAAAAGGTAGTTTAAATGATGCATGATACATTTATTATCCGTTTGTGAATTTTAATTTATTCTAATTTATGCAAAATAGCGAGAATATTATGAGTAGGTAATTATTATTATGTTTATCAGCTAAACAAATTAAGTGTTTTTCGACAGAATAATTAATGAGGATTTGACGTGGAATAGATAAAACAATAAATAAAAACATTAGATACATTAGATAAGGATATAAAACATTAGATAATACGAGTAATAAAATAAAAACATGAGATAAAATAATAAATAAACGACGATCAAGTATTTTAGCAACAAATGCACTAAAAACATAAATGCTGGAACACACGCAAAAGTTATCTTTTACTGCCGAAGATTCCCGAACTGGTAAACTAGATAATAAATCAACTTCAAAGATGTATCCACTGGAGTATACGAAACCGTACATGTACCAAGTCCCAAGTAGGTACCTACAATAGGGAAAGGTCGCACAGCGGAGCGTTTCGATTTACTTTGTCGCCTTCAGAAACTCAATTTGAACATTCGCGAAATCTATTTGTGTTTCTACACGAGTCCGAGAGATAAAAATGGTGTCGTAAATCGACTTACCGAAGCCTGTGCCTCTACCTGCATAAGAGTTATCTCGGAGGAACAAGGAATAGTAAATATTCTGCGTGAGGGTAGGGAACATCATTGCATTGTCGAACTTAGAAATCCTGTTTCCATTATTGATTTTGTAACATATTTAGAAGTTTAGAGATGCATCTTTGATTATGATTATGAATAATCTGATTTTTTTTCTTCACCTAAGCCGTGTTAATGATTTCACCCACTTTATAGTGTTTAGAAATCCGACATGATAAATTTAATTTTGGTCAAAAATGGTTCTCTAAGTTTGTGCATAATATTAAGTTATGTACAAACGTTAAACACATACTTAGCACTTACTTTTTGGTTAAGTTAATAGATGTTTTAGTTAAAATATTAGTATTTTCAATCTGGAGTGGAGTGACGTGCCATGGGGGAGGCCTATGTCCATGTGATTGTGTCCATTATGATTATGATGGATAATTTCATTACTTTAGGAACCTGCCCAAAACTGTTTAGGCTTGCGTTAGCACATAAGGCGTACCTATAACAGGATGGCGACAAAGATTGCTAGACGATACAAGAACTTTTCCTTTACCATACATCCAACTAATTTATAATGAAGTATTCAAAATGCAAACGCATTTCCTAATGCGGTGCTATTACACAAGTCCCAACAATTTTGAGACCGTTTGTTATTCAATAGATGTAGTATCGGTGGCGTTGATCGGAGACTTATCGGGACCGAAAACGTGACCAACAAAAGGGAAAGTTGGATCAATTTATTGGTGAAAAAACACGTGGTGTTTTGGAACCACAGCTTTTAACGGTCGAGCGCATTCAGCTGAAAAGAGTACAAACTGGGTAGTCTTTTTGTATCTCTATTGAGAAGAAAGTAGCAATTCTGTAGCTACTTACTATCTAAAATCTAACTGGTCGCATTTGAAACACATTGCCGTCATCCGTATTTCCCGAGTGTTACAACTTGGGTATCTTCAAGCCGATTGAATCTACCTTTCAAGGCATCTTACGTGATTTATCATTTATCGTAAATCGATAAAAAACTTTAACTACTTACTCTATTTACTCTACCACTTAGTTACATACATACTTTTTTACAAGGGGAAATGCGTTGATTCATATTCGTACTGTTCGGGATAAGGGCACGGGTTATGTTGGACTGAGCTTGCCGCTAATGCAATTTTTTCTAAATCCACAAGATAGACACATAACTCTTTATTGTACACAAAAGTTATAAAACAAACAATAATATCTAACATTAAATTAATAAATTAAGCCAAGCAAGCAAGCCTTTTATAAATTCTAATCAATTCGTATCGCGTGTCGTGGCTGCATATCTAATTAGAAAATGGAATGTTCACCAAGTGTATAAACTTTTATTATTAACAATTTCTCTCGCTGAAGTTTACCTACTTATTTACGTATGTGTAAATCACCGGTCTGGTTGAGTAAGATCCAACAAAAAGGTGATGAAGTAATTGGTGGAAAGATTGATTTTGTCAGTTGAAAACGATTTATTTATTTTCTTATTATTATTTATTGTCTTATAGAAATGAAGTATATATATATAGGTGATGTTAGTACAAAGTTACTATTGCACACCGCCGCTCTACGTGTTCTTAAAATTCCTTCCAACCAGGCTGTCTATATGAGATTTCTTTATAATATGATAAGACCGCCGATTGTTTACCAGCCTATTATATTTTCTTTTCTCGCTTATGTTTTTATGTTTGTATTGTAGTTCTAGTTCTAACCATTTCTCTTAACTATGCAATAAAGAGTTATTCTTATATTTCTATTATACTGAGGTTATGATTAGAAATAATATCATACTAGTTATAGAATAGAATAGAAAACTCTTTATTGTTCACACAAATACAACAATATAAACTTAGAACTAAGATTACACAGAAAGAAGTGTTACAATTGGCGGTCTTATCGCTAATAGCGATCTCTTCCAGACAACCGAGCAGGGAAAGGAAATACATAAAATAGAGCGACGGTGGTTATAAAAATATATAAGGAGACATAAGTACATATTTTTAATCATAGCTATATAAATATACCAATACATACTATTAAAACTAATAGAATAAATACATAATGATATAATAATAAACATACATATTATTACACTACATATATACTATACGATATATAAATAATATATATATATTATATAGATATTATAATGAAAGGAAGTGAGCAATTGAACTATATTTTTGTGAGAATTATACTATATTTTTACTTTTAATTTTATTTATTTTAGAAGCAATCCATTCATATCAGATAAATTAAGGTTCAAATTTTGGAGCTTAATAGGCTTTACTGGTAAAATACCAGATAGACGGGCACAAAGATACATTAACAATCCAACTTGAGGCCTTTCAAGCTTTTAATATACATAAAATGGATGACGATTGTCTTAAGACCCTTATTCTGAACCGATAAGTAAGAAGCTAAATGCCAGGCCTATTGTTAATGATTTGAAACTATTCATCTTAGGCAATGGCTGTGAATAATGATAATAATAATTGGGGCTTATACTCTTATACAACAGGTTACCCTACTTACACTGTCAGAGTCAAATCACAATTTATAGGTTGTGTGGCCAACCTATAATATGTTGTGAATAATTCTAAATAGCCCAGACGGATTGGAAGGATAAGGTGGCATTATGAGCCACCACATGTTGTGTCTGGATAATCTGTTGCGTAGGACCTCTTTCTAATTGAATTCCTATAATATTTGTCACAATAATTGTCACTGTATCACTCATTATACACACATTCCCACTCACACTCTCACGTCGCTCACTTTTCATCATAGAAAATTAAATATATAATAAATAACTAATTTTATGGAAGTTTTCATATGGACAACGTTGCTCAACTTGAAATGTAGGTGAGTAGGCGTTATATTTAGGTTACTCGTATAATCAGGCTGAATATCTTGTTGTAACATTACTTTATACAGCCCAATTACTACCTTACTACAGCTTACAAACAAAAACAGGAACCGGATATTACAACATATATTAAAACCACTCATTAAATATTCAACAACGTAAATTCCAAATGATACTCGATATTTGATAAAAATTTAATGAGGTACAGGCTCAAAAAGGGGAAGCCGGAAATTTATTCCTATAATGTGAAAAACTCTACTTAGTAACTGGTATATTTTATTACTTTAACTTCCTAGTCTATATCTTCAATAGTTGATTTTATCTTTATGAATTTTGGGCAAATACGACCAGATCACATCTAGACGACGCGATACAATCAATGGTCAATAGAATATGCAATAAGCATTCATAAAGGTTAACCACACAACCTACAAAACAGTTCGTTTTAATTTTTATTTTATTTTAGGCCTACGTTTGACCACGTCCTACCTGATGAAAAGTGGAGATGCGGTCGACCATGAATCACATAAGATGCCTGGAATCTTGAAAATACCCAAGTTATATCGCTCGGGAAACACATCCGTGTTCCAAATGCGACTAGTTCTTATTGAAAATGATAAGCTAGATCACCGAGTTCAAATCCATTTTCCTTATTTTGCATCGAACTCACGTTGCAAAAAATTTAAACTCCCTAAAATAATCTAAAAAGCGCGTAATCCATTTAATTGGACTTTTTCTTGGCACGGAAGCTCAAGGAATCAGTCTCATTCGGTTACAAATGTGGGTCAGCCAACTAAGTACGAAAACATTTTCACTTTTTCTCATGGTGTGCCAAAGAACAAGCGAGCGTTTCTACAAATTTGGCATGCTTAACTTATTTATCATTGAGGATTTAGCCACTAGCGCCAAATTCAGGGCTGATTTTTATCAAAGAGTAAATTTTCTTACTTTATCTTGTAACTAGCTTATGACATACTTCCTTAGCGGAAGTCTACATCGGATTCATACGGAGTCATAAATTAATATACAGATTAGTAAATACAGATTCAATAAATGGTAAAACGAGATTTTATATGATTAAAAAGAGGGATCAATCAAAAGCTATTCTCGAAATGATTTAATGAAAATTCGTTAGAGAAACTCATAAATCCTAATTGGCAATAATTTAATTGATGTGACACCGTTTACTCAAATAAATTAAGGAATTGTTTGATATTTCGAGCTTCAAAGAAAAATCCTAATAATCCCAACAAAATAAAGGTAGAGCTGAACCGTTTTGGAATTGCGCCTGTTAGTTAAACAAAATGTTCTAGACCTGTATCAGAGTGACATGCAGTTTTATAGTGGTCGAAATCAACAATGCTTTGATAACACCCGAATTCTTTTAGCAGTAGCGCGGCGATAGGATTTCGCCGAAATTCCCGGGATGCTTGCAGATATTTAATAAGGGTCCGAGATAATAAATAACGACCGTGAAGTACTCATTTTACAAGGGTATCTCGAGAGGCGAGACTCCTTTGGAAATATTATCATTTTAAATAAATTAGTGTCATTTATCCAGTCGCGAGTCTGCTTTGGTCTTAATAAACTGTCTTCGGGATATTTTCTCAAGTTACGTTATTTAGACCACTTTTGATGGACCTCTGAAAGAAGGGATTTTTTGCTATTACTCAGTAATCTGAGATGGGGGTTGTTCTTAATGAATGTCAGAAAACTACGTTTTTATTTCTATAAAATGTTTTTTTTTCGTTTAGCAATACGAGCTTGATACTTAAAAGCGATAATACCTTCTTATTGCAGTCGTAGCTAGGTTTTTGATTGGTACGAAGTCCTTAAAAACACTTCGCTGCACTTATTTTAAATCTCGTTTGACTCAAGTACTTGCTTTTACTCGTTTATGGGTAAATCCTGAGATCGGGCGTATTTAAGTGATTTCCGTGGCAGATTTTAAATCAAAGTATTATTGCATTTTACATGTAAAACATCAAATTTCCCATAATTATAAGCACATCAATCAAATAGGCATCATTATAACTTGTTTCGTTCAGAAGATATTTAAATTTAAATTTTTGGTGCCACGGGAATCAATAAAGTGTGGCATGGGAATCAAAATTAAAACTATTTTGTTTGAATTCTATGTTATTATTTAAATATTGACCTCTACATACTAATCATATAAAATAGAAATGATTAAAAACGGTGATCCAAACAGATATACACCAAAAATAAAGTATTAAAAAGGTCTATATTGGCTCTCTATATAATAATCATGTAAACTAAATAAAATCAACGTATTGCAGTCTTAAACAATGTAAAAATATTGAATATATAGTCCTAGAATATGAGATTAAGTTCTCAGTCACAGTCACTGACAGGATTCACTCCAGAAGCTGTCATCAGATTGTACATTTATCATTAGTTAGGTTAATCTGGACTGAAAGTTGCAGTCAGGCCATAGTTTCGTTTTATTTTTCATCATACATCATCTCAGCCATAAGACGTCTACTGCTGAACATAAACCTCCCCTTTAGACCTCCATTTATAACACCGGTGTTGGAAGCGACCTGTTTCAAGCGTCTTTCAGCGACCTAAATAAGGTCGTCTGCCACACTTGTGGGTAGACGTTCTACGCTGCGTTTGCTTGCCTGTGGTAGCCACTTGAACACTTTTCGACCCCATCAGCCATTCGCTCTACGTGCTATGTGGCCTGCCCATTACTACTTCAGCTTCCTGATCCGCGGAGATATGTCAGTGACTTTGGTCCATCTCCTCATTCCTGATTCGATCACGTAGAGAAACCCCGAGTATAGCCCTCTCCATAGCTCGCTGAGCGACTTTTTAATGTGGGGATATAATGGTGCCGCATAAGCCAGAGCGGCTGTCTACTATAGTACAATATAAAAAAATCTGATGTATACAATATAAAAAAAATATCTGAAATAATGAAATATACAAATATAAACTGTCAAAATCACTTCCATACCTGCGGCTTCGCTGTAGTTGGTTAAAAAGTGAAAGAATGCGCAAGAAAACTCAGGGGAAAATTGATCACCGTGGTAAAATGCCATAATAATCAATACCATGGAAATCAAAATTGTATAGTTTTTTGTCAATATTTTTAAATTCCATAATTATAGACCAAAATTAATAAAATATATGATAAACAATACCCTTTTCCTAACTGCACACCCTAGTCAAAAAACCGTAATGGATAAAAAAAGATTTTTAAACATGGAAAAGGTAATCAATGATCTAGTGAACCAAAACCACGGTAATCAATTTCTCACCTTCGTAAATCCAGTTTATAACAACGAAAGGAGGAGCCTCTCTTCACTATGTTTAGAGCGCAATCGAAGTTAGCCAATAGCGTGCGTACAAGCTTCTAAGTATTGTGGTTTGTGAAATGTGGGTAGTTATGTCACGCGCCATGGGAATCACTTTTTGTCCGGGGACAAACCTAAATTTGTTATTTTTTCTAAAACTACGCTGAGTACAGCCTTCGCGTATTTTTTGATCATATAACAGTTCACCCTTTACAGCTTTGATCACAGGAATTAATTAAATTCCTTTTATAAATTAGTGAAAAAAATATATTTTGTTCCGAAAATGTGTAAGGGACAGCCCACGGTAATCAAATTTCAGGGCTTTTACATTTTTTTTTAGATACTTGCAGCGAAATATAACCTGATGTCTATCATGCATTAAGTAGATTGAACCTTAGACTAACAGGAAAAAAATACCTTTGGGTAGAATTTTTATGTTACGGGTAGTTTATTCCCCCAGACACGTAAAATTTTGTGTCTCAGGAATCACCCTTATAACAGTAACTGAAACATCCCAGATTTACGTAGCTTATCTACAACTCACTATTTTCATATAGTATCGACCATTCACTATCTCAGTTGCCAAAATACATTGCCACCTAACCTGCAGGCCGCAGTCATCAATCAGAAAACTGAACTATATCTACATGAAAACAAAGTTTGTTTTCGAATGCATACGTCATGAGGTCTCAGCGCCGGATGTGAAATTTTCCACGGTGGTTTCAGGATTGTTCCGATGTGACGGGCATCGTTCATTCACGAATGTATTTTTGGCTTGGTGTATATTATTCGCATACGGAATGGTGTCATCCACATTGCGGCTCACACGGCACTGGGTTGCCGACCCCTCGATCAAACAAACTCCTGATCAATATCGGTGCGCTACTCGCATAGGAGCAGATATCTAAAATTGCAGTGAAAAACATTGTAGCTCATTTTTCAACTAAATTGAGTTATAATCATGTTCTCAGTATTTTATCTTTGCTTTATAACGTAACTCTTAGAATTGCATAATATTGTTTTATAGAGCGCGGTATCTCCCTTTATTAGTTAAGTCTGTTTAGTATTGTACACTACAAACTTCTGTCGTGTGTGTGTGTGTGTGTGTGTGTGTGTGTGTGTGTTTCCTTTTGTGAAAAAGTCGATATGTTGCTGTTGTAATGCGAACTGACCATTGCTACAGTTGCTAGTGACCTATAACTTGAAAGTCAAAATGAAAGTTGAAAAGTTTCCTTTCAACAATAAGTTGATATGAAAATACGATACAATTCTGCTCTAAATCATGTCTCATATATTAAATATTTCTTCTGAAATAAATAATATAGGGATCTGTGGATAATATTTTATAATATAATATATGAGCAACATTATTTATGAAGCATTTAATTGTTATTCTATATTTTAGTATTAATCTTACGAAGAAAATACAAAATCAAACACTTAACTTGCACACTTATCAAACAAAAAACTGCAAGTAAAATTTGTAGGAAAATCAAGCTACACCCACAGAAAGTCTCACGACATAAAACGAACTTAAAGAACTTTGAACTCGTACCTACAGTTATTAAACTGCGGATTTTGCAACTGCGTCCTGCGTCACAGTTTTTAATCCCTGGCAACTTTTATGTATTCGCTACTTAAGACTTTTGTCCTTTACTTGCAACTCTCTCACTTGCACTAAAATATGAAAAACTTTAAAACTTAAATTTATAGAATTTACTTTTTGAAAATGTCTTTTGGTAACGCTAGCGTAGTTTGCCTAGTTGATTGCCTAGTTTTGCCTTGGTTTCCTAGTGTGAATTGTAACCACAAAGTTATTTTTAAAACAGAAATAATATTTGTAATTTGGAAACCTTTTGCATTTTTCAATAACATCAACATCATTCTTCAACTGGAAATGTGTACTTTTAAAAATATTATCAACAACTTTACCGCGAGACATCTTCAAAAAATAATTTCTACGAACAAAATATATTTCAAAATTAGTCACATCGTGCGAGCTAGAGAGTTAGTAATAAGCAGTAAGGACTAAAGTTTTAAATATCCTCTATGTTATCTTGCATTCTCAAATGAAACTATTGTAGTTACGTCAAACTTCCAAAGGGCAAAAGTTGATGACCTGGTATTTCACTTGTGGTATTACAGCTAGCATAATTTGGATGTCACCCTAACTAGATTTGAGAGGAATTCTGCTCACACAAACAAGCGTTAGTACCCGTTGCTACATAACTTGCATATTTGAACTTAAAAGGGGTCTGCGTCACAGGATTAATAGGGATGAAGAATGGATGCGATAAGTTTGTAAACGCGATATAAATTTGTATAAACCATGTGAAAATAGACACAATTGTTTACAAGGAGAAAGAAGTCCAGGAAGAAGAACATCTTGGTTTAAAAATCTGAGGCAAATGTTCTGTAAGAGCACGCGTTCATTTTTATTAGCTTTTTTTATGTGGAGAAGTAAGAAGACGAGCAAGACGCTCTCCTGATGTTAAGAGTTAACGCTGCCCATAATCAGTACAGTGCTACCCAGAATTTCACAATGATGTGCAATTCTAGGTGCACTGCATCAACGCTTCTTACTCAAGAGTCATAAGATGTGATAAGATTGTGTGCTGCTGTGTCAATGGTTCAAATTGCCATAATGGTCACCAACTATCGATAGAATATGGAAGCCAAAGAAGAAGAAAAAGCCTCTGACTGCTTAAGTAACCGATTTTTTTTCAATATAGCCACAACTGTGACTGTGACTGTGACTTCACTTTAGTTTGCCTCTGATCACAATCTTGTCTAATGTTAAAATTGATGCAAAAAATTAAGGCCGATCTCATTACATTAAAATGTACCAACTCCATAGATCTCACATAGATTCAATTCAATAAGAGAAAAAGGTGCTTATCTCCAAAAGATTTTCCACTTTATTCACCCTGGCAACTGGCAACCCATTCGAGCGGTGTTGCCATAAATTAATTCAGTTGGTCCTAGAATTGCACAAGTGGCAGAGCTCGTTGCAGAGAAGGGCTTAATTAAGAGGTAGTGGAGTAAATCTTACTTTTCTAGAATCTCAGGATTGTTTTGAAAATGATTTATTGATGTTATTTATTGGTTAAATTCTTTTAATGCAAATTAAAGGATCCCAACTTAACAATAAAATAATGTTGTTGCTTTGTAAAACTATTGGAGCATATCAATTGTCTATGGCTAGAGTTCAGTGGACATAATATTATAATTATAAACGCCAACATAAATGAAATAAAATAAAATAAAAAACGAAACAGTGAAGGCGAGTGAAATGAATTATTTTCGACACCACCAGGTAGGCAGCCCGGCAGCCACCTGCTGTAATAAAATGCTGTAACAAATACCTACTATTTGGTAGGTATCAAACTTGAAATATTTTTTTTAGTTTTTGATAGAATAGAATAGAAAACTCTTTATTGCTCACACAAATACAATAATATAGCTTAGAACTAAGATAACACAGAAATAAGTGTTACAATTGGCGGTCTTATCGCTAATAGCGATCTCTTCCAGACAACCAAGTGATGGCATTTATTGTCTAAAATATCTTATAATGACATATAGGTAATACTCTTCTAAATTATGCCATTATTTTGTTATTGTAATTAAATATTTCAGCATTATATTAGGTTGTAGAGTGTAAAGGCACTAAACTTAAAATGTATCGTAGTGTAAAATTCAATTAATTTTACAGAGAAGCGTCGCATGAAAATTTTCAAAATGGCACAAAAGAATACAAAGTGATGCCAAGGTTAATTAGTAATGTTAATGAAATCTTGTTTAAAATTAATTATGCAATACAATAAACACGTGTTCTGGACTCGTTTGCTAGAATGTACATAAAAACCAGTCTACATGACTAGTTTTGTGAATAAATCAAGGTTTATTTTAAATGATTAACTTGAAATTCCCACGGTATTTTAAAACCACTACTTGTTATAGTTTGTCGGAATTAATATGACACTAATTTAATTGCTGTTTATTTTCCAACAGAACAGGTTACCCTACTTACACTGTCAGAGTGATATCACAATTTATAGATCGTGTGGCCAACCTATATGTTGCAGTTTCAGGTCGCCGAGATTACTACAGGGGCTGCAACATGACCTAACGACTGCTAAATAAATCATGGTTAGTTTTAAATGATTAACTTGAAATTCCCACGGTATTTTAAAATTACCACTTGTTATAGTTTGTCGGAATTAATATGACACTAATTTAATTGCTGTTTATAATCCAACAGAACAGGTTACCCTACTTACACTGGTTACCTTACTTACTTTTAAATCACAATTTATAGATTGTGAATTGTGTGGCCAACCTATATGTTGCATTTTCATCTGCAACATGACCTAAGAATGCCAAATAAATCATGGTTTGTTTTAAATGATGAACTTGAAAATCCCACGGTATTTTAAAATTGCCACTTGTTATAGTTTGTCGGAATTAATATGACACTAATAAATAGTGTTTAAACTCCAACAGAACAGGTTACCCTACTTACACTGTCTGAGTAAAATCACAATTTATAGATTGTGTGGCCAACCTATAAGTTGCAGTTTCAGGTCGCCGAGATTACTACAGGGCCTGCAACATGACCTAACGACTGCCAAATAAATCATGGTTTGTTTTAAATGATGAACTTGAAAATCCCACGGAATTTTAAAATTGCCACTTGTTATAGTTTGTCGGAATTAATATGACACTAATTATAATTGATGTTTATACTCCAACAGAACAGATTACCCTACTAACACTGGTTACCTTACTTACTTTTAAAATCACAATTTATAGATTGTGAATTGTGTGGCCAACCTATATGTTGCATTTTCATCTGCAACATGACCTTAAGAATGCCAAATAAATCAAGGTTTGTTTTAAATTATTAACTTGAAATTCCCACGATATTTTAAAATTACCACTTGTTATAGTTGTCGGAATTAATATGACACTAATAAATGGTGTTTAAACTCCAACGGAACAGGTTACCCTACTTACACTGTCAGAGTCAAATCACAATTTATAGATTGTGTGGCCAACCTATAAGTTGCAGTTTCAGGTCGCCGAGATTACTATAGGGCCTGCAACATAACCTAACGACTGCCTCCTACATATCTTATAGGAAACAACCGGGACCCACAATTTTACGTGCCTTCCGTAGCGTCCAGGCAAAAAGTTTTGCCACACTGAGATTTTATTAACCTAGGGCCTCCGGATCACAAGCCGGACGTACGACCACTGGGCCACGGACGCTACTAATGACAATATTTAGGATTTTAAAAAACATACAGCAGGCCTCCTAGCAGTTAATAAGAATAATTTGATTTAAAATAAACCTTTATGAATATGCACGCTTTCCTTACATTTTTCATAAATTGTGAACATGAGTCTGCCATCTTTCTTTAATACCATAAAATATTATGTATGTAGTTATAATGTCATACAGAAGTGATATAATCATAATATATCAGCCTGCATTGGTCCACTTCTGGACATAGGCCTTTTCGGTTTGCTAATCATTTCGACTAGGTATACCTATCAGTATTTCAGATATTACTACCATCCTTGTACATTTACAAAAATATTATGTATGTTAGGAAGAATCTCGAAAAATTTAAACTAAATGGTGACAAACACAGCTTTAACACTAGAAATAAGAATAAGATAGTTGTACCTAGATTTAGATTGACCAAAACAAACCAGAAATCATTCCTAGGGAATAGTGTACGTTTCTATAATAAAATCCCTGAGGAAATAACGGGGCTCACAGAAGGTAAATTCAAAAGCCATGTTAAAGCCATATTACAAAAGAAAGCCTATTAAAAAATAAGCCAATACATAGACGACAAAGATGCCTGGAAACCTCTGCATAATAAACCAGCAAGTGCCCCTAAAACGCACAATAAATTATGTAACCAAGATAAACATTGTAAACACATACTTAAAAAATGCAATCCTCATGAGTTTCTTGCTTGTTCTTCTCATAGAGGTGCCTTGCGAACGAGCGGTAGAGTGTTAAAATAGAAAAATGTAAAATTGACTTGCAAAAGTGCTCCAATGTAGCCTATTTGAAAAATGATTTTTGAGTTTGAGTTTGAATTACTTTCAATTATCTACTAACTTACATAATAATAATTATAGTGGCTTAGACATAAGTAAAGTGTTTGTGAAACACAACTAATAAAATATTACCATCAGGTGGGTTGTCTGCTTGTTTGTCACCTATTACATAAAAATACATATTTTACTTCAAGCTTAGTGTAAGATAATGAACTCCAAACATACCTACTCACACTTTATTTTCACAGCAAACAGCCCTAAATAATTTATTATAATCTGCAGAAAATCGCTGTACTAATGCTTTTTGCACTCATATTTTAGCTTTCAAAACCTTGCTTAGTAATAAATAACTCTAAAATGAAATCTTATTTTCTAATAATAACATATTTAACGCTGACTGCATTCGTATACCATGTCTACGATATTAAAGCACGTGACGAAAAAAGGAACTAATTTTTGTTAAACTGATTCGTTGTATAAATTGTTGAAACACGTAGACTACAGCGCCCTTACATGTAGATCTAAAACGGATTGCACGTAGGCTTAGAGTACAAAACGGGCCATAAATTATAATACATTTCTAGATCTTATAAGTACGCACTTATAAATTATATATCTTTCAGAGAGCAGCTTCGCCCGTCACTTAGGAAAAGCGTCTCGTATTTTATATTCAAAGGGTGGCCAACAATACAACAGCTTAAATGGATTTTCTTTCATATATTTTAACGCACGAATCATAGGGTATCGCAGTATATCAGTTTTTTATGTGAAATCTATTGTAATGGACAAAAGAAATTTTAAAAAACTTTTTAATAACAAGCTTAGGTATCTTATTATTACTATCTAGCACCAAAGTACTCGTCAAGACGAATCAAATGACCCCAAACTAGATGGGATTGCGTTGTTCAATTACGAAGTTTCTATGGCCACCTTCCAGCTCCATCATCAGATCAGCTCCATGTCATAAGTCATAATATGCAATATTGTATTGTCATCCGATTTATACATGCATGCAAAATTTCAGTCCGGTTTCAGAAACCGGGAAGTGGGTCAAATTTAACTTGCAAGATTTGATTACAGACAGACAGACAGAAAGACAGACAACAGACAGATGAAAGTGAATAAAAGCTTGTAAAAAGTCAGTAAGCCCGTATATTCGCCCGCCCACAAGGTGGACAGACGACCTTATAAAGGTCGCCGGAAGACGCTGGATGTAGGTCGCTTCCAACCGGTATGTATGGAGGTCCAAAGGGGAGGCCTATGTTCAGCAGTGGCCGTCCTATGGCTGAGATGATGATGATGATGATGATGATGATGATGAAGCCCGTATATATAGGTATAAAGCCAGAAATGTAATCTTTTACGTGTAAGTACGTGTCACATTAATATTAGATGATAATTATGAAAGTTTTTGTTTCTTATTAAGCAATAAAACGATTAAACCAATTGACTTGAAATTTGATATGTACTATATATATTTAGTACACTCACACTGTGATATAATATGACATAGGGCTCAGTTTTTAATAGGGAAAACCGATGGGCACAGCCAGTACAGCATCATTAGGTACATAGTATAAAACAAAGTCGTATACCGTCTGTCTGTCCCTGTGTATGCTTAGATCTTTAAAACTACGCAACAGATTTTGATGCGGTTTTTTATAATAGATAGAATGATTCAAGAGGAAGGTTTTTATGTGTAATACATGCATAATATAGTAGAGAAACACTGTCAATTTTCTGTTAAGCGCTGCGAAGTGCGCGCGTGTCCACTAGTAAAATGATAAAATTTAAACTGATGTACTGTGGCTATACCGCAATACGTATGGTTCTCTTTGAGGGACGAATAATAATACAATAAAACATGGCGGGACTATAAATTCGCCATTTGCATACGAGGACCGTGTGGGTAATTTAAAGCAATTCGCGAAATTAAGTCTTTTGTGTAAATCTTATTACGAGCGAGTTCGTTATTTGTTCGTGGCTCAAGAAATTGTTGTCTATTTTTAGACTTCTAATGTTTTGTTGGTTTCTTTATACAACATTGTTCAAGTTCAAACATTAAAAAAAAAACTTTTAACCATTGGGCCTATTTTCTATCGTACACTAGTGTCGATCACTTTTAACCTACAAAAATAAAAAGTTCATCAAATCATAGACCGCTGGACATAAAAGACGTTTCTTAAATTTGTCGTGTAACGTGCTAGTTGATTACTTATCAATTAGAGGATTACCAGTGTACTGCACAATAGGCTCTACTCAGGTACCTAACCTACAGATTGCTATTTTTTTTTGCATCGAACTAAGCAGTCTTTTGTTCACAATCTCACCTGTTGGTAATAAAAGATGTGGTCTAAATTGGAACACGACGTCGATAACAGCAGATTGATTATTTTTAGTTATTGTAGACAACGCTTGCCCATCAAAAATGACATTGACGAAGGCAGTGAAGTCAGTATTTAATCGATCCTTAGCAACGCTCTTTAAAAAGTCTAATAAATAAAATATTCACAGATTCCATAACCACGGCAATAAAACGAAAAGACATCGACGTCCAGACGCGATCTGTGAGATCAAAATAATGATAACAACCGTCTCCCAGACGTCACCTGGAATACTACCGTTACAAACAAAAACGTGAACGGCACGAGACCGGCGCGTGCGCATCATTCATGGAAAATCGATCGATTCATGGAAAAACTATGAAAATTTCTTCTAGAATAACTGTAAATGGACAATTAGTCACCGAGACTGGGTTATTTTGTCTCTGAAGGGTAACTATAGGTCAAAGTCAAATAAAAAGACAAGTTGTGTTAATTCATCTTTTTATTTATTGACCTATAGTACTTTAGTATTGATACTTATTTAGGTACTTGTCTTTTTAATTTGTATCGCGTGGGTGTCTCTAAATCTCCAACATAAAGTCCAACAAAAACCTCTTAAACTCTTAGATGAAGATCTCAGAATTCAGAGCCTTGAAAGAAAATGAATAGGCGCTGAAAAGGCTTAAAATAAACCTTTATGAATCGTGTTCTAAAAATATCCAGCTCCTCACAATTTGTTCGAGTCCCACGAGGTACTAAACGGGCCAGTATTACTGATCTTGATAATTTCTGCGTACAAACTGTTGCATATTCTGTGGTGTCTCCTTCGAACGAATTGTCCGAAATGTAAAACTGTGTAAATTAACTGTCCTACACTGAATTTACTCTGTCTATATATTTCCGCAAGACAATTAGACGGGATGCCCTTCTAAATGAAATTCCCACGGGGCCTACAATTTGAGACTCAATTTACATTGAAAGTTACGTTTTTATTCTATTTCTGGTTACGAAATGGTGACCCAATTAAAATGGTAAGACAATCCATACTAATAAATGCGCAAGTTGTTTTGTCTAATAAGTTTTCACAATGAGATAATTTGAATCAATTTTCCTTTAGCACCCGTACCTTTAATATGCCATCACTAAATTGCAACTAACAAAAAAATATAATTTCAAAAATATTATATAAGGGAAAAATTTGATTTGCAGACTGCAAGTGGTAGATCAAATTTTTCCTCGGAAATTGATTTTTTAATGCATTGTTAAGCTCTCTTTTTAATATTGATTTCATTACTAACAAAACCGTAGCAGCTTTTACAAAATATTATTATTTTTAAATTCATTTTAAGAAATCTTTCGACCACGATATCGCGTGATGTAAAACGATGTAGCAATAAAAAACAAATTTAATACTAGACATTTTACTCCTCTATCAACTACATATTTTTCTTCCTACCCAACTCCGCTTTACAAGCTCAAAAAGACAATATTTCCGGGAAGCCAACACGTACGTTGCATTTTTCAAGGCGAAGCTTACTAGCAGTGGAGGCACATAATTCGTGAGATTATCCAACCGCGAGGCTACATCGAAGGACCAGCCTTGGCGCAGGTTTACTTCTCACTTCACAAAGGAACTGAAGGACAAGCTAATAATAAACTGGGTAACTGTGGGTCACTCGTTATATAGAGGATTTCGTACTAATATAGTTACAACAACCAATAAATATTAAAATTGTATAAACTGCTAGGAAAAATGCTAGGCTTTTAACTAGGACCAATTCATCAGCAATAGGTCTTCGGTAAAACCGACGTATGCGACGTGTTTTAAAAAAAACAATCAGCATTTACACTAGAAGACATGACACTAGATGACTATTGGGTTAAATACAGAATAGAGAGCTGTGATTTTTAGAAATATCGACTACTAGGTGCATATTCTGGTTCAATCTACTCCAGTGGGTGAAGGTGGAATCGTGAATTCCCCGTCCAACCATCAGTGGGAAAGTCCAGTGGGTGGACGGGTAGTGCCTCATACCTCATTATTTCTCGACGGGTCGCGATTATTAATCTCCGCCTATTCGGGTTTTTATGCATTATAATTTATTTGTAGAATAAAACCGATATACAAAATTATATGAGGTTCTCAAGTTGAGCTTTTTATGCATTTACGAGTATAACGAGAGAAATGTTTGGCTTTCCAAACAATCATCTAATATTATAATAAACTGTAGCAAAGTCTGTGCTTCAATATTATCAGTCTTTGTACGTAACGAACTCAAAAACAGATAAAACAGACAAGTTCAAGATATTATTATAGGTCCTTATATTAATAGATATAAGAGTCGCGAAGGTATGTTTAAAACTAGTGAGTCACTAGTCTTCAACTTAAAATTACTGCAGTGTTACCTACTGAGATTGAAACAATATGGAGAAAGTAAACAGTTCTTGTCTGTAGACAGTATCTACCACTTGGAAAATCCCATCGGAAAATACTTTGTAGACAATAATTCTACCCTGTCACTGATATTATATTAATGCGAAAGTATGGATGTGTGTTTGTAGTAACAGACACACATTACGCCTAAGGGGCTGCGCAGACGACAGACTATCCATGACGCACTTTTTAGTCTGTGAAAATAGAACCTATGCAATTATATGCAGTAACACACACGACGCGCAAAAAGTCCGGCGCACAAATAATCCGTGTAATTCGGGCAGACCGCACCGCGCCGCTCCGCACAAAAAGTGTGTGAAAATAATTGAACGTTTGCTTCAACGCGCCCTAACGCAGACGGCACACACTTTAGTCGGCAATCTCCATTTGCTAGGGGTGGATGTAACGCTTCTTTCTTCTTCTTTTTCTGTACCTACTTCTTGTACAAAATAATACTTCGCAATCTCTGCACGATTTCCATAGCGTCTACGTCCCTACAGCTCTGCCGACAGAATGATCAAAGATGTGCGTCATGTGCGTTGAGTCTGTGAAAAATCCGCAACCGACTTTTTGCGCGCCATGCAGACTTTTTGTGCGCCGCAGACTCGATCGCACAAAAAGTGTGCCGTCTGCGCAGCCCCTTACGCCAGCAGAAATTGAGCTGAAATTTGGTACGTATATAGCTTAAGCCCTGGAATAATCTTATAATAGGTTACTTTTCATCGGGTAAAATCGATGGCCTGTTTTCACAATAAAATCATTACCTTATTGTTGTTACCACAGATCAGAAGAATGTTGTTACTGTAAGTTATCGCTAAACAAATTTTGTCTTCGTATATTTTGCAAAATAATTGACAAGCTTCACTTGCGACATATTCTACGTCACAGTGTCAACTCCTCAAACTGAATAAAATGCAAAAAGGAATGGAAAGGCACTGCGCGCGAACATTTTCTCAAAGTAGGCACCTTTTCAGCGAGAAAAATCTCCGGGCGCAACTAGTAATTATTAAAGTACACTATCAATTACTTATTTACTTTACAAAATCAACAGCCTAATCCAATTTTCTACGAATCCCAATTGAATTGACTGATGATAAGAGGTCCGATAATAGCAGCGTTGCCAGTGCGTTACTTTTGTAACGTTTTGCGTTACTTTTTGACCCTTTGCGTTACTTTTACGTTACTTGTCCTAAAATGTTACTTTTGCGTTACTTTTTGGGGTAATGATTTTTTTAAATGAACTCCTACAATGGAAGAATATAAAATAATAACTTAGTGAAACGGAACGCAATCGAAACGGAAAACAAAAATTTAAAAAAAAGTAACTAATATGTCAATATCATGGCACGTTCACATATGCCGGTTAATGATTCTGCGAGTCGTTGGCCCAACGTTCGCCC
This sequence comes from Hemithea aestivaria, assembly GCA_947507615.1. Classification (NCBI taxonomy): domain Eukaryota; kingdom Metazoa; phylum Arthropoda; class Insecta; order Lepidoptera; family Geometridae; genus Hemithea; species Hemithea aestivaria. The sequence continues at coordinate 10,260,666 of OX382338.1, forward strand.
GAGCGCACAGATTATATATATGCACTTGGGGCATAGATTATATAAATCAAAAAATTAAGAAAATTTAATTAGGTAGTTTAAAGTAATTATTCATACAAAATGGCTTCAAATGGTCCATGATTGATTAATATTCAAAATATAATTAAAGTCGTCAGCTATGGAACCCAAAATGTATACCAGAAATTTACCGTGAAAAAACCGTAAATATCCGAAGACATTCGTCTATAGACAAAAACTGTTCATCCATAGACAAAACATAGACACACTCAGCAAATCATTGGCCGGTATATGTGGACGAGCCATAATGCGATATATGTATTTTTTTTTGTTTGCAATATTACAACTTCTTATTAAAATACTTATTTCTTCTATTAAAAATACTTATTATGCTAGTTCAAACATGAGGAAATAATATTATTACCTACTGAAATCTATGAGTAAAAAAGTATAAGTACCTATATTTAAATTGAGTAAGTATATTACATTGTATATAAATTGTATTAAAATCGTGTTTTTTTTAAATGCGTTACTTTTATTGTAAATGCGTTACTTTTCGAACCTGTCTGCGTTACTTTTGAAGATAGGGCATTGGCAACACTGGATAATAGGCACAGCTAAATGAAATCACTTTTAGGAAACCCCAATCCATTAAGAATCCCGAAAATTTCCCGGGAATAAAACTGTTTTAGACCCCTCGAGAACCTTCTAGCTTTCGCCGGATTAAGTAGAATTGTAAATGATTTCCAAATTAGGTTTGGAAGGTGAACTCTGGGTACTGAGTAACTGAGTACTAACGTATTTCGGATTAACTTCTTAATTATTATTACTATTAATGATCTCGCTAATTCTAGTAAAGTATTATTTATTGCTACTAACAATTTGTGTGAAGGCATTATTATGTTCTAGACTCTAGACTGAACGGCAATGGTACTGGATATTAGATTCAACAACTAACATCTCAGGATGAAAGGCGCAATGAAGTGCCGCGCAAAGTTTTCAATATCAAAACCACTGGGTTGCATTATCTGATATTGTAATAATATATTAATAGGCACCAGAGGGCCTATTGGCTAATTCACACCCACTACGATCGACGACGATTTCAATGTACATTACTGCGTTTGTTATTTCACTCATTAATAAGGAGGTTTAAGCAAGAAATGTACGCAATTTTGTCTATGGATTGTAGTTAACATGTCTGATTTGCTCGCCTTGTACAGGTACCTTTCTAGGCATCTTACGTGATTCATTGTCGACCGCATCTGCACTTTCCATCAGGTAGGATGTGGTCAAATGTCCGCCTATATAGAATTAAAAAAAAATGTCATAAAAAAGTGGCAGTGCTAGTTATTGGCAATGATTACGTCACATAGGTACATATACGTATGTATTATGGCACCATACATGGTTGCATAAGTGGATCCAGGCTTTTTTCTGGGGGGTGGAGGGGCTAAGGGACAGACGGGCAAAAAACTGACTTTTCTGACCTCGCGATCATTATCTGAGATTCGATCGGTAAGAAAAATTTAATATTCCTAATTTAATTAATGGAAATAGGCGTTACTTTGCGGAAATCCATCACAACAATTATTATGATTATGTGGTGGAATTAATACTAATTACTATTTTGGTAACGTTTGAATTCCTCGCCGTCTCTTAAAACTTAGTTAGACTCACAAATTTAGAGCGGAATTAATACTAAATATTAAATAATAACTAATAATTATTCTTAATTTGTATGAATATGTAAGAATATTTTTTTTTTTTATAGAAGACTAATCAAGCGTTTGACTGCAATCTCACCTGTTGGTAAGTGACGATGCAGTCGAAGTTGTAGCACGCTTGTTTAGTAAGAACCTATTCACTCTTGATTTGAACAAACCCACGTTATAGCATTCGGGAAACACTGAGAGTGGTAGCGAGTTCCATAACTTCGCCGTTCTCATAATGAAAGACGAAGCGAATCGCTGCGAAACAATCCGAAAATGCGAAAACAGTCCTTCAGGGGGCTTGAAGGTATGTACAATTATATGTACCTATACAGTATACAATAATGTAAGTAGACACCAATGGTAAGGGCCCAAAAGAACAGCACGATACAAAAAGTTCCGAGTATTGTTTAGACTACAGAGATCTGAGTAGTATTCATTCTGAGAAGTGTATTTCGCTGAAACATTCAGGTGTACAGTACAATGTATTGTATCATACGAGATGTTTTGTCTGGATCTGTTTTTTGTTTAGATGTTAGTGGGTGGTTGTTTTCGTTTCTGTTGAACTGAACGTACCTACCTACTCAAACATAAAATAAATATACAAAGGAAAAGACTTATAGGAACCTGGAACCTCACTTGACGCAAATGTTTGCGCTAAATATGTACAAAATACACATTATAATCTACTTAAATTTGTGTATATTTTATACCAGCGATTGTTATTCTCCGCAAAAAGCTGTAGGGTCAAAGTGGGTAAATGTAAACCCTTTTGAAAAAAATTGGAGGTAGCAGTACTTTCATCATCGTGTAAAAAAATTGTGACGACTTATTATACTATTTCTTTTTTCTAGGGACTCAAAGTGAAGTAACATGCGAAGTAATATATAACAAAACCTTCTAGCATTTAATTTATTTTGTATTTATTACAAGTTTACATTTACCCTAACGCAAAGTTTCAAAAACTACCACTTTGGGGTAATTTTAAACACGCAATTCTTAACTGTTACTACATAGCACAGAAGAAAAGATTATTTAGTGCAAGGTTTGATCTCTCTAATGAGTATATAATGGTAAAAAGTCCTTATCTATAACAGAAGAAGAAGAACGAGAGTTATGCTTTATCCTCTGGTTAATAGTTCTACATTTGTGTATACTAAAGTGATTCCTATCTTTCGATTAAAGTAATGCACCGAGAAGTTGCTGGATAGTGATCAAAACGTACAATAGTCTCTCATAAACCGTTAACGATTTGTAAAACCAACAGAAAATAGCCAGTGTTAGTCGGTGTTCATGTGTTTATGAGGATATTACACAATGGCTTCGTTGAAATCGTAAAATGAATGCGTTTTATGGTGTAAAGAACTCGTTATAAATATTTTCCGATAGCTTTCAGTCTACGCCAAGTTCCATTACTACTACTCCAATTTCTATTCAGTTATATAACAAGATTTTATTTACTTTCACCTGTCTTTTGTCTGTCTGTCTGTAATCAAATCTTGCAAATTTTGATCCATTTCCCGGTTTCCGATTGAGCTGAAATTTTGTTTGCATGTATAAATCGGATGACAATGCAATATTATTAAGACATAGAGCTGATCTGATGATGGAGCTGGAAGGTGGCCATAGGGACTTCGTAATTAAACGACACAACGCCATCAAGCTTTGGGCTCATTTGATTCGTCTTGACGAGTACTTTGATGCTAGATGGTAATAATAATAAAAGCTTGTTTAGTAGTTTCCATTAATTAGCAATAGTCCTGTCACTTTGCGGAGACTGTCATTGAGCCTATTTTCTATGGATGGACTCAAAGACAGACTCCAATAAGTGTCACCCATTACATTTATATTAAAAGCTCAAAAGGGCCTCTGCACGTTGGACTTTTTTGTCTCCGTGTACGCCTATAAAAAGGCCCGGGCTTAGCCCGTGTTTAAGAGCGACATAAAAGCTTGTTTTATAAAAAGTATTTTTTATTAATTAACTTGTTTATTTGCCCGCCATTATGCGCTTTTTAAAAACTTATTCAGGGTTTAGTGAATATAATATTATAGAACACAATAAAATGATTCATGTAAAACGCAAATTCACGACATGAATATTATACAACTCAATCATCTTTTGAGATTGTAATTTTTGCAAATCTGTTTCGTATACAGAATCTGGTTACATTTGAATATGGTATGGTTACATGCTAGATACCTACTCCTACTAGTAGATATAAGTTTCTTGAATAGATATTATAGGCGATGATATTGTAAAACTAGAATTCCAGTTACAAAAAAAAAAAACAATTCCCACTAATATTTTAATGCGAAAGTTTGTGAGTGAGTGTGTATGTTTGTTACTTCTTCACGCCTGAACGGGTGGACCGATTGAGCTGAATTTGGTAAAGAGATAGCTTAGACCCTGGAATAACACATAGGTGCGGCACACAGCGGGTAAAACTGCTAAGCGCAGCTTGTACAGCTTATAAAAAGCCAATCTGTATCACTGGCGACGTATCACATATTATCGACCGAGCGAAGCGAGGTCTTAGAGTCGAGAGCCGCGAAAAGCCTGCGTTTTGACCAGTTTAACGGTTGACCTCTGGTGCCTAACTTTGATCGACATTTACTCAAAAACGGTAAATCCAAATTAAATGAAATTTTGCACACCAGTTAAATAGGTTAATAGAATACTTATAGTAAAAAAAAAGCCAAATAGGCTTCAGTATTGCAGAGATATAAGTGACTTAAAGTCTTTAAGATAGGTCTGACGATAATTGCAAAACTGGTACGCCGATAATTTTTTTTCTGAGCTATTAACATTTTTTATAACCTACCTAAATATTTTATCAAAAGTGTATGTTTGTATGTATGTTTGTTACGCGATAACTTGAAAACCGATGGTCCAATCTTGATGAAACTTTGCAAACGCGTAGTACATATCCATAGAATTTTTAAGTTCGAACATGAGCCAAATCGGTCGAAGGGTTCTGGAGTTAAAGAGATTCCTTGATTACCACGTTACCGAAGTTCCAATCTTGACGGAACTTTGCGAACGGGTAGTACAAACGCAAAGAATTCTCATGTTCAGAAATGAGCCAAATCGGCCCAAGAGTTGCAGTTAAATCTTTTATTAATAATGTAACCGGGATATAATTGCGATTCACTGTCTTAGGAGATGGGAACATTTTGGTAGGTAGATAAACGCAGTTTGAAATTAGTTCGAATAGTACGGACCGTTATGTAATTGCGATTCACTGTCGTTGAAGATGAGGCATTTCGGTAGGTTGATAAACGCAATTTCAAATTAGTACAGATATTAGAGTTGACCATTATAGATTTGCGATTCATTTTCTTAGAAAATAAAAACATTATGTAAGGTTGATAATCGCAATTTCAAATTGGTACAGAAATTAGGGTTGACCATTATAGTTTTGCGATTCATTTCTATAAAAACACTTACATTTTGTTAGGTTGATAGACACAATTTCAAAATGGTTCATAATTTAGAGATGATCATTATAGATTTGCGATTCACTCCCATAAAAGACAGTAACATTTTGTTAGGTTGATAGACGCAATTTCAAAATGGTTCATAATTTAGAGATGATCATTATAGATTTGCGATTCACTCCCATAAAAGACAGTAACATTTTGTTAGGTTGATAGTCGCAATTTTAAAATGGTTCAGTATTTTGAAAAGACCATTATAAGACCATTTAATAAGGCTGCAGCCTTTTTAATTATTAAATACACAACTTCATCTTGGGCATATTAGCTTTTTCGCTGGCAGTAAGATATATTATTATTTGTGTAGCCTATCTGCAAAACTTTTTAAAACTTAGAATAGTTTGTGCCGGCACATTCAACAATAAAGGTGCACGAGCACACCGTAGTGCAGCGCAGACCACTGGTGGCTCTCTCCAAAAAAGTCAGCAAAATGTTGAGATCACTACGTACGCGCCCATCCAAATACGTACACGCATAACATTGCTTAACTTCGATGATTACGTTCTTTAAATAGCGCTATTTTTAAATGAATTAATTTTATTAAAAACTAGCAATCCCGGCGAACTCCGTTTCGCCACCAGATGGCTTCGTTTTAAATTTCTGTTGAAATTTTTCCTGAATTTTCTTTGCTATAAACCTCACGGAGCCCGAGACCTTTCCAACGAATGCAAAACCGTGGAAATCGGTTCGTGCGTTCTGGAGTTATAGCGTCAGGAAGGAAAACCCGACTTATTTTTATATAGTAGATTAAAAGTTTTCAGATTTTTTCCCGTATTTAAAATATAGGTATGTTAAGGTATTATGCCAAATTTTATAAACATAGGGTAACGGCAAGTTCTCTATGAATATTGATTTATTCAGAGGGTCAAAACATTTTTTGAAGGATAAACGGGTGTATTTTTTCGACTTAAAGTTAAAGTTCTTGTATTAGGATATTTTAAAAAAAGTCTAAGGTCTAAAGTCTAAGGTTTAACGGAAATTGGGCCGCGAGGTCCCAGTTTGAGGCGAACTACTAGTTATAATGCATGCCCAACACTTATCGAAAATGAATTTTATAAAGTTTTATTATAGGTATTCGGAATCCACAAAAAGACGCATTTGCTAAGAGTATCAGTATTTTCTTATTTTAGGGTGGTCAGTGGTCAAGTAAGTATTTTTTGTTTCAATAAAGTGAAGCTGGTCTATATCTATAAGCCTTAAAGAACTTTTTAAATAGGCACGTTGTACGTCATAAGTATTTTGGTCCTATTCTAGTTCGGTCTTTTTTCACTACGCTAGAGCGACATCCCGGCTTATTGTACATCAATGGTTATAGTAGACAGCAGGCACATGTGCCTCGTATAAAAACCTTCTGGACCCCGATAGAGTACAAACTTTATATCTGCAATGCCTTCTTTAATAATAAATATCGTAGAATCCAACCACTCTTAACTTGCAGGTCATTTCAATAGACATCAGAAACATTTCGTTTGGTTGATATGTGCAATTATAAAACGGTCTACACTTTACATTTCTGAGAAGATGAATGTATTTGTTTCTTAACTTTCGACTACCATCGATCATCGTATGGCATCAAGATAATCAGCCTAAAGTTATTCTTCGCCCTTATACTGCATTATTGATCTTTACGATAAATAAATTATCATTTTTTAAACTTTTATCACACTTGTTGATCGGAAGGAATTGGATGAGGAGACTCATCAATCTAAAGGTTTGCTTGGTAATAAAGTTCATTCGAACTATCTTTCAATCATTCTTCGAACAAATGTCTTTCGAAATAATCTAACGGAACTGAAGTTAACCATGAGGAAGCATATATCCATCAATTGGTGGATACGGGTACGCAGTACAATACTTTTATTTACAAACACGTGGTTTAATTAAAAGGGAGGCCTGTGCATATCAGTGGGCAATTCGAGGCTGATGACGATGATGCAGGCTGATGGAAAGATGATGATGGTGATGAGCTCACCTGGTTTTCTCCGCATTCGCCACTGCACCGGCGGCGGCGCCGGGCTACCGGAGCCCGACGAAGCCAGCTTGATGCCAGTTACCTGAAAACAACACAAAAATCATCAGTTAACATCGAAAGGCAAGTGTTAAGGCTGACGCTAAATAGAAGGGTCGCGCCGCAAAGCATCGCATGACCAAAATTCTAGCGCACACTGCAGGCGGATAATGCGGCCCCGTGTGACGAGCGTGTAGTGTGGTTTCTTCATATAAAATGTACGTAGGATGATTTTTATACGTTCTATTTTGTGTAAAATCAATCAATTTCACAAAACACATTAAGTAAGTACATGAAAAAAAACCAGAACTCAAAATACATAAAAAACAGCAAAATCTAAACGTTACTTTCATCATCGTTCTATACTGTTGTATGTTCGCTATCGCTACTACCTTCAGTGCTACATCGTACCGTTTATTACTGTGTTGGAATCTAAATTTTCTGAACACCTAGCGACATCTCTGGTTTACCCTCTGCACTACGTGACAATCTAGCTGCGTAGCATTTAAATTTACACCTCCAGCTCGACTAAAATTTCATTTTGTGATGGTGAACCTTTAATCCGCTAGATGGCGCTATTTACAATATTACATAAAAAATAATTTAATATCAAAGTTTATTATATATTTAGTATGTTCTTATAGTAATGAGCAAAAAAATCAATAATTACGTAGCGTAATAAAAATAAAAAAGAACCATTTTGAAAAAAAAAGTTAAATAAATCAAGTTAAGATATTTATTGGTCGTTGAAAATGTTCCCGACTCCTGACGTTTAAAAATAGCGATGTACCTATAGTTTAAAAATGGTTGATATGCCTAAGTGGTGTTCCTTTTTCTTCTCTTCCTTCTTGGTCGAAAGTGGCGAACCGTAACGCGAACCGAATAAAGATACGAAGCCAGCAAATTGACTGGAAAACTGCCTTTTTGTTGGCTCCTGCGATATCAGGCTGTATCCAAAGTACCTAATTAATATCGTTTGGTCTGACTGTGTATCAATAACAATCTAAACTGAGAGAAAAAGTTTTGTTTTCCGGAAATTTGATAATATATATCTACATCCAACATTTTATGTACAAGGTACATAATATAATATAAAAAGAATTTAATCATCATGGAAAATGTGATATTATTAGGTTTACATAGTTTATCTATTTTTTTCTTTTTGCAAATTGACAAACGCACTTTAACGGCCAATTAACGAGTGATCCTGAAATAATAATTTGATATAAGTAATAAACACGGCCACGGTCGCACGTTCTCCTCTAGTTTTCTTTTTCACTCAGGCTTCCGGCTGGAGTGTTAGAAAAACAAGTCGTTCCCGACAAAAATATCAAAAGGGACCAAATTAGTTACGAAAATATTGCCTACTCTGTCGCCCACGGCTTCCTTTAGGAGTTAGCGATAAGCACGAAAGAACGGCACCATTACCCATATTACTTTTGGAAAACTTTTTGCGTAATATATAAAAACTACGATATTTTTATCAGGATCAAAGAAGTGTACAAAAATAGCTGTGATTCGCAGTTTTTGCCGCTCAAAAATAACCTTTTATGATTTTCCTACGTTTATCCAAGTAAGCTACCAACATAATATTATTTGTCTTATGTACAAGTTTCCGTTCGCGGCTTTGCCTGTGAAGTACTTAATATTTTCTTAGCAAAGGTCTACGTAATACGTCATTAATGAGTCCGCTCTATACTTCGCTCTATCTTTTGTATTTTGGAAACTTTTTGCCATTTTTCGAATTATCAAAGTGATAATTATTTTTATAAAATATATTATTATCTAGAGTCTAGAGGTGACATTTTCAAAAAGTAAAATCCACGAATTATCAAAGTGATAATTATATAAAAAGTAACTTAAGTAAAGTAACTTAATAATATAAAAAGTGAAAGTCTGTAAGAATGGATGTCTGGATGCCTGTATCAGGTATGTTTGTTACTCCTTCACGCTTAAACGGGTGGACCGATTGAGCTGAAACTTGGTATAGAGATAGATTAGACCCTAGGATAACACATAAGCTACAGTACAGCAGGTAAAACCGCTGGGCGCAGCTAGTATAATATATATTTCAAAACTCCTTATATCGTGCGAGCGAGATATACTAATACGACTTACGTATTCTCCACGTATAATACCCATAAAAACATACACACGACCCGCGATTCAGCTTTATTTCTTTATCAAATTAGAGGTAAAGCGGCTATTAGCGGTAATGGGCAAATCAAGTAAATAGAAAATCACATGCTCTTTGACGTCGTCGGAGGAATGACTTACGCGTAAATTGAACTAACGGTGTTGGTTGTTTATCCACTGATTAGGATATCTTCGCCTCGGTGGATTGAGAACCGTGTGAAAAAAACAAATGAATTGCAGAATAGTTTTTTAGAGTTTGACAGTTGATTGCTAACAACACCAATTATAATTAAATCGACTTAACAAAGCGAAACTATAAAACGGTTCTTTGTTGACTATAAAAAGGAGTTAAGGTTTACATTTTCAATCACCTATTACTCAAACACGCCTGAATCAGAAAAGCCTTTTTTTTGTTGGCATAGTGCGTTCCGCTTACGTACAGGTGCACTCCACTTTTAATGTAATATTACTTAATTGTTACTTCCATATAATATTGTATTATCAGGATATGTATCAACACTCGAACTTCCTCGCCCATACGCATCATTTCCTCCAAAACAAATTAATATTCTGACAGAGCGTTGCACCTTCATACAAAATGTAGGACACATGAATTCAATTAGGTATAACAATGGTATGACATAGAGATTTTAAATCTCAGCAACTAAGCCAGGTATGCACTTAGCTTGGATACCGTGATAGTGACTATCTTTCCTACATAGATTAAACTGCTCCTGGAAAAAAATATAAATTGCGAAAGAACGTATGTATGTATAATGTATTATGATGTGCTTTTATTACTTTATCACGCCCAAAAGGCATAGCCGATTGAGCTTTACATTCGTATTATATAGGTATATCTATAGCTTAGACCCTGGGATGAAGGCCCGAGGGGTCCCTGGGCACAGATAATTAAATACATTAGAAGAAACAGCGACATATTGGCCTATTTATCAACGCACAGATTTAACAGCGCAACAGATTAAATTGATATTTGTAACACAGAACTTATGACAAGAGCTTTATGACGACGACCGCTAGAAAGGATTTCAACAATTATTTTTTTAGATTTAAGTAAGAAGTAATTAAGCAAATTTATTAATTAAGTTTTCATACAATATTGGAAACTACCGTAAGACGTGAGTGTTGTTCATTACAAATACGACATGGCTGTACCCAAGGGCGGATCCAGGATTTTTTTCTGGGGGGGGCAAGGTGCAGACGGGCATAAATATTATAATATTTACTACGGAGAGTGTAAATTCAAATATCCTTAATAATAAGTGCGCGAGCAGTAAATTCGTAACTCTACAATGCTGCGGAGGGCTTGGCCCCCTAAATCCGCCTATGGCTGTACCCAAGTATTAGACTTTGTTAAGATTGTTTCAACCAAGGTATCGGACAATTACGATGTCTTTCATCAGGAGTTCACGCCCGCAGTACCCTACGTTGTCACTGAATTATCGCAAAGTAATGTTTACCAAAATTGAATTGTTTAGCTTAGTCACATCTAAATAGATATTAAATCAATGGGTACAAGACAAAGCAACTGCTACCGAAAAGGCGACATTCCTTAGACCGGATGCGTCACAAACGTTACGACTGACATATAAAACACAACGCAGACTAATAAATAACTGGATCCAGATTAGAGATAAACTCATAAAGTATCGAATAAACTGTTGATGTTTTTCAGACGTTCGGTTCTTACTATGGGATTTAGAAACTGAGAAGTAAGTAAATAATTTTTCACATTCATTGAGAAAAACACAGTAAAGTTAACCATTTTATAAACCATTTGTTAACTTAATTTGTTACTTAATTGTAAATTTTATACGTCATTTAATAATATTAGACCAGGGTCGATAATTTTTAAAACAAAAAAAAATAATAGTAGGATGAAATCCATTAGAAAAGGAGGGGAATATTATAAAAATAAAAGGAAAAATAATTTACGGGCGATCTGAGGTCGGGAAGGGGATGGGGGTGAGTTTTTAAGGGTAAAAAACGGTTTTTCTCGATTTCCGGCAAAACTAAAAACCTATCGAAAAAAGTCTAATGGCAAAGTTGTAGGTAATAAAAAGATCTAAAACTTTTGTGTACACACTTTTTTCACATAACCTCAAAATTTATGTGAAAAATTCAAAAAACAAAGTTTTTGGTTTTTTTTTTTCTTTTACAAAAATTGTTTTTTTTTTTAACGAAATTTAGTGAAAACTTACCTTTTTATGTCCCAAATACGCTGTAATTTATTTGATTAAAAATATTTATTTTTTCACCTTATTTTGAATTAATATCGAAAAAAAAACCTAATTTTCAATCGAAAATTCACCCGTCAAAATATCAGCATTTTTCAAAAAGTTGGTATGGTTTCTGTTAGTTGAAATCTCTACTTTCCGATGGTGAAAAAAAAAATATGTTACTACAGTAAATCTTCTCAGAAAATGCAAAAAAAACCTACCATCCTGATGTTAAGAGATAACGGCTGCCCATAATCAGTACAGTGCTACCTAGGATTTCACAATAATGTGAAATTCTAGGAGCACTGCACCAACGCTTCTTACTCAAGAGTCATAAGATGTTAAGACTCTTTAGCCCAGTAATTACACTAGCTACAGTGCCCTCCTACCGGAGCACAGTAATGTTTGCACATCACTGCTCAGGCGGTAGAATAACTTCTTTCATTTTGAAAATTAAGAACCTAGGTGCTTCTCTAATAATGTCTGATAGATATTTTTTGTAATACTGTCGGTCTTATCACCATTATGACGAGCAGAATAGCGTAACATACTCGTAGCGCAAATCGTAGCGCTCGCTACGTAGCGTAGTACGTAGCTAATTGTAGCTACGTAGTGCTACGAGACCCAAGAAATTATCAATTACAAATAATTTATTCATATAACCTTTGTCACGTCAGTCATCCAAATATTCACAATATTATTTTATTTATTTAATACATCTTAGGAAGACCAACAGCTAACAAACAAAATATATTATCTATCATATTATCTACTTAGATCTCCACTGGCCTCTTAAATCCATAAAAGATGATTGAAACAGGGTCCGTCAAAATGGTTCGGCACTTCCGTGAATGACTAGCAAACCTACTTTACAAAAGCGAATCGTTTTTTAAGGTAATTAGTGACAAAATGAGCAAACCAGGTGCTTGATAGTAATCATCATGATTTCTCATATGAAACTCAGAGTACCGAACATAGTGTAAAAATTCAAAACACTTTATATTAATTGTCACTTTATATATTAATCTCATCATGTCCAGTATTTTCGCTGGTAACATTGCCCTTCAATCAGGAACACAGTACCTAATGCCTGTATATAAGTTCATGGTAAAAGAATAACTAATAAATAATAATAATAAATAAATATTTCAGGACGTTTCACACAGCGCCACCTAACCCCAAACTAAGCAACTTAATGCTTGTTATTATGGTGGTTAGGATAACGGATATAATACTTATATACTTTTCTTTTGTAAATACATACTTATAATAGATATTGAAAGCCACCCAGACCAGAAACAAATACCTGTGGATCACACAAACATTTGTCCCATGCGGGAATCGAACCCGCAACCTTCTGCGTTGCAGGCGGGTATTAGCCCACCGCGCCACAGAGGTCGTCAAACTGGCACTGGTGTGGTACATTCCCAGACGGCCACTGCAAAAGAGGCCTACCCTTACAAAAAGAAATACTCGTATCTTTTCTTGATCTTTAGATTTTCTTGACACTGATATCAAGTTTTATCCCGTTTGTTTCGATCATGGTAGGGGACAGACGGACAGACGCATTGACTGTTAACTCCCACACGTTCATCGGCCAATAAACACCGTGAACCGAGAATATTCAACATGTTACATATAAAGCGACAATTTGCACTGAAATTATCTATTTTGGGAATTTCATGACATGCATACGTCATGTCATATTCGGTCGGCTTAGCCATGTGGAAAGAATAGGAGAGGATCGTCAGAGGAGTGTGCTTAGGGCTGACAAGTGGTCAAGACAGATACTCGTAAATCCAAACTTAAAAAATAAAACCTTATGATTTTCTTTCGCATTCTATTCTCGTAGAGATATGTATACTTTCCGAATGGGTAATATACACATTATATAATCTATGTAACTAAAAGGAAAGAGTGACTGATTTAGAGTGACTTATTAGTTGTTGTGACTGATTAACTGATCTATCAACGCACACCCCAAACCGCTGAAAGAATTGGGTTAATGTGTAGTGGAAGTTTTATAATATAGACGTCGGTTAAAAAACGATTTTGCAATGCAGGCAAGGCTGCAAGAATAAGCTAGTATTTTATAAATTTAAATCCTTTTAGTACGCCTGAGTATGATTTTTTTTGTTAGGTTCTTATTATGTTCAATGTTCAGGTGCCTACTACGTAGGAAATATATTTCAAAAGACGAACTCGAGGTTTATTGAACAGTGATCTATTATAAGATTAATATTATGTGGAGTGGGGGCCCAGTGGCCTTTAAGATCTTCTCGAAAAACTACCACCAGTACAGGCACCAATCCCGTACAAAATCTACATAAAAATATCTTATTAACATTCCTAATTGTGTAAGAAATAAAAAAAGAAATATGATAGAAAATTAAAGCTTATTATGAGTAAGCTTGCCAACCTAGCCTATAATAATGTAAAATACATCTTTTACATACGTTTTTATGACCTTTTTAACAAGATATTATTACAACAATAAGGAACCCAAAATACCACAGCATCACAAATTGTCTTCGCGTTTCGTCGGCGAAATTAATGCAAATAAGTATAACACTAAAAACTTTTTGCCTTTTCATCTAAGAGTTTCAAAGGAAATTCCTTTCCCTAGAACCTTTTAGAGGCTTTATGCATACATAATAAAAACCTCCGTCAACAAGTAAACAACTCTGACAACGATCAAAGTAATAAAGAAACTTCCGACGTGCAGACTATTATAATAAAGCAGATATCGCGTTTCAAAGACCCGCTGCTGTCAATTAGCACTACAGAATACGTTGTACCCATCATAAGCTTTAGCATGGGATTCCATGTGGCATGCTTTAGCATGCCACATGGAATCCCGACAAAACTTCAAGAGTAGAACTGTCAACCCATACATTCACACAAGTACAATGTATGGGATGACAGTTCTACTCTTGACATTTCTGCGGGATCCCGTACGGCATGCTACGGGCCCAGGATTGGTTAATATAGGTGGTGGTAATCACCATAGGCCGACAGTAGTAAAATGTTATGAAGGGCAGTGCACTGTTACGATTATAGGCGCTTCTTTACTTTATCGCATAATGGAACTATGTATTGTGTATATTTTTGTTTAATGTAAAGAAAATGACTAGCTGATGAGCACGCACCCCCTGGTCGATGATAAAACAACAATCTCCGCTTTTTTTAAAATCTATTTGTTACCGCGTTTTTAACTTTCGCATCTGGCAACACTGTAACGTAAGCCTTTTTTGCATCAAAACGATACACTCATTATGAATGAGATTCAGGTTGATTTTATTGTGCGGTATCTGTATAGATTACAAAAGTGTACGCCTATAAAGTTAACTTCCAGCCCACTCAAAGTTTGGCAAAAATATAAATATCTATAGGAAAATCTCGAACAATGTCAGGCCGTTGCCCTAATGTGGTGACTATGACGTCATCAATTTGTCTACACAGTGTTTATTGGCTGTGGTGTCATTGTCTGGCGTGTCGCAAATGTGAACAGGCGTGGATATAAACTAACTAACTGTTACTTTAAAGGATTATATAAATAGTACTCAAATTTAACATTGTAACATAAAAATTTTCATGCTGTGTTCGCCTCCAGAAGGCCGATCACCTAGGACTTATTTTTTATGTACCTCTGTCTTATACACTTTGTCATAATGTGATACGGCCGGTTTAGCGGACCTATTAAAGATTATAAGAGATAGTCCGGGCGCCCTGGGTTCAAATCTCAGTTTGTGGTATTTTATTTCTGGATAGTACCGTATTTTGGAAAGCACGTAAAACTGATCTCATATAAGACATATGTATGAGGCAGACGTTAGGTCGTCTTGTATGATTCCCTTGCCTCTCCCCGTAAATCAGCTCTAACAAGAAAAAAAATTACATTATGATAATATCTTAGTAATATATGTATTAATCTTCGTAGTATACATATTTTTAGTAGTCTCTATTATCTTTGATACTAATGGTTTTTCGGTATATTTAAGTTTTATTTTTTATTTGTCTAGTGTAGCCTAGTCTCACCCTTGCTTAAAATTGAAGTCGGTTAAACATTTTTAGAATTTCTGTTGACCTAACAAAAACGAAACGTAAAATCATAGACAATTTAAATTCGGCAACGTTTCTCACTTCAGACAAGTCTAAGTGGAGTGTATACAGCTTTTACTAGCACAAACTTACCACCCTATCCTCAGGGTTGATGGGATTCTTCCATAATGTGTTTCATGATACACTCACATCAAAATTTCGGCTGGTCATCAAAGTAATAGCTTCGACTCTGTCGTTAGCCGGAATATGTGGATAGGTAGAACAGTCATTATGATTGTATCTGTGATAATGGTCATATCAGTATTTAATCATCTGCAATAGGCCTAATAGGTACATATTACCTATATTGCGTGTTTTGTACAAATAATAGCATTGTGTATGCCACCCAAAACCGTGTTTTGCGTTTAAACGTCTACAAAAAGTTTGCAAATCGCCGGTTTTTTTTTTTTGTTCAACGTTTAAATGTTTAATGTTTATATACTGAAATAGTCTGAATCGAGCTTTTTGTTTCAAAGGGTATACTTTCAAAGTGTTCCTATTTAAATTTTATCGAAATCGTTCGAACTGTTTTGAAGCCCAAAATGTCCGGCACTGTTGGGTTTTGAGCGCACTTCTGAGCAAATAAAAAATCAACGAGAGATCGCTATTAGCGGTAAGACCGGCCATTGTAACACTTAGTATTTTTTATACCTATCAAATTCAGGCACCATAAAAAACATTCTAATGATTTAGGTAAAATTTTGTTTGTAACTTTAACTCTGGATTAACACATTTTTTTTATTGCACCGCTGAGCATAACGGGTACTAATTTCTCTATATTTTTTAGATTATTTTGATATGGTCTACATTTATTTCATTGCAATATGAATTTATTATGATGCGATATAACATTGATTTAGCACGCACACGGCTTACTTTCTATTTTGACTTTCTCTTAGGCTTTTCAACAGACATCTCTACAAAATGTATGATTTAGTATCTAATTTAAATAAAATGTAGAGGTAAAATCTACGCAATAATAATAGTATTAAATCGTCTTATTTAGAAAAATAGCATGCAATTTCAAGACTACAAGAACCACACTACTGAGGTATGACTTAAGGACTACCGAAACACTTTTTAATACCAAATGTATTATTAAATGTTTTTTTTTGTTACAGGCATGTCATATTATTAAATGAGAACAATATGATTCTGTTGCTTCACGATACACTACACTACACCATACTAGTGTGGATTTAGCTTTATACAATAAAATGGGAACGAGTAGGTACATCATCCAGGATAGGCAAGCAATTAATTACTAAATATCATTATCATCAGCTCACGTTCGTCCTCTACTGGACATAGGCTTACCCCATGGCACGACACTCAACTCGGTCCTCCGTCTTCCTCCTCTACCCGCTCCCAGCGATCTTCCGGATATCGTCATCCCATCTCGCCCAAGGACACCCTACACTACGTTTCCCGAGACGCGGTCTCCACTCTAGAACACGTATACCCCAACGGTTATCGGTTCTGCGGCAAATGTGACCAGCCCATTGCCACTGCAGCTTGCTAATCCTTTAGGATATGTCGGACATTTTATATAGCGCAGAGGTCAATTATAAGTCTTAACGGCCTCTTGTTGATTAAAAAAGCTCAGTGCTAAAACAAGACTTTAAAAACTATTTGCGAAACGCAAGGGCACTGCCCTTGTTTGGCCATTTGTTTGAATTGTTTTTATAGAGCTATCCACCAAACCTAATTAAACTTAATTATATGATAATCCAGAATAAAAACGACAAAAATATTGAGTTGATTACCATGTTTAATGTTCACGTGTAACAGATATCGATCACGATTTAAGACCTGTTTTGTCGCGTGAATAATATTCTCCGTATGTATAATATTATACTCGTTAGAACAATGAAAAGTGAAATCGAATATATATCTTATATTATAATTTAATGAGTAGGTATATATAATACACATATTTTAACTCGTGCGTCATATCTTAGCATCGTAAATCAATTAATTACACCAAAACTGGTTTTCTCCAACGAAATGTTACAAGATTCACACTAGTTTGCATTGCTGTTTGCTCAGCTGTTTTAGAGTTGTAGCTCAGTTCTTTTGTTTCAGCTCGATAGGTCAAGAAATACTGGTCTCTACTTCTCCTTTTATCTAGTTTTTGCTCTACCGAAAATTCAGATTCATCATTTACAGAAGACTTACTAACCTTGTAGTTTTTTTTTATGAAAAGAAGTAAGAAGACGAGCAAGACGCTCTCCTGATGTTGAGAATAACGCTGCCCATCATCAGTACAATGCCACCTAGGATTACACAAGGACGTGAAATTCTAGGTGCACTGTACACTGCACCAACGCTAAACGCTGGTAGACCTCTATTGCAGAGGCCGCCTAGGGAAGTACCACTCTTTTTAGCTATGCATCCGCCGAGCAGTAAAGTGCAATGATGTGCAGGCATTACTATGTTCTGGACTGAAGAGCAATGTTACCAGCGAAATTAATAGACATGTTGAGGTTCGACAACTAATATCATTAGTGTGACAGACAGTGCGCATTGCAGTCCCGCGCAGAATATTGTATTTCAAAATATTGGGCAACACTGCGTCACATAGAGCAATTATGATGTTTGTTATTGGGAACTTGATTTACTTGTATTATCAGTCATTGTGCAAAAAAATCTGTTTGGTTCATAAATGGGCCTTGGCTTTTAAGCGAATAATAAACAAATAACATAATAATGGTGAAAGCACATACAGCCGCAACGACCGCGCCGAAGGAATTGAATTTTGAATTCTTTATATGAAATATCGTAAAACCTCGCACACTTGCCGGAGTAGAATCGTCCGAATCGGAAGAAGATTTCCTATACAAAAATTCTTTCGGCGCGGTCGATGCGGATAGATGTGCGAGCACCAATATCTACCAAACGAAAATTCATTTTAAAACAAATGAATACCTAAATCTAAAATCTGTAATACCTCTTATATAAGTGTCTCAGGTATAACTTTAAGAAGTGAAATTTAAAAAAACCTTTTTAAAAACAAGCTTTTATTATCATCATCTAGCACCATAAAGTACTCGTCAAGACGAATCAAATGAGTCCAAACTCGATGAGGTTGCGTCGTTTAATGACGGAGTTCCTATGGCCACCTTCCAGCACCATCATCAGATCAGCTCGATGTCATAAAAATATTGCATTGTCATCCGATTTATACAGGCATGCAAAATTTCTTCTTAACCGGACACCGGGAAGTGGGTCAAATTAAACTTGCAAGATTTGATTACAGACAGACAGAGAGACAACAGACAGGTGAAAGTAAATAAAAGCTTGTAAAATGTAGTTAATTGCACAAAAGGTCAACGGACTGCCTCTCGTACAATCTGATATCCTTGCTACATAGCGGCTAACGGCATTTGAGATTCAAACATCGGTCAAGGTGTTTAATATTTTACTTATTTCCTTATACGTTATAATATGCAAAAGATATGTTTTAACAAAATAGTCTTTGGACTCAGAACATCTATTATGTAAATTCATATAATAGGTAGGTATAGATATCGCATAATACAGGTAGCTCTACTTCCTACTAATATATTAATACGAATTTATGGATGTGTGTTTGTTCTCTTTATGCCTAGGCTAAACCGATTGAACTGAAATTGGTATTATATATGTTACGGCTAAAGTCCGGAATGCTACACCTTGGTTTAGCTGGTTAAAACTAGATGTAGCCGCACTTCGGACTTTAGCCGAAACATATATAATATAGGTATATGAAGTTTATCCACTGGTATAACATGAAGGCTACTTTTCAGCGGATAAAACCAATGGGCACGCCCAATATATAATAATAATAATATGAGCTATCTGTAAAAACTTAGTCAAGCCAGTTTGGAGGAGTTCGATAACAATCACTGTGACATGAGATTTTTTTTTTGATTTTTATATTTATTTAAATTCATCATGATATCGCAAAACAAATAAGTGAAGACAAATAATCAAGAAAAACAAATTCAGTCAACAATAAACATTATTCTCAAGCAAATAAAGTTTTAGGCAATAAACAACAAGAATGCATTTTTGAAAGTATCTGTTACGAACGGCTGCCCTTGCTAAGTTTAATTGCATTGAGAATTAAGACAAGTGCTCAACTTTCTCTCAGGTTTTAGTCTGAATTGGCCTTTGAATTAAAGAACGTCATAATACTATTTACTTTGAGCTACAACATGCTCGTACAACGTGATTAAACAGACAAGTATTTGATGTTTAATAGACATATAAAATAGGTACTTAACGTTAAATCAAATAAAGAGAAGCACGTGCAAAGAGATCAATGAACTAGGGGAATCCCTGATTTTTTATCAGAATATCTCATAATTTTTAGGTAAGCACTTACTTTTTTTTTTGAGCAAATGAAAATGCGTTTTGCCACTTCCACGGATGTGTGCTTCGGCGTACCCGCTGCCCCGGCATTATGGCGTCTGTGGACCGCAAGCGCCACAATGTCGAGGCTGCGGGCAAACCAAAGCACTCATCCGTTCATCACTGACAAGAGGACCCATCCGCGGTGGGGTGAAGAGATATTTTCACCGGAATCTTGAGTAGATTAAAGTGAAAAGGGCTCATAGACAAAGCGCTGCCTAATGTAGCCAGCTTTGTTTCACATACAAGTCATTTTGTATATTTGGGTGGATGTTGATAATCACAGAACATTAGTTACAGTCTGTGGTACAAAGTATATGTATAAGTAGGTATGGGTAATATGCTCTTCACGCCATTTTACAAAAGACTCCAAGATACGGATTTATGAGCACTAAAATATTTCATATTTTATCGGACGAGTTATATTAATTTACATAATATGCAAAATTGACATTGGTCAATAGCATTTGGCTTCGTCCCATTGTTCGTAAGATGATACAATAGGTGACACAATGCAATAGGTATTTGATATTATTTCTCACATGTAAAGTCACATGACATTTTACGAGCTTCTTTGGTGAACGCACATCCATAATTATCCATGCTCAATACTCATCGACCGCGCCGAACGAATCGAATTTTGAATTCTTTATATGAAATGTCATAAAACCTCGCACACTTGCCGGAGTAGAATCGTCCAAATCGGAAGAAGATTTCCTATACAAAAATTCTTTCGGCGCGGTCGATGCGGATCGATGTGCATTACTCTTGAAAGATTGATGATAAAATTAATTGACCCAATTATACACAAGAAGTCAATTATTAGAATTAAAACTCACTTCAAGCTCTCAATAAGCAAAGGCAAAAGGCACATTTTAATTTCTAACTGAAAACTTTGTTAGACCAATTTCAATAAAAACTAAATGGAGAGTTATCCTTTGACAACAAAATATAAAAATTAGATGTTGACGAATTGTGAACTTTACCTCCTTTTTTGAAGTCGTTGAAGAAGAGAAATTAAACTAACCTATGAAAGTGATACAAAGAGGATCAAACATATCACGCCAACCCTGCCTATTATTGTAGAAGGCAGGAAAAGAAATTAAACTTAAATTAGAGTTTTAAAAAGCTTTTTTCGTTCTCTGTTCTTCTAATTCAAACAGCTAAGTTACTTAAAATTTTAACACACCCACCCAACTAGTTTTATCATCCAGAAGTTTTTTTAAATTCTTTATAGGTTAACCTTTGACCACAATCTCGCCTGATCTTAAGCGACGATGCAGCCGTAGATGGTAGCAGACTAAACCTAGGAGGCGGGATAAATCCCTCCTCAGTTCTCCTCAGTTTTGTTTTATACCTCTGCAGAAGAAAACTTTTCGAGTTGTTTTATTCGCAGTCGCGCTCTCCGTTAACGGTCAATAAAAGCCAGGCATATCGGCCTATAGGGGTAACGGGACGTTGAGCAATTAGTGAGAACCGAGCTACGGTTGCAATCTAGGGAAACAGATTCGATGGCAATATTGTTAAGGCTAGAGTACAATATGAAAATCTAACAAATATTATAATCGTGCAAGTTTGTTAGAATGAATGTCTGGATGTGTGTTTGTTACTCTTCCCCGCCTAAACGGGTGGACCGATTGAGCTGAAATTTGGTACAGCTTAGACCCTGGAATAACACATAGGCTATATAGTAAGGCGGGTAAAACTGTTGGGCGCACCTAGTTATCTCTATAAAAAAGCTCTTTAATATTAAATTTCACTTATATATTGAAAATACATTTAAATTTTATTACGTAAAACACGCGTTACAATCGTAAACTTACGCACAAATCTATACAAAAGTACTTATATCTCTGTTCTACGCAATGTGCCAAACAAACCCGCCCACGTCAATAAATATAAATTAAAATTACTCTGTAGCGAAATATTGCACAGTTTTTAATACATAATATGCAAAACTTTTGACGTTCTGTCCGTCTATCCTAATCACTGGAAATACTCGAAAAACTCCAAACAATATTAAACCCTAGTGCATAGAGTAACGGCATAAATTAGCAAAATAAATACTCTTGAAATATGAGATTATGTGTATGGAGACGTGTTACGCGAATCGTCGCCAATTGGTAAATAGTAAATACCATCTTGGCACCTAAATCAACATGTTTGTTTTAACAGACTGAAATACGCATAGAGAATCTTTGGAAATGCTAGTTTCATTGCCGGCTCTCATTCAGTCATCTGCTGTATGGGTGTCCATATTTTAAACATAATATACATACGTATCACACCAATATTATAAAAGAAAAGCCTATAATATTGTCTACGTATTGTGCACGAAATAATCGTGATAATAAAACGAAAACACCTTATTAAGCATGGGCTAGTTCAGCTAGTTTTCTTCTTGATAATGTCCTTAAACATTGTATAGGGATTATTTTTACAGTAGATTGTTTTTAAAAAAAATATTTATGAAATTTTGATGAAGCTGAAACAAAAAAAATGGCTTAACTTAGAGCAAACGAGAGAGCTAGAGTTAGCCTGATTAGATACGATTTGATTCTGAGTGTAAAGTAGGGTAATCTGTCCTGTTGGAGTCTAAAAACCTTAATTAATAATCATTATCTTATATTAAAGCATAATTTAACCTATAATTAGAGAATTACCACAATAGTACATGCGTACAATAGATACCTTTGTACAGACGCCAGCTAAGCGTTTGCTTTGATCACAGTGGTGCAGTCGAATGTACTAATGAAACCAATTAAGGGCACAACCGCCACAGATATAGCTATAAAATGAACGAAGAGTTTAATAGTAATATGTTGTAATATTCTATTCAAAATTATTTATTTTTCAATACCTAATTGTTAGTTTAGAACGGTAGAGCGCAACACACTAATTGGCATTATGGCCATACACTTATGACTTTATATATACTTTTTATAGATGATTTATTAATCTGGTATTGGGTCACGTTCATTTCGGGACTGCGTGCATAGAGCTCTATTACAGCAAAACTATCGCTTTCATAACATAAACCTTGCCTAAATACAGTCCTAATTACCATATTAATATTTTAAAGGCGACTTCACTGATGACTTTTCATGATTGACAATAATAATATTATTGATCACAAGTATTTGAAAAAGACGACTGTAATAAAAATGAATTTCAATTCCGTTCCGCCAAAACTCGAGAACGGCTGAACTGATTTGGCTAATTTTGGTTTTGAAATGTTTTTCATAGTTCAGGGAAAATTTTTGAAAATATGGATAAATTGCGAGGAAGACAGGTGGTACGAAGTTCGCCAGGTCAAGAAGAAGAAGTTGCATATAATTATTATCGTCTTATCATACAAGTCATACATCATATCAAGTCATATATTTACAAAATCAATCTTAAACAAATTCACATGTCAACATTTGTAATATAGCTAAATGACTGAATATGTAGCCTAAACATGAACTGTTAAAGAACTGACCATATTCAAATGAGATAGGTGCTCTAAACCAGAAAATACCTCAGATATCTATCTCGGAAACTGAACGAATGTAGGTACTCGTTTTATATATTGTGAGGTCGTAAATAAATGGCTTGCTTCCACATTCAATAGGATTCAGACTCTCGAGTTATTAGGGGGCTGATCCGCCCTAGATAACTTTGCAGGGCTGGTATTTGACCTGTTTTCCTAACCATGTTATCCTAACCTTCGAAGCCTTAATGTAAGTAATTGAGGGGGTAAACAGTGGGTTTAGAATAGATGTCGTACTCAGAGAAGTAAATCTAAAAGTAAAAACGCAAATTCAAATTTTATTCTGAATATTTTTTAAAGTGGACAAAACTAGGGATGTTTGGCTTTGAATCGATCTTCTAGATCGTAATAGATCACTCATGAATCGATGGACCATTTTATCTATCGCATCGAATAGGTCTAAGTTGGAGCACGTTTGTTTAGTAAAAACGTAAGTACCCTTCCTTGTAAGTACCTATTAATTCTTGATTTGAACATACTCAAACAAAATAAACCATGTACCTATTGATTGATATTATTTTATTAACACTTCATGCATGCCATATAAAGAGAACTGTTGACTGTTGGTATACGAGCATGTGGTTTTCTTATAGGCAAAATATTAGACAAAATCTTAGGCTAGTAAAAACGACGGCTTACAGCTTCTGATACGATGTGACTTTCTTTCATCTCAGCTAGGAACGAAATGAGACGTGGTCAACAAGTGAGAAGAACTAAAGAGGAACAGAGGTATAGAGCGAGGAACTAATTTATGAGTTTACTAATTTGGACTGCCTTGATTTTTAAGCCTTAAGACTGTTAACTTTTTGCCTGAAGACCATTAACTGTAGGGATTAGGTATAAACATGACATTAAAAAGTTCGAGATTGATGAATTGTAGAGTGTTTTCCTGTTTGGACTGTAGAATGCGGACTGCGGACCGTCCTTGACTTTATGATGTAATGTTCAATCCAAATTATAGCCGTCATCATGATTAACGAGCAGCATAATAAATATAGGTACTCAATATATTAAAATTGCATAGATCAAAGGACAGAAACGCTTTGAATATCCACGTGTCTTAATCCTTTCAATTGACAAAAATATGTTCTGAGAATGAATGAATGATAATAATATTCTTTATTGTAATATCACAAAATATGCAGAACTTAAAACTATGATAAAAGTTTATAAATAATAGAAGAGGAGATTCTTGGAGTACTAACATTTAAATATATTTCTTAAAATTGTAATGAGCTATAAGATTTCGAGACAAAATTAAAAAATGCCCTTATAACTTACTGCTCTATATGTCAAAGAAATAAAGAGAGTCCGGTTTATAAAGATACCAGTGTGCCATTGAAATAGGTCCTTTGTTTAGCCCCTCAGTTCACAGCTTGTGTAATAAGAACGACTTAATTTCAAGAATGGTTGCCAACCCTAGATGAGAAGTTAGTGGAACGTAGGAGTAACCTGTGGCCTGTGACCTAATTGAAGTAAAGTGTGTATCTCCAACTATATTGCATTCTGCCACATAAGTTAATTACGTGCATTAGTTGCTAACTGTGTTTTTCCTTCCTTAAATCACAAATCATTCGCTCATATTATTTGTTTACAAAGATTTATGGTTTTTGTACAACTTCAGATAATGACGTATTTATGATGTTTTTATTGCTTTTTTATGAGAATTGTTTGATACTTTAGTTCTTTGAAAATAGGATAAAAAATGCCTCGTGGTTTTGCTAGCTGTAAAGTGTCCAGTGTGGTTACCAGGGTCAAGTAGCTGAATTATAATTTGCCTAAGTAAGAGTCTGCAGCAGTAATAGCCTTTCTAAGGGGGGTGTTGAAGTGTATTCTTTAAAAAAAAATTGAACACTGAAAAAACAACCTATAATAATTGTGATTGCGATTTGACTTTGACAGTGTAAGTTATTTTTACACTAAACGATTCGTGAGTATTTAGATTTATCTTTATAAATAAACGGCATAAACGGTCGGCACGAAGCCGAAGTAAATATAAGTGAGTTTATGCCGTTTATTTAAAAAATGAGTGTAAGTTAGCCTACCTACCTTACCGTAGTTGCCTACCTTACCTGTTCTGATGGAATGTAAACCCTAATTTATATTATTACTGTTGGATGAGTATCAGATACAAAATTTGAATAAAATCTAGGTTTATTTGACCCTGAAGTAAGGCATAACAAAATTATAATACCTATATATATAACAAGAAATTATTAATTACTAGAGTGTTTAATAAAAAAACTACCTACTGTGTGTTTAGTAAATAGTCATTACTATGTAAATTCTTGTAATGTTGTACATTAGGTACATAATAACCATTATAAACACCATTAATTGAAGCTATTATACCTATTGTTTTTCATTTCTCAGGCGTCTCATTCATAATCTACTATAAAAATTCTTACGGATCGTAATACCAGATCGTTCCGTTACAGGAAAAAACATTTATAATGAATCACTGTTTTTGCTTTAGTGACGATCTTCATGCAGATTAATCTTCGTCATGTATAAAAGAAGTCATTAGTGTAAAATAATCAATCAATTTAATAATTAAGAATGTACCACTATTATAATACTTTAAGGTACGTAGGTATGTGAAAACGATAAGAAGCTAGGATGTTCTCTATGCGACACTACACTAGCACTCTTAGATGAAATTTATAATTTCTGCCATCTGACAGTGGTTTGGAGCACTAGGATTTCCTATAGATCGGCTTGTGGCCTATCTGTGGTTAATAAAAGTGTTCTTTACTGCTGTAGTAGCTGTAGTATTGTTAGTTTGTTTGTCTCAATAAAGGCACTTGCCATACAAGAAAAGGTAAACAAATATGTTACAATCGGTGGCCTTATCGCTGAAAGCTCCTTAGGACCACAGTCTCACTTGTTGGTAAGTGATGACGTGGTCGAATTTAGTGCACACAGACCTAGCAAATACCTATTAACCATTAGTTGTGATCTCTTCCAGGACCATGACATCCACCCAAGCTATTATCTTGATGACCTTTACAAAATTGCTCAAATCGATCTTTTGATTCTCACATCTGTCTTACCAACGCTTAGAGCGAGGGATCGCCTCAGGGCTTGGAGATGAAACTTAGAAGAAAAGTCACAAACTTCCCGGAAGTTCAATCCGAGATATTGATATATAATATACGCAGATAAGGAAAGAGCAAAGTTTAAGATGAAAATATAAGGATTTAGAGGCTTTTTGCGTTTGATTTACAATATTCATATTAGGTTCCTGAACTTTGTACAAGGTTGTTAACAAGAAACCTTCAAATTTTACGATTTGTCTTTACATTTGCTATTATTGCCATGAACTGCGCTAATTGACTTAACAAGACAAAGACCGTTAACTTAAAAACATGCATCTAAATATTTATAAAAAAAATAATAAAAGGTATACATAAAAGGGAAGAGTGACTGATTAACTTGCTATGGCTGATCTCAAAGCAGTTTTCGTCCCGTGGATGATAATATGGGATAACAACTATCCTATGTACCGGGAACGGTCCCGAGACTTGAACTACCCTAATTCAAATTTCATCTAAATCGGTGCAAAGGTTAAAACATGAGGTAACAAACACACATTCGCATTTAAAATATTAGTATGAATTTCTGAACTCTATACTAGTTTTTAAATTTTAATTGCAAATGATGAAGTCATTCAGATTTTAAAAGCTTCCTTGAGGCCTAGCCCATTAGAATATATTATGTTTCTGAATTTTGATTTTGAAAACCTGTTTTATGAATAACATTTTACAAAATTCAAAGTCAAGAAATTCCGGTTGGTCTAACGAACAGAAATGTTACTCGTATAATAAACAATGTAGTAAAATAGGTATACATTTGAGTAAATGAATCAACATTTTCCTTGCACTAAAAACTAGAATTTTTACGCTCTAAAATCTAAAACAGGTCGATTGCGAAAACACGACTATTCGGGGGGTAATTCTAACAAATCGGGGAGGAATTTATCAGACAGCTATTACTATAGT
Source organism: Hemithea aestivaria (assembly GCA_947507615.1). Taxonomy (NCBI): domain Eukaryota; kingdom Metazoa; phylum Arthropoda; class Insecta; order Lepidoptera; family Geometridae; genus Hemithea; species Hemithea aestivaria. The sequence continues at coordinate 10,288,283 of OX382338.1, forward strand.
ACATTTTAAATTCGGCACGTCACTCGAGGCAAATGTACGCGCATAGTATAAAATTCTTAAAAATACAACATCAGTATCTACTTATTTCAACAAAATTAAATTAATTTAATTAATTATCGACAAAACCATACACACAAAAGTTTCTTTTATAACAAAATCTCAGATATCCAAACGCAGCCTTCGTCGACCAAGTCTTCTTGTTTTGCCAAGAGTACGTACCAATTATGCAAAAAAGAGCATCACCTTTGAAGGAGCACAACTTTTCAATAACCTACCCTCAAACTTAAAACATGTTAGCCCATTCAGCACTTTTAAATCTCAGTTAGCTAAACACGTCGTTGAAAATTATTATGACTAAGTACCTATCTTATAACTGTACCTTGCCAATTTCAAATAGCTGAGAGTAGAATGCTGCATGAGCGTTCCAAGTTCTTATTATATTGTAAACTATTTTATACATAATATCATTTATATACTTACATACTGGTGACGGTTACTTTAATTATTTCACAATATGTATCTCTTATGTTCTCATGTAAGTGACTACCTTATGTCTTTATGAGAATAAATGATTTAAACCCAATTACGATCCATGGTACGGAATCCTTCGTGTGTCTATCTTAAACTCAGACTTATTAAAATGCATTAATATAAAATTACTTAAGTAGTTATGTTTATTTTAATTACCAGTTCAAGTACCAAGAATTTAATTCATTTTAATCATCATTCACATAAGAAAGACACGTAGGTAATTAAATAGATTCGTATTTAAACCATTTTACACTAAAGAAGCTACATATACTTAAATTTTATGAAACCACAACGTGGAAAATACCTCAAGTCTCAGTGATATAATGTAACCTACTGACATACAATATTATTATATACTAATATACCTACCTATACCACAATAATACCGTGTTTAAAATTAGGTGTGGACTTTACAAGGATGTTGACAAGGTAATTTTTAAATATAATTAGTTCAAACTTTAAATAAAAAATAGATATTTCAGGACGTTTCTCACAGCGCCACTTAACCCCAAACTAAGTGTATTATGGTGGTTAGGATAACGGATATAATACTTATTATATATACTTTTCTTTTATAAATACATACTTATAATAGATATTGAAAACCACCCAGACCAGCGCAAACCAGACCAGCGCCCAGACCTGCAAATACCTGTGGATCACACAAACATTTGTCCCATGCGGAAATCGAACCCGCAACCTTCTGTGTTGCAGGCGGGTATTAGCCCACCGCGCCACAGAGGTCGTCAAATAATACCTAATATAAAACATTAGATACATACTGTAAATAATATTATAATAAATGGCTATTTGGACGAGTGAGACGGAAGACTGTTTTAAGAGCGTATATATCGAGTGACGCTCTCTCGCTCGCACTATTTGATAAATTTTGAAATATAAATTCATAGAATTAATTATATTGAAAATTCATCAAGATCAGCCTTGCAAAATATTATTGCACACATTATAAGAGTGTTTTAGTTTGATAGATATATATAAAAAATGGTATGGGGAGCAATATTAAAAAAAAACTTGAGAGGTGTCAAGGGGCACCCGGATGGAACGAAGTTCCTTTCGATTAATGAAAATATCTGGCTTGCTTTCTATAAGAGAGAGAGAGAGAGGGAGAGAGAGAGAGAGAGAGAGAGAGAGAGAGAGAGAGAGAGAGAGAGAGAAACATGCGCAAGCCGCACAGCTTACAATAGCTTACTATAGCAAAAAGTGTCGTGACAACTTTTCGTAAGAATTTTTTCCGTCTAGCCCCCTTTTACAACGCGCGACAAGGAACTTCGTTCCAAAAAAACTAAATAGTGTGGCACAGAGTGGAGGCCTATGTCTAGCAGTAGATGAACTTATCATGGTGAAGATTTTGATGATGTAGAGTAGATCTAGAGTCAATTTAAGTGTAGATTAGATAGGTATTGAAGCTAAACCTCACGCTTACATTACAAATAAATTACAGTAGGTACCTAAGTATTTAATATTCGTTTAATTGATTGGCCCAAGAACCATTGTCTAGAAAATTCAAATTTCGTTACAATTTAGAAAATATACTCGTTTGATCGTTCGTTTAATATACATATTTAACTACTACTATTAAAACGTCTATAAAACAAAAATCAAATTAAATTTATACCCGGCGCTAATTTTGACTCATTTAAACATAATTTAGATATTTCATAAAAAAGGCTGAATGCCTAATGTGACCTATGATATGAGGTCCGCTTAATGATCTAAATAACATCGATTATCATATTCACTTCTCGTTAGACCGGTAATACTACAGAATACAGAATATTAAATAGTACAAGGAATACGAACATTTTACGATAAAACATATTATACCTCTATACTTGTACATAATATTATGATAGAGTGGGTTGCTTAAACAAATAGCATTTAAAACAGCAAGCATTTTAAAAGGAATTGAAAAAGCAGCATGGTAAATGAAAACTTTAATAATATAATTATTGTGAAGTGCGTGACAGATAAATTAAACCAAAATGGATACCATACCATACCAACACAGCACTGCGCTTGTCATCCTTAGATAATTCTGGGAAGATAATAATATTATTAAGTTCCATAAGCCTCGCCAGTTATTCCTCTGGCTCTTTACCCTTAGTTCTGATATGCCATGATAGTGAAATCAAACTAAACCAAAATGATTAAATGATTTTATTTAAGCAATATCAAATAGCAGTTTCACACTAAGAAGAAGCACACATTTTATTAAATTTCGCAACAAGTCTCCGCTACTAATCGATACCTACTCGTTATTCTAATGCCGAAGCGAATACGCGTAACAAAAACTTCACACAAGAAACGTGACTCGAAAATGTTATCAATAGTTTCACCGATTTGTACCCAAGATGACAATTGGGATTGAATCACGTGACACAAGTTAGAATGCGTGTTTTGTTGACTGATTACGAGCTAAGCCACTGCTTCCCTTCACTCAAATGTTTTTCTCTATGCAAATAGGAAGAAGACGAGCAAGATGTTCGCCTGCCCCCGTAGCACATTTCAACATTGACATAAGACTACATTGGGAGTAGCTACAAATTGTATGCAATGACAGCGCGAGTAGCAAGAGTAGCGTCTTGATATAATATGTCAGGTTACTCTAGACAGTGGGACGGGAGTTGCTACTCTTATGTCAATGTCAAAGTGTGCTCGGGCCGCAGCTAAGAGATAACGCTGCACTAAGTAATAAGTACAATACTTCCCAGGATTTCACAATTATGCAAAATTCTAGGTGCACTGCGCCAATACGGCGTGTTTTAAAATAGTTTATCTACCCATTTTACCCTCTGATATGAAACATAAAACTATTTAACAAACGTTAAAAATAGTTGTGATTACTATATCTATATATAGGTTATCGATTACTTCTCCATTCGGACGTTATTTTCTATCTTAAAAAAACCCGCTAGATAACCCTCTTAATCCATTTAAAAGCCCTCCACTGATGAAGTTCACTCCCCACAAATTTTAAAAACAAAATTAACACAAAAGCGTTTATTTCTCACTGTAACAAAAAGTCCCCTAAAAAAATAGGTCGATTGCAATGCAAGGCGTAGCTTAACTTTCTCGGACGTGACAGGAATGTCCTAGATTCAGCTCATTAGTGTCGAACCTGGAATCTTCCACCGCTGAAGGACTAGATAGGATTCGACCATTTTCACACTGCATCTTTTTACAAACCAAAATGTTACTGACGTCTATGACTACGAGATGCAATTTAAGAATGGTCGGAGACTAGAAGAAATAGTTTACTGTGACCTCAGGTAATACGAGAGAGACTTGCTCTACTTAGAACTTGAGTCTACGAGTAAATTACTTTTGAAGTTAGGAGTTAGAACTTGGAACATCTTTATCAAGTTAGTCTACTTTGGAATTGTTTTTAAGACAACATGGCAAAACAAATTAAGCAGCTGTTTTGCTTTGTAATTTTGATAGAGATGACCACTATTTAGTTTAGAATCTGGGTCGATAGATGAACAGGTGATATCAAGAGTCTGGTGGGAAATGAAAAGATAAGGGCTTGTTCACGTGTACCGACAGTGGCGCGACAGACTTTGCTTGCACCGCACGTGCGTTTGTACGTGAACACCTTCATAGCACGTCGTATGTTTGATATTTCGCGCCCGCGCCCGCGCGTTCACGTGGGCTAAGAGTGACAAAGAACAGGGAGAAAGGCATAATTATATTATGTCTAGTAGTGGGCAATTGCAGGTTGATGATGATAATGATAATAATCTCCTAAAATCTCTAAATAATATCCCTTAGCAGTAGCCGTATGACCACGATGTTTGTTGTAATGAGTCTCACTGCTGAATGAATAATATAATGTGACTTGTGACCTGCGAACGATGAACGATGTACCTTACGGTGTTTGCCTGTACATTGCCTGATAACTTAACACCTTCAACTTTGTCGGCCTAGACTATCCAAGCCGGGTCGGAGAGGTAAAACAGGAAAGAGTGCAGGGAAACATACACTAAACTGAGACAACATACACTAAGTAAAATCTTGTACTAATCGTATTCTGTAAACGGCTGAACTGACCTGAGATTCTGAAATGTTTGTACTTTGATCCTAATATAATAAACATTATGAACTACTTAAGGTGCGAAAAGAAGTATGTTATGAAAATAAAATAAAGTCAGCGTTAGTTGTTTATTCAGTAACAGATAGGCAATAAATAGTTTCGAAGAAAGCCGTGCGTAAAAGAAAAGCAATAAATACTCGTACAACTCTTAATCCAGGGGCGGTCCATAAATAACAACGGGCCGATGACTCCTTCTAATTACTTGAAGAAGGAAGCAGTCCCAGTGTTTGATCAATTAAGCCTTTGGAGGCTTGAATTTAATCCAAGTTACTTGAGACACTTGGGGACTTTGAGACTGGAGTACCTACATAGATTACTTAATAAAAATTAGATCGGTCATCATAGAACTTTGGTATTAGCATTAGTACCATCGCTGAGATGGGAAACACCAAGCCTTGTCCAGATAGGGCGAATTTGCCGCGAATTAACTCGCATATAATACTAATTAATTCACATGCATCGCGCCAAAAGACAGATAACGCGAGTCGATATCGCGCGATGCACTGTACCTATGACACGATCTATGAGCGCTTTGCATAATATTATGATATTACTACGGGCGCGTAAATTCGCGGCAAAAGTCGACCTTTCTGGACTTTCTCTTTATACGCGCGAACCAATTCGCGGCCCTTTCCTGAACTAGGTCGAACTGACTGGTTAAGACTGTGATACGCTGACACAGTCGGCGCGTTTGAAAACTTATCAAAATCAGTCCCTTTTCTTATATATTCTGTGTTTGAGACCCTTCACGTCTATTTAACTTTGAAGATCTGACGCTCGATCAAGAACTTTGTAAGTGGCATAGAGGGTTTAGAGAGTTCGCACATGACGCTTAACGTATCGTGGGCGTAATTGGACATGTCACTAGTACCTACTGTCCCATATTATAAATCGTGATAAGTTATTCTCAGTGTTTCGTCTCCAGTTCCAGACTAACGAACTTTTATCAAGTGTTACTTCATCGGTTTTTTTGGGACCTATGTATCTACTGCCCTTAACAAACGCTTTATCATCATGAGAACGGCAAATTAATACTCGTAACTCGTAGTCCTTGCTGAGGTCTGTTTTTTTATTTTTTCAAATTATTTCTCTGCAGTCGTTCTCTCATAAATGAGGATCGTACTTTAACCATTGGAATACTGCGTGTCTAACAAGCGACGAAAACTTGGAAGAGGTTGGGGCGTATACATGATCAATGATTACACCTTCTAGTTGCCAACCGCCCGTAGACTCGTTTACCTCCCGTGTTTCTAAATACTGATTGTATCCTTTCTAGGTTATCGTCAATCGTAGTCCTTTGTCACCATGTTCTTTTACGTTCCCCTCTATCATTTTTGGTTTATCAGGATGTAATTTTAAGTAGACCGTATCGTCATTCGAACAAGTATGAGATGAGCTCATAGTCAAACACTTAGGTTAGTTACAGGTTTATATTTATTTAATCTCTAACAATCACTTTTTTGTTACACGCCAAAAATGAATATGATTGAAACGCGTTAAGCAACAAACGTCATCCATATAGGATTGCACGTGTACGAAGGCTCTTAAAATTTACGAGTTTGTTTCGCCTTTAATCCTGAGGATTCAAATTTAACTATAGAGTGCTATATATAGTGCTACAACTCGTCATTAGTGGCACAAAACTTAGCAAGTAAATAAATAAATTAAAAAAAAAAAGTTTGCCATTCCCATTACATTTCTTGGAGCGCGACTTTGTGCTGAGCCTACAGTATGATTGAATTGCCTCAAACTTCATCAGCCTCAAACTTTTCTTACGCAATAGTAAAAAATCAAAAGAGAAAGCAAGAAATATTGCACAAATCTTTCGAACGATACATTAAAAATAAATGGTATATTTTGTACCTTCAGCGCCGCTACTTTGGAATCTTTTTTATAACATTATAAAGTTTTATAGCAATCAAAATAATTTATGGTGGAGAGATAGATTTCAGTTAGTTAAAAAATAAACAATTACTCCTCTCGCACTCGACAGTTTATGGCGACCCTGCCAGGATTCAATCCTGGAATCGTCTTACTGGTTGAGACATTTTTAGAAATTAGCCTTTTTAGGCCTTTTTAAACCTTTTTATTTTTCTTAGCAAGTACAGAGGCACCAGACACGTCATGTTATATTTCCATAGTTCGTTGACTCAACATTTCCGACTAGAGCCTTAATGCTAGTGCTAGGCTAAAGCCTCTTGAGCTCCTACGTTTTATATGAACTATCTCACTTTCATATTATGGACCGTATCAAACTACATTGCCCGCCTGTGGTATGCTTTATTTTATATTAAATTTACTAAAGTAATACATGATTTTTTTTATATGCGGTGCTGCGTTAATCTTTATACAATGTACCTTCCGCCTACATAAATTGACAAAAATGAAGTATATTTAATTATTACACACCATATACCGCATCCAAATTCAGCCGAAATGGGCAGGGCATGCGTTTAAGCACTATACTTTCATGGCACGGCATTTGTGTAAACACATGCCCTGCCCGTTTCGGCTGAATGTGGATGAGGCTTTACAATAGTGACAACAAAATCTACAGTTCACCTTCCTATAATTAACGTGTCTATGTGCCGTTTTATTATCATGACAATACACCATAAAATACTCAGCCACGTTTCCCTCGCGTCACGCAGTCACACATGTTCACATAGATTTATTGCGCTGAATATTGCAACCTACCACATGCAACGATGTTGGCTGCTCGCGTCATGATATGGCTTTGCGTAGCTATTAACTCGCATATTGTGTTCACAACACTAAGATAAGTACGTGTATACATGATATATAATATGCAGTACTACTATTATAAGTAACAACTGTAGCCACTCCTACGTACTTTATAATTTAAGTCAATACTCAAAGAGATAACTTAAAACAGCGCTGCTGAATGACCCATGGTATAGATGCGTTGTCCACTTAGGTGTAGTTATAAATTAAAGCCAACATTTCGCCTTCACTTATTAAAAACCTTAAAGTAGATATTAATATATTTATTAATCCACTTATTTCATCAAAATCCCTACACTTATACGTAACATGTACTTAACGTAAATATTCAGGAGTACCCTGAAAACAGCGCTACTGACTCGTTGTCTACCTGTTTTGTCCAGTAGTACCAAGGTTTAGTAAGTGAACCGTCAGAATAAATACAAAATAAATTATAATTAGTAATGTAGATATCAATATAGTGTGCCAAAGTATAGGTAATTCGTACATATAAAATCAGCCAAACGAAACCGATAAATGCTTAATAATATGCAAAACAAAATCAATGTAGCCGGAAACGACTAAGTTAACATTGTTCAATAACAATATTAGAGTCTAGCCACTAAAACCTTGGATATTTAATACAATTCACGAAACCAATCGTTTAGGAAAACCAAAACCGTTACGTCTCCGGACATACAGCGATTCAAATCGTCTGCAGTGACCAATTTGCATGAAATTTGAGCGCAGCCTTTGTCTCGTAGAGCACTCTAGACTGACAATGAATAACAATAAATTGGACATTTTATAGGACGAATGGATTGTTTTCCTGATTGCCTACAACCCGGATCTTGTTCTCGTTCAGTGAACCTTAATCTCAGCGGACTCATTCGATCCGGAGAGATGAAAATGAGTTTTTCTATCCCTATAGGTAACAGTAACAAGTGAAATAAAAAAAATAAACTGACTTTAATTATTGTATTTAATTCTAAGTTCTTGTAAGTTAAAAGTGCATGAGTCATGAGCTTGCGCGTTCGGCCACATTATGTCTGTATATTATAGGATGAGACGTACTTTTCAATTCATGCCTTAGACTTAGCATACATTCATAATTCATACACAGAAGTGTACGTGGGTTAAAATTTGTAGGTACCTGTATTTGTTAAAGCCTCAAAGAATTATTTCAAATAAATTTCACACTGATCTCAATAACATTACCTACATGAAAATTTATTATTAAGAACATCATCATCATGTTTCAACTTTTAAGAAGTCCAGGAAGAAGAAGAACTTCTTGCCTTAAAAATCTGCACCAATGCAGCACTGCAAGAGCACGCGTTCTCTATTAAGAGCCGCTATGTCGAAGGTTCAAATTGCCATAATGATCGCCAACCTTCGCTTCGTTAGAAGATCCCAAAAAAGAAACTTACATATTAATAACCTTTTTTTTTTAAAACGAATTTTGACGTGCTTATATTATACATGTTTTAGCTATTTGCGAGTAGGTGTAGGTACGTTGCAGAAAATGGAAGCATCAAACAAAATATGGAGTGCGCATTAAGCTAATCTCTCGGTGCAAAGATAACATGGCATCACCATGACTCGTGACTAGATAACTGTCCATTTAGATTAGATCCGAAAACACGATGACAACCCCGTAGACACAACATTTAGATAAATATTGACTGATGAACATTTACCTAATGGATAATATTATCTATAGGCTAAGCGCTCTCTTGAGGGTGACATGACATAGCTGTTGTGATTAAAAACTAGTGGTTCTATGTTACTTTTCGCTATATAAAGTAACTAGTGGACCCGCACGCACGTCGTTGCGCCTAACAGACTGTTTCTCTACAATATTATGCCTGAATTATACATAATTATAAACCTACATCTTGAATTACTCTATCTAATAAAACCGCATCAAAATCCGTTGGATAGTTTTTGAGATTTAAGCATAGACGCGGGAGGCGACTTTGTTTTACATACTATGTAGTGACTAGCTGCGCAACAACACATGCTCAATCCTTCCAGCTCCAAAGCTAACGCTGAAAAAATTATGTACCTACCTACTGGGATGAAGAATGACAGTCATTAATGGAAGAACGAACAACTGTCATCCCAAAACATTTTAAGCGTTAGCCAAAAGCATTTGACGCTTTCTTAGAGAAACTGCTCTAACAATAAACGAATATTGTGACATAGAGATAAGCTAAGACAGGATTTAACAACGAAAGCGAGACCGTGGTCTAAAGCTCATATCAATTTATAATAGACTGTTTCATCGGTTTTAAAAAACCTCAATTCCGTGACTAACAAATGTAAACAAATGTGGGATCGTGAGACAACAGATGTTCGATGTATTTTTTGACATAAAAGCTTTTCGGCGAGTTTTATTAGCTCTTAGCGCCTACACAGCTATTCTGTTTCTACAATTTAACGAACGCTAAATTCAGACTAAGGGGGCTTTGAATTTAAACACATTCAGATCTATCCTCATTCATTCACTGGCCTCTTACATCTGTTAAAGAACATTCAAGCAGCGTCCGTAATTACGGTTCGGCACTTCCGTGAATGGCTAGTAAGGCCGATGCGGGAGTAACATCGTCGACCGCCGACCGCAGACATCGCCGATGCAGAAGAATAATTGAGTTCCTGGTGAAGCTGGAGAAGCAGCGGTGCGTTGGTGACGTCTATCACGTTCTGTGATCTGTGCCAGTAGGCAAACGTCCCGTTGGATTTATCCAATGCCATAATATTTATTAATTAATCTAAAATACTTTCCTACGTTCATTATGTACATGATACAGTTTTTACTCATATTTTAGCCAACTTATATTGCAAATTTGTAAAGAAAGCTATTCCACACATCTATTCATTTCATCTTTTTCATATACTAGTGCGAAGTGTCATTTAATTTTATCTATATTCGCGTCAGCAGTTGCAAAGAAAAAAACAAGTCTATAGAGTTCCATCGAGGCAATTTCTGTTCGCAAACATTGAGTTCATACCTGTAGGCGAAGCAAGTGCAAAACAAAAACATTCCGCCGAGCAAAATCGTGTTTACTTAAGGTGTGCCTAAATATATTGTGCAAACATGTTTTGCCGAATTCGGGAACTGGTTAATACATTTCACAGGTTGTATGCGCTTGTTTTGTTTAAGGAGTTTAAATGGCAGTGTGCTTGGCATTTCTATATAAAATGAGCGAAATGCGACTTTCAAGTGCAGCCTTATATTCTCTCTGAACTTTGCCTTTTGAACAATTTTACTTTTCTTAAAGCTTCGTTGTTTGTGCTGCACTGATTTTAATTACTTTTTTGAAACATGAACCTCAACATATTTAAGAAATAAAAATAGGCACAAGACTAGGATCCTGGTACCAAAATGTGATGAGTAGAGTTCAACTTATAAATGAAAACGAACATCTCCCCCTCGCTTATTGAAAGCTATCTAGAAGTCGTAGAGGTGTATATTTTTTAATCCACTTATTCTTATAAGGTTAACTTAAATCCCTACGAGATAAAATGAAAACTGCAAGAAAAAGTAAATCACGGAGGCGTGGCTTACCGACAGTCGACAGCACACCTAAGGAAAGAATATTGCGATAAACCGCCGGTTGCAACATCTTCGTTTTGTTTGTTAATTACTGTTGTAAATTTCTAATTTTCATGTGGTGTTACAATAAAGTATACATAAAAAAACAAATTGCTCTAAAGGCAAAATCTAAAGAGAATATTGGAGGCTGCGTTATAATGAAAAGAATGTTACTGTTCATAATAGGTAATTACAATGGATCTGGGGGCACGGTAGTGCCCCCGCCAAGTCGAGCGCGAAGCAAGCACTGCCGTACCATCTTTACAGGAACCATTTCGTCGCATTTTCAGGCCCCTATTTGAGAACCTCTGGATAAGACCAGAACACAGAAATTTTCGTCATCCAGTAAGCTATAATTACATACTTAAAATCCAAAATTTCAAGTCTGTAGGTTATTAAGTTCCGAAGTTAAGCGAAAGCAAAGTTTCGCATTTTCGACACTCATTCATTCACTCACTCACTCATGATCATCAAAATAGAACTGGTACTTCCCATAATCTCAGAGAGCTGAAATTTGGTACATACTTAGAATTTATTGTATAAGCCATAGGAAAACTAAAAAAACATGCAATTTCGGTCTCGTTTTCGAGATAATTCATCTGCATAAATAACTTTGTAATCTCATATAAATGTATAGGATTACAAAGTTACATTTGCAGTCAATGGTTAAAATTGTGTAATATCCAACTTATTAATTCAAAATATATTTAAGGCATAGTATATGTATATGTGAGTGTGTATATGTGTCGTAAATCGTCAGTTATGATCAGGTGATATCTAGCGTGGCCAACTAAAATAAGAGCCCAACCAAACTATTAGAAGAGATCGACATACCGCCTTTACTATAAGCTTTTATTTACTCTCACCTGTCGGTCTGTCTGTAATTAAATCTTGCAAGTTTAATTAGGCCCACTTCCCGGTATAATATTATGATGCATTGGACTAAGAGTGAACGCACACGTATCTAGATGGCGCTGACTGTATTTTAAAACGCGCTTACGGTTTGTATTTCTGATAACCTTATAATATAGCGTTTCTACAAAAATAAGTGAAATCCCACCAAAAACATTCTGTAAAAAAACTAGCCAAGTCTCGATGGAGCTGCTTGTTTATCTCTAAAAAGTAATCAAATCTAGACAAAGTCGTGCCAAGTATAAGGTTCCTTACTGCGATTTCTTTATTATTATAGTTAATGTTGTGTGACTTGGCCGTTGGTTTAAGGGTACACAAGGGTATTATACCAGGTGCTCCATGACACCATTGCACCAATCTGTCCGCTACCCATTCACGATAGAAAATTGCCACTTGAAAAACGTTGATTGAATAACTAATCAATTGTAGGCTTGATAAAGCTGCGTATTTCAATAATACTTATGTTTAGGCGATCCAAGTGTCATGGAGCATCTGGTTTTGTACCCTTGTGTACCCTTCAACGGCCAAGTCACACAACATTAACTATAATAATAAAGAAATCGCAGTAAGGAACCTTATACTTGGCACGACTTTGTCTAGATTTGATTACTTTTTAGAGATAAACAAGCAGCTCCATCGAGACTTGGCTAGTTTTTTTACAGAATGTTTTTGGTGGGATAAATTTTAAAGCATTAATTTTTTTACCTTTTTTCTTCCCACGACGTCATAATAATGAATTAATTTCAATAATTATCTACTAGCCTATACCTTTACAATAATCAATAAATACATTAAAATATCTTAAAGATTAACTCCCCCCCTACTTAGTTAAAATTATATATTAAAGACATTCATGTAATTTACTCTTTAGTCCAATATATTTTCAGCCGAAGTACTTACATAAGTACCCCATGAACGAGACAAATTATGTGACCTTATTTCGGAAAGCAATCAGTAAATCGATCATTGGTGACCTGATACATAATTTCCGTACATCTAACCTGGTCATCCTTCTGCTTATTTGATTGCATCTGATGTAAGTACTGATTGAACTAGTTTCCGGTCTGAGGTCCATTACCTATATTGTATTTACCTATGTATATTGTAAGATAATGTTGTGGGGATTCTCGCAAAAAGCAGACAAACGTCATAGAAAAATTGAACGGTTAAGGTAATTAAGGTTTTTCTCGGCTTTGTCGCGTAGCCCTACCATTTATAATACGGCAGCGTTAAGAAATTAGCTATGCGGCTTACGCTTCTATGTCTCTAATAACATTTTATTTTTGTCGGTTCACAGTGATTGAGTCCTTTTCGCGAAAGAGGTCTCGCGGAATTTTGCGGAACTAAATTTAATTTTTTCGATTATTACTGGACTTCATATCCTAAATATTTTTTATTTGTTAGATAAAATTAACAAATATTTATTTTGAAATTAAATATGAGAAATTATGAGGCGTTAAAAATTTATAGATATTTTAACTTTTAAAAATGTGCGATAGTGGCGCCCCGCAAAAAGGACTCCTTTCGTTAAAACCACTCTAGCTGTGCCAATACGACCTTTGCTGCAAACTCTACCAAAATGGATTGGTTTTTAAACTTTTTGACAACTCGCAAGATACAATAGCAAGTATGTAGTACCTACCTAAATGGAAATATTTTCTGTAAAATATGCAGATTAAAAATTTGCTGTTAAATACAAAATTTTATAAGTGATAATAAAAAAAGGCACACGAAGCTATATTATAATAGGTAGCTAGTTAGGTATTACATTTTAATTTTTGATATGCGTGGCTAAGTATAATAATATGGTAAATACAAAGGTTAATATCTTATAGGTATACAGTGCATTTAAATCACCATCATATAAATCATCATAACATACGAGTATATATTTCTCAGTGAAACTTTCAGCACAGGCTTGTTTTTATTGCAAACCGCAGTTAGTCATGCACGGCTTAACAAGTGTTTCTTGCGACGACGAAACCATGTAATTAACAACAATGCAGACTGTGGAAACGACCCCTCATCTCAGTCGCTCTTTTGAGAAAGTTTTTTGTTCGGCGAAACGTAGACCGCAGAAACAAAAGAACTGCTAGAAGTTTTATATCTCTACACAAGCAGGGTACAGATATTATCTATAAAAGAAAACCATTTTTTTTCTAATTTGTGCTAAAGTTTGGTTAGAATGTTGACCACAATGACAATCACTATCAAGAAAATAGTCCAGAAGAGTGTGTTACATAATATCTGACTTACTTTTCCTCGCTTTTAGGAAAATCAGCAACGATCATAAACCTTCGTTAAAAGATGTGAGCAGATTAAAGTAACGAAGTCTTTTTGTCTTTGTAGACACTTGCTTATAAATGCTATTTCTCGTAGAAAATTGTATAAACCGCACACCCCAATGAAAATCCTGTAGTTCATAGAAGCTACGAGTACAATTATTAGTAGGTTCAGTTGCAAACTATGACGCCAATCTTCTCAACTTAGTAAGTGACGATCACAATATTAGGTCAACCATCGCGGTGATATTATCTTAGACACAAAAAGCAAGAAAGTCGAAGTTCGGGATGAAGGATCTTATTTATTGAGGAGACTCTATTTGACCTAGTAACAGTTAATTGTGAAAGACTGACCACTGGACTTTGCCCGACAATATTATGTCAGTCTCTAGAACAAAAACAATGTAAGAAGATTAATGACATTGATGAGAGCAACTGCCGAATACTTGGCCAAAGTCTGAATCACACCGAATCAGACAAAGTATATCTATATGGATTCTAACCTTGATTTGAGTCAATGTTATGTCATGCGACATGGGCATTATAATGTGGAATTCATTATACAAACAACCGGTTAATTCAATGAATAAATATTGCAGCGAGGAACGAGAAATGAGCTCGAAACTTAATTCTACTTGGACGACGTCACACAAACGCCCAGACGCGCAGTTTGTACTTATGCAAATGTACTAGATATTTTAAAGTCAAAATTGTATGTACGAGTATGTATGTAGAAATATTTAAAGCGATATTGTAGTCGCTCGAAAAACAATAAATTTTGAGTATTTTTTGTTTGTTATGTTCAAATATTTCTAGTTACTAATTTTAACACTTTTAAATTAAATAACTTTTTTTAAAAAATATTATTACACCAAAACGTTTGCATTTGTAATACTTAATTATCATCAGTAGGAAAGGAAACAAATTAAAGGTCCTAAACGGTAGGTAAATAATTTTAAAAGGTACTTACGAACACAATAAGTTTTCGTGTCTCAATATTTACTTCTATGACAATGAATTGTAAATTATTTAAACGCAACCTTCTTGACTTATAAGAGGAGACCATGAAGAAGGAACCTATAAAGGCTGCGCTATGAACACCAAACTGCAGCAAGAAAAATTACGTCACGATTGTTTGCCATCTTATTTGATCTCACTTACTTATACTGAATACGTAGACGATAGTATTTTGTTTTTAATTTGTATGCGGTGAGGTGGCACACAACCCTGACGGCATTTTTCTTGCTTCAGTTTGGTGTTCACGCCGCAGGATCCATTTTACTTTAAGATTCTTGGAGGCAACCTTGTAAACGTCGAAGGGAAATATTTTTTACTTTCGATAACACTAAACAAAAGGTTTCCGTAAGGTTTGACAAGTATAAAAGAGGGTATACTTTTGGTGTTTTCAACGATCTATATGTCGTTGGGTGAAATAAAATAATTAATTGAAAGAATGTTTTTATGATCAGTGATGCCAGGGAGGGATTTATCCCGCCTTCCAGGTTTAGTTTTCTACCATCTACGGCCACATCGTCGCTTAACATCACGCGAGATCCTGGTCAAAGGCTAACCTTTAACGAAAAAAAAAAACAAGCGTCTTACTTGGTCATAGATCTACTCGAGAATAAAGAAATAAGGTGGTGCTTAAAGGAGGGTAGTTAAATTGTATTTTAACAAGTGAATTAAATTAAAAATTTAAAAAACCCCCAACGCAATACTTTATTCACCATTTTTTTGATGGTGGCCATCTTGTATTTTAAATTTTATATAGTGGGCTGTATTCTACTCGTTAAGCCCTTTCATTTGATACCCATATTGAGGGGGTCGTGGAAGAAAAAAATAATCCGCCATTTTGTAGCGGCGGCCATCTTGGACCGATTTCCACCAAACATGGCTAAGAACACTCTCGACTAACTCTACTTTCAAACAAAAAAACTAAATCAAAATCCGTTCATCCGTTTGGGAGCTACGATGCCACAGACAGACACACACACACAGACAGACACGTCAAACTTATAACACCCCGTCGTTTTTGCGTCGGGGGTTAAAAATTACTTTACAACGTAAAATGCACAATAATAATAAAATTACAAAGAAAAATATACAATCGATGGTAGGATCAAAGATCACAGATGTAGAGTCGATGCGTCAATCTAAAAATTTACATAACATATTGACCCCTATCCACGCAACGTAATAATATTCAAAAGAAATGTATGTGTATTACCATATTATATGTACCTACTACATATAGGCTACACACCTGTACCAAAGAAAAGGAACTATAAAACTACCTGTGTTTTTATAGCTATGATTAAAAATATGTACTTATGTCTCCTTATACATATATCTTTATAACCACCGTCGCTCTATTTTATGTATTTCCTTTCCCTGCTTGGTTGTCTGGAAGTGATAGCTTTTAGCGATAAGACCGCCAATTGTAACACTTCTTTCTGTGTAATCTTAGTTCTAAGCAATATTATTGTATTTGTGTGAGCAATAAAGAGTTTTATATTCTATTCTATTCTTTTTTCGCAAGCTACTAATATTATTATTATGAATACGAAATAAGGAATAATGTGTTTATTGGTTTTTCACACCTTAACGGCTTGACTGATTGGACTGAAATTTGGTGCGTAGTTAGGCTAAGACCGTGAAATAACACTTATATAGTACCTATATAATGTCGGAAAATAGGATGGAATGATGGGTAAATCACATTTTGGTTCAGGAAATACTTTAAAGGTGGATGGACACTTCCTAAACCCTTCTCAATAATTTAAATCATTATTAAAACTGCAAATTAACTGCTCGACCGATTCCAACAAATTCTGTCTGACGTCTATCCACCTCCTGATCCAAAGACTACATTGTTCTAATGAAACTGAAACTTATCAATATACCTAATCCTCCGTGCTGGCCGACAAATACTTTTAGGCACGTGAAATAGACATGATAAGTTCCTATAACAGTGTGCCGCCCTAGTTAAAAAAGGCATGATGAAGTAAGGTAATATAATACTAGCTTTATCTATCGCAATTTCTACCGCGTTTCAAACAGCTAACTAAAACAAACACTAGCTCTACGTCTTGGCACAGTTAGCTCACTATTTTGCATAAAGTTGATAAATGAACGTTGTTAGAGACATTCGACATGCATAGTTCTTTAGTAACAGATAAAACTGTAATATACGTCGTATTTAAGGATGTAGAAAACGTATTAAGTAGAATATATTAGCTTATAGCTTATCATAGTGCAATCTTCACACATTTTATTAAATGTTAACCAGAAAATCAACTTTAAAAGATGATAAATATAATTTGCAAATTAAATGTGTGTGTGTATGAACGGATAAGTATCGCGCTACAAATAGTAATGCTTAAATCTTGATGATATATTATATATATATCGGAGAACGAGATATAATTATAAATAAATCTATTAGTGTACGTGTGATGTGTTATTCTCTTCGCCCACTATATTCATGCTGTAAGCCATGCCTGATAAAGAGTAACTCCAAGATAGGTGACAAGAGAGAGATATTGGCCATCCTCTTGCGTGTGTGTGATCTATTTCTCTCTCTATCTGTGGCTGTGTCTGTGTATTTTTCTCATTCTGCGACATATATATCAAAATAATATCGGTTTTTGTCGGCATTTAATGATACAATAAAAGCAGGCTTTTATTTTACCAGCTAAGTAAATATTAAATATTAGCTAATTAGTGTCCCGAAGCCGAATATAGGGCAAAACAACACCTCGCAATTTCAAAATCATTCTCTTTTTTGAACACTTAGACTAACATAGCCCAGCTTGGAGTTTGGACTAAAGTGTACAGCAGATTATGTTTTTTTGGATATAAATGAAATAAGGCTTATTTTACAAAGAATAAGATTCCAGATTCTTCACCTACGCAAAACAAATTTATTGTTAAATGATTTATTCTTATTTTAATGATCCAAAACGCGATCAAAATCTGCCCCAAGCCGGTCTTTATGAACGGTCACAAAAGGTTTTTTGAGTGGCTGAGCTCAGGTGTGTCATGGATGACTGGAAGGACAAATTTGACATTATTGGTCGGGTTAGCAAAGGTTTGAAGGTGACACACATAGACCGTGTTAATTAGGCAGACACCGGGCACCGAGTTGATTAACCAGTAATATTTACTCATTTATAAATATTAACGCATGTTATGCGAAGGAAGGGAAGGTCATGTAGCAAAAAAGGCCATGAATATGCGTCAATGGAAATGCGGGAAGGGGACGCCCTGTAAATGTTTGGATGAACTGTGTGAAAGAGGATATCATCGCTCAAAATATTATCTTCATTCACTCCACTAGAATGACTTATAGATATAGAGTGGAACGGAGGAGGAAGACAAGTTGTGCCGACTCTACCTAGTGGTATATAAGTTTGTATATGTGTGCATCTTTGTCACTTCTTCACATATTACCAGCTGAAGCGATTAAACTGAAATCTGTGAAGTTATCACATAAAATACTTATCAGTAAGTAGAACTTCTGGACGTAGTTAGTTGATCCGAATGTGTGGTAAAACAGTAAAAATCACAATTTCTATGAACCAAAAGGTTAATGGAACAAACAATTTCCATTTTTACAACATCATAATATTTAAAACTAGCGGAGCATGTGATCACAGGCATACGATCAACTCAACAATAATATTATAATCATGCACCTAGCTCCCAGGCTCTTAGGGAAAACGTATTCCTTTGGTATACATACTGCCTCAGTTTGCTTTCATGGAGCATGGTAGATATCTGCCCTTATTACAAAGTATGATACATTATATTTGGCCACAATGTTAAACCAATAACAAAAACAGCGTGTTTAGAATCGCGATCGAATTGGCAGGTAGAGCAAATTGTTCTACTATTTTAATCAATGATGGCTGAACTATGAAACTGTTCAAACTGCTCTCATTAACTGGTGTACCACAGAGACAATAAGACTTTATAGAATCGCTAAAATTGTGTTTATGGGTTGAAGATGGTTTCTACGTCAATAGTTTATTCTATTTTAACAATATAATAAACACAAACTTTTATTTTCCTCTGTCCTTTAATATTAGTGTTCTATTAAGTTTAAAGATGGCATACACTTTTAAAATGCTCGTTTCAATAGACAATATAGCTATTATTAGGCATCTGATCTGCATCAGCTCTATTTTTATGAAAAACAGCTAAGTATGTAAATACTGGATATAATATTTCTTACGAGTATTTTTTGTGGTTAGCGTACGTACCTATGTCACCATGTTTATCATAATATTATTGCTATCTTAAATGTGTGTCATATTATTATTATGAATACTCTAAGCAACATTTACAACAAAATGAATATAATTTAAGCAAATCCATACTAAGTTTAAGGCGAATTTCTAAATAGCCTTTTCAATCACTTTCCCCACAAAATT
The DNA here is from genome assembly GCA_947507615.1 of Hemithea aestivaria. NCBI lineage: Eukaryota > Metazoa > Arthropoda > Insecta > Lepidoptera > Geometridae > Hemithea > Hemithea aestivaria. The sequence continues at coordinate 10,307,879 of OX382338.1, forward strand.
CCAAATATCCATAGAACAAAATAGTTTTGCTTGAGCTTTAACAATCAGGACAAACGACTGTAACTATAGATTTCAAGTGTACATAGTAAAGTTACGAGTAGAGCAGTAAACGGTAAAATCCAGCGATTAGGATTGGCCCACCCACAGACAGCCACAAAACCTCTCTAATCCACTGCTAGCCGCAAAACAATTATGTGCACTCCACTCTGTACTAGAGAGGAATTGTTAATTGTACCTACAATCACGCCTACAGCTCCTCGCTAATTAAAAACACGATTTATTTACCACAATCCTGAGCCGAAAGCTAATGGCTCTTCTGCTGCATATAGAATACAAGACAGTCTAAGTAAAAACCCAATGCAATTTTAAAGCTGTTGATGAATATGATGTGGATGATATGACTTCTTTAAAACAAATGAACAGTGTCTTGTAAATCACGTTTATTACCCTTATTTTTATCTTTTATTTAACATAAGAAACTACGTTATCTTCCCCGATTTAGTCATGCAATCTATAATTTTTTAGTGGAGGATAAAGAACAACGATCAACAAGGTTTTATTGTCAACTTAAAAAAATGAATGTAAAAGGAAAGGGACATTGGCCACACAGTGAAACCTAGCTAAAATTACCTGACCTATTAATGATTTTCTAACTCCTAAAACAGATTCTGATGTGTGCTTCTTGCGCCAAATGATAAGTTTATAAACACAAAATCAATGAAATATAGCCCATTACAAATTCCATCCAGAATATGACAAACGATTGTACAAGCTCTTATGCTCGTATAATCTATTTTTAAAACGTAATGTCTTTAATTCAGGTCAGTAACGTGTCAAATTAAAATAACGTTAATGCTTCCTCACAACTGTCGTGAAGAGTGACATCACTGGCTAATCATATATCTACATTCTGCATACACATTTCTCGTATTCTTGTGATAGTATCTCCTTTTTACCTACTGGTAATAATTATATTCAAATTTTCATCTCTTTCCCTTCCCTTCTTCTTCTCGGACTCTGAGAACTTGTCTGACTCTGTGTTTCGGTAGGAGGGCACTGTATCTAGTGAAATTACTGGGCTAAAGAGTCTTAACATCTTATTACTCTCGAGTAAGAGGCGTTGGCGCATGCACCCAGAATTAGCACTGTACCTACTTATTATGGGCAGCGTTATCTCTAACCATCAGGAGAGCGACTTGCTCGTCTTCTTAATTCGTTGTATAAAAAAAATCTTGAATTTTAGCACAATAACTTGAGCCCACCCGCATTAATTGTGTGCAGCCTTTCCATTCGCTATTCTAGTGTTATTATTATACTAGAGTTTTTGAGAAACTCTACGAATTTTTGGTAGAGTCTTAAAATAAATAACTTTGTTAAATATTAACTTGCAAAAGCGTTTCACTGCAGCTTATTTGAAAGAATGCTTATTGACTTGGATTTTTAGTAGTAAGCTTCGACCGTGGTTGGTTTCCGTCCACTGGACAAAAAGCAAGTCATTATGACCGTGTTCCAGCACGATATTGCCTACTTAGCCGTTATTACGTCTTCTGGTAACACCACGTTGGAAATACTATTTGATGATAACCGCTCCTCATCTGCTAGTGTCTTTCTTTTTATTTTGTTTTCGCCGGGAAAAAATGCATTAAGCATACCTTTCCACCGGGGGTATGGGAGGGTTATGTGGGACTCCCCGTGCAGAGCGACTGCACGGGTAGGTTTACCCACTAAAACAACCCGGCGGCACTCCTGCATGGTCTTTGTGACGGAGGACTGGGAATTGGCAGAGCCTTGGCGTCCAGTCCATCTGCTTGTGTCTAGTATAAAAAATGTAAAATATTTCAAGTGTTTAGAACTAGGCATGGTAACTGGTAATATCGCCCAGCCTTTGCCTAAATCATTACTCCTCACATTTTTTTACGTAGTCTCAAGGAAACCTGGCGAATTTACCTCTTTTCATTCTCAGTAGTAAATTCACCCTGTTCATTAGATCCTCAAGGATAGTAGTAAGAAAACCTGTTATAATATACCACGTTGTGAATCAATTACTATGTGTTATGTAATGTTATTGTTTGTAAATACATTAGGTATTGTGTAATCATTAAATCATATTATTATCTCAACCTTGATTCAAATCGGAGGAAAACTTTACATGACGGCGTTGCTGTGCACGACAACACCTGGTTCCAACTATTGGCACAGAAACGTGACAGACGTCACCAACGCGCCGCTGCTCCTCCAGCTTCACCAGGAACACAATTCGTCTGCATACTTTGCGGTCGGCGATGTCGCTCCCGCATCGGCCTTACTAGCCACTCACGGAAGTGCCGAACCATAATTACGGACGCTGCTTGAATCATCTCTCATAGATGTAAGAGGCCAGTGATGATGATGATTCAAATCGCTTATCACATAACCTTGTTTTTTATCAAGTTAATAACTTCGATCAAATTGTTATTTAGATTTTTTTTCAGTTCAATAAATTTGATTATGTCATTGGAAGACTGTATAATTAATTAATTGTAATATGTCATTTTTAGTATTTAGTCCGGCTCCTTAGCCGAATGTATGACCCGGAGCGGCAGAAAGCATCAAACTTGGCATGCGTATAGCTTTACCGTTCATAAGAAGAAATTTTAGTAGAAACAATTTTAGTAGAAACAATTGGTAGGATTTTATTGTAGAAGTCTTGGGAAGTAGGTACTACACCATTTGCCATTGATTCGTCAAGCAGTAATGTGCAGGCATTACAGTGTTCCGGACTAAAAGCAATGTTACCAGCGAAATTACTGAGTATGATGAGTTTCTACAACTTATAGCAAAGAGAGCGAGAAAGAGTATTTTTATCTTTTATCAGGGTGATAGACTCAGTGCAGTTCAAGCGCATAATTTTAAATTTCAAGACACTGTTCGACGCTGTGTCTGATATAGACAATCGCGATGCTTACCATCAGGCACCTGCGGGGCTATTGGGTAATTCACACTTCGATGTGCACTTCAATGTGCATGACTGTGTTTGTTATTTTACTCATATTAATGAGGAGCAGGATCTATGCAAGTAATGTACGCAAAATTTGTCTATGGTTTCTAGTGTTTTGGTGATAGCCAATAGACCCTCAGATTAGGTTTAAAGATCTTTATTCTCATTAAAGACTTATATACTAGTCGCTTACATGAGATTGGTTACCTTATCATTCAATGTCATAAAAAAATGAAAGCAATTAAGTAGTTAAGTCTGCAGCAGCATCACCGCTAATCAGACCAGTCAAGGGTTAATTTGTTTTAATACAACATTATGCCAAAACAAAGAGAGTCAAGAACGTCTTATAACTAAAGTCTGTTGAAGAAATCATAATCTAAAAGGTCGAGGTTACTCAGAAGTTATCGTATGAATCAGATTATAAACAACGATTGCTCTATACTGTTTATGAGTTATCCGCAATGAAATTAGTAAAGGATGTTGATTGACTTATTAATTGGCATTCCATTGGTACCATGTCTAATGCCTATAGCAGAGTTTATGTGGTTGAAGAATCTTAACAATTAAAAATATAGGTAGAATAGTCATACCACAGAAAAAAATAAGTTCGAGAATGACCAAAGAAAATTAAGGTTCCCTAGACAAAGCAATTTGTCAGCTGTTTCATAAATCTATGACCGCTACGGAACTTGGTGCAGCTTACCAATTAAGGCCTGTTCGATGTAGATAATGCATTGAGATAAATAATAATAATAATTGGGGTTTATACTCCAACAGAACAGGTTACCCTACTTACACTGTCAGAGTCAAATCACAATTTATAGGTTGTGTGGCGAACCTATATGTTGCACTTCAGGTCGCCGAGATTACTACAGGGCCTGCAACATGACCTAACGACTGCCTCCTACATATCTTATAGGAAACAGCCGGGACTCACAGTTTTGCGTGCCTTCCGAAACACGGTAGCGTCCAGGCGAACTTTTTGCCACACACTGAGATTTGTACCCAGGGTCTCCGGATTAAAAGCCGGACGTATGACCACTGGGCCACGGACGCTACATATACATATATCAAACAGAAACTACTAGAACTAGTAGACAGAAAGTTTGCCATCACGCCTAAACGGCTAAACCAATCGAACTGATATTTGGTATATAAACAGCTGAGACTCTATAAAAAGTTTTCAGTGAGCAAAACCGCTGTGTCAGCTAGTGAAAGTTAAATCAACACAAGCTTGAATGTTGGTTGGTTGAATTTTCCAATGACCCAAAAAATTACAAACCAAAGTTAGGGCCTCTACGAACAACGTTTGGTCAAAGCAATGTGTAATCGGAAGCGGTCCAGTGAACTCATATCAGAAAGGGCAACCTTATTTTTACCCTTCGGTGCAGCCTTGTTCGTCCTGAAATAGTGAGTTAACCTTCCCCGGGTCCTTGCTTGCAATATTATGTGATATGTCGCATCTTGATTAAAATCGATACCGCTTAAGGTCTTGCATTGATGTTTAGACGAACTACGTCCAACTTCACCCGCTATAAATTAAACTTTATGGAAACTACCATAATATGTATTTAATAATATACAATAACCACCACATACTTACACCACAATCGGGGTGCTACCAAGTACGTCTCTACGGTTTC